>JAAALK010000086.1:12660776-13074470 GCA_019279435.1 Zizania palustris | reverse complement strand
ATGTTGGTGTTTCCTTTTCTCGGGAACTGCCACATCATTAGAATCGCTGAGAATGAATCTATCGACGATTCTGACTCTACATTAAATGAAGTCGGCAATTCATCATCTTGGTAAACCTCATCGACCTCTTCAACCTCCAATTGATAAGCGCCATCACTAGGGGTGTGTAGACGTTCCCGGGATTCACTTGTAGACTACCACCAGCACTTAGTTTTTCACATGGGTAGGGCATATATACACCTGCTCGACTTGGTGAGCAAGGACAAAATTGTCGCAACCAGATAATCGTTCCGCGTGTTTGACTTCAACCATCCCAAATTGGTTTTCACGAGTACATGTTAGGGTCGAACCAATCACAATCGAAAAAGACTACTTTAATCTCCTTATTCCCGGCAATTTGTACTCGATTATATTTTTGATGATTCCATAATACATAGTTTCGTGTCCTTGTCCATCAACGACCCTTGTAACAACTCCAGTATTAGTTGTTGCCGCTAGAGGTCGATATGCTTCAAAAATAGTTGAACGGAAGCGGAAACCATTAACATCATAGCGACCGTAACTTTTGGCACTAATACTCCCGTAAGAGAGCTGTCGCAAGTCTATATGTACATTGTCAGCGAGCACACACTGCAAATCATAGGAGATTATCAGATAATTAACCTAGTAGACTAAAATAATACGTGTCACAAAAGGTAAGGAATTACATGTTCTCTGAACCAAGTGAGGAAACTAGGCCCGCCATTTACTCCTTCTCGACGCAATTTATCTAATTGCTTCTCCGTTGGTTGACGACCAGACGTAAAGTATTTCGAATCAAACATACTGTCAATGTAACGAATAGGTAAACAAACGGGTATAAAATTTGGAGGTAAAATATAAAACTAAAACGAATCACTTACGCGAAATATTGTTCCATCTCTTCCATATTTGAGTACATGTAGAGCAAGGCATTTGTTTGTTCTTCCTGAGTTACATAATATGTCGTGGAGACACCAACAGTTATGCCCTTCCACCCAAATATTTGGAGATCACTACAAGGATGGTCTTCATCCATATGGTACCATGTAGCAGGTGTGTTGACATTGTGATGCTCAGCGAAGTATACACTAGTGAAGTATGCTATCTCTTTCAATTTAAATTCTTCTGCGAAGTATACACTAGTGAAGTATACACTAGCGAAGTATACACTATTACCAACCATCGCTCTAAGCTTCTTTAGGGACCTTTCAATATGATACATCCACCTATATTGCACAGGGCCACCTACCTTAGCTTCATATGGCAGATGAACCAGTAAATGTTGCATTGGATTGAAGAACCCTGGAGGGAATATTTTTTCCAGTTTACATAAAAGCACCGGGATCTCTTTCTCTAGCATCTCCATCATATCTTTCTTAATTTCTTTCGCACAAAGTTGTCTATAAAAATGGCTCAGCTCAGCTAACGCCTTCCACACATCATCATTCAGGTACCCACGAAACATTACAGGAAGGAGTCTTTCCATTATTATGTGGTAATCGTGACTTTTCAATCCATTTAATTTCCCTGTCTTCAAGTTCACAGCTCTTCTAAATCCCGCGACGTAACCATCTGGGAATTTCAAATTTTTCAACCACCTCATTACTTGTTTTTTTCTTTAGGTTTTAAACAAAATGGGGCACGTGGCTTGCCACCACTATTCGTCAACTCAAGGGTTGGTCGATTACAAATCTCAGCTAAATCTCTTCTCGCCTTTACATTATCTTTTGTCCTGTCAGTAAAATCCATACATGTACTTATAATGCTTTCACCAACATTATGTTCCTGATGCATAACATCAATGTTGTGCATCAGAATTAGTGATTTGTCATACGGCAGTTCCCATAAGCCACATATGTGGGTTCAATTATGTTCGGTTCCGAATCCTACAAATCCATCCTCATTTTCATTAAGGACCAACTCATTCAGCATATCAGCGATTTCTGTACCATTTAAATGCCTTGGTGGTCCCTTTACAACAATGCTGTCCTTCTTGAAATTGTTCCTCTGTAACCTAAATGGGTGATTCATGGGCAAAAAGCATCTATGGCAATCAAAGTAACAAATCTTTCCCCCGAAATTCAGACGGAAACAATCTGTGTCCTTCGCACATATCGGGCATGTCAACCTTCCATGACAACTCCAACCAGAAAAAATATCGTATGCCGGAAAATCGTGGACCGACCACAGATACGCAACTCGAAGATTGAATTTTGTTTCTGGTCATAGTCATATACTTCAACTCCTTTCCACAATTGTTTCAACTCTTCAATTAAGGGCTTCAGCATCACGTTTAGTCGTGTTCCAGGATGATCTGGACCGGGTATAATGAGACACAGGAACATAAATTCATATTTCATACAAAATGAAGGTGGAAGGTTGTATGGAATAGCAAACACGGGCCAACAAGAGTATGACGATGCTGTTACATTGAAAGGCGTGAATCCATCAGTTGCCAACCCGATGCGAACATTCCTTGCATCACTAGCAAAGTCTGCATCAAAATCATCTAGAGCCTTCCATGCCGCACCATCAGATGGGTGCACCATTACTTGATTATTCTCACGTACACCTTCTTTATGCCATCGCATATGTCTAGCGGTTTTCTTTGAGAGAAACAATCGTTTCACCCGAGGTGTAAGAGCATGTAACGAAGTTGCTTATGAGCAACCTCTGTCGTCACCTTCTCTCCGTCTTCATTTACGACCTCTACGAATCTCGGTTTACCACATTTTAAGCATTTCACCTCATTACTATGTTCTTTCCAGAACAGCATACAATTATCTCGGCACACATCAATCTTCTCATACTCCATACCGAGAGCAGAAAGCATTTTCTTTGACTGATACATGTCTTTCGGCACCTTATGGTTCTTAGGAAGGATATCGCTGATCAGATTCAAGAGCTCCTTATAACAATTGTTTGAAAATGCAAACTTTGACTTAATAGCCATAATACGAGTCACGAAAGCGAGAACGCTTACGGTGGTGTGCTCATGCAATGGCTCTTCTGAAGCTCGAAGGATGTCGAAAAACTTTTGAACCTCCGGTGTTGGAGGATCCTCGGGGTTTGATTCAAACTCTGGTCGTATAGCATCAAGCATCTCATCCATCCTATCGTCAGCAACGCTATCATCTTCTTCTTCCACTACTAATACCGTTTTTTCACGTCCTGTCTCGCCGTGAAAAGACCAAACTTCATAACCTGGCACGAAACCATATTTGCAAATATGCAATGACAACGTCCTCTTGTCTTGCCAACGAGAATTTCTGCACTTCATGCATGGGCACCTCGCGCCAGTGTTTGTTGTCAAAGCGAATGCACGATCAACAAATTTCTCAGCGTTGATTACCCACTCCCTCGTGTGAGCTCCACTTTTCATCCAACCACTATACATCCACCGTCGGTCGTCCTCAGCCATTCTATATGCAAAACATTCATTCAATCAAGAAGATTCACGCACTGGCCGCTATAAAAGGGCTCGCAACATACACACACCCTGGCTACCCCCGCCTCCGCCTCCGGACAACGGAGGGGAAGCAGAGGCGGCCGGGCGGCCGGCGACGCAAGGGGAAGCAGAGCCCACGGCGCAAGGGAACAGGGTTAACCGAAAGGCCTGTGCCACGCCTTAGACACTACCACGGACCCTAGGCGCCCGCCCAGACACGCCTGGCGATCGCGATTCACCATGGCGAGGCGATTCACCATGGCGTCCGGCGGTGACCGCCTGGACGTCTAGTCAGCGCAGGCGACGCCGTGACAACCATGGTCTATAGGAAAAGATAGGTCCTAAACCCACCCAAGAGTGACCGACAAAACGTGGTATTTATGACAAGCCATGAGTCCGAACGAAATTTCAGCAGCATAACCCCGCTGTTCTCCAATTGCACGCCTAATAGTGGTGCAATGGAGAACAACAAGGTTATGTTACTGAAATCCCATTCGGACTCATGACTCATCATAAAACCACGCTCTGTCGCCCACTCTGAGGCTGTCCAAAAAGGGACAATTCCGGACCTGCACATCTCACACGCATGACACGTGTGAGACATGCTGGTTCGAAACGGGTGACGCATAGGTTTCGTTACACTATCTACGTTGTTGTCAAATAAAAAATTGCATACGAAAAGAAGTATATATAATAAAGTATATATATATAATATAATAATCACCGTAATGAAATCATCAACAAATCAGAAATTAACACAAGAATATAATTAATAGCGTATATAATAGAACATCGCAAACGAAACACTTGTAATAGCATAAATAGTCAACGTAATGAATCAATTCCACTTGACATGCATGCACTAGCAAATGAATCAATTATTCATTTTATTTATCACATACTACGACAAAATTTAAGTGTGTCGATCTATCATACTATCAATCTCGATCAAAATTTAAGTGTCACTACGACAAAATTGTATTCCGATATAGGTACTACGACAAAATTGTATTTCGATATAGGTACTAGCAAAAATACTATCAATTCACACCAAATATTCACAATTCACAATACAATTCAATTCACACCAAATATTCACAATTCACAAATACAATTCACAAAGTAAATAAACTATTCAATGACAATGCAAGTGAGGGGTAAAAATTACTCGGTGGACGGCGACGCTCGGCGGCGACGGTCAGCGGGCGATGATGGACGGGCAACGACGATGACGACAGGCCGGCCGGAGGGGGTGCAGTGGCGGCGCGCGGTGGCGGCAGGACCGGCGAGGACGGCGGCGGGGGCGGGCGGGGGCCGACGGCAATGGGGAGGCGGCGCGGGCGGGATGCGGCCGGGAGGCGGCGGCGGGAGGAGGCGGCGACGCCGGGAGGCGGCGGCCGCGGGAGGAGGCGGCGGCCGCGGGAGGCGGCGGGCGGCGGGAGGGCGGGCGGCCGGCGGCGGGCGGGCGGGCGGCGGTGGGCGGGCGGGCGGCGGCGGGCGGCCGGCGACGGGTGGGCGGCCGGTGGCGGCGGCGTAGGCTAGGCGCGGGAGGAGGCGGCGGCGGGTGTACTGTGCGCGCGTACAGGGAGTTAGGTCTCCCTGTACGCGCGTGCGGTTGGGGAAAAACCCCCTAACTTTCGTCGGCTTTAATTTTGGCCGACGGAAGTTAGGGGGATCCGAGCGGTCGCGGAAAAATCCCCGCTAACTTCCGTCGGCCACTGTCAGAAGCCGACGGAAGTTAAGTTAACTTCCGTCGGCCTCCACGAGCCGACGGAAGTCAATTAACTTCCGTCGGCTTTCCCAAAAGCCGACGGAAGTTAATTTGGTCGACGGAAGTTTATCGTTTTCCTGTAGTGATCTCTTACTCCTTTCAAACCTGCAAAAAACTAAACTTAAGTTAGTAATGGCTAGAAGAACAGGCTAGAAGAACATCATATCCCTATACAAATCCCTATACAAATGTGGATCAATAAATAAAATGTGTCGAACTCAGAACTAATCATATTACGTGTCAAACCAAAAAATTATAGACATCTTAAGTATTAACTACAATCAGTAATATAACTAATAATCAAAATAACCATCTCTCTGCTTATCATAATCTGCTCTCTGCTTATCAAATAATCAGAGTATGTTATAGTCATGATTGTTGTAAGTTGTCTCAAAGGAGCCATTGAGCCAATAAGTCCACCTAACTACAAATTGATACTTCATCTGTTCCATTTTAAATGACACAGTTGATTTTTATCTCAATATTTGATCATTCGTGTTATTCAAAAAATTTATATAAATATGTAAAAATATAAGTTATATTTGAAGTAATTACAATAATAAAACAAATTATAACAAAATAAATGATATTTTAAAAAGTTTTTTAAATAAGACGAATGATCAAACGTTGAGATAAAAGTCAACTGCGTCATTTAAAAGTGTAAGGAGGAAGTATGTGACAACACATATCTCAACACCTAAAATTTAACTTGCTATATTTAATGATTATACTCTCTATTCTTATTTTTAAATAACGTTGTTTATTTTTAACGTAATATTTGACCATTCGTTTTATTCATTTTTTTGAAATATTATTTATTTTGTTATAATTTTTTTATTATTAAAGACACTTTAAACATAACTTATATTTTTGCATATTTATACAAAATTTTTGATTAATACAAATGGTCAAATGTTATGATAAAAGTTAATGAAATAATTTAAAAAATATTAAAAGGAGTATTAAAAAGGAATAGTATGTTTTAAAAAGTCTGGAATATTTAGGCCCTATTTGTTTCAGCTTTAGCTTTTAAGTTTTTCTAAAAAAACTATTTTTGGCTTTTGCAATTTAGAAGAGTAACTTTCCGAAAGCTATCTTTTGGAAAGATAATACTATTTGGTAACCTAGCTTTCCGAAAGCCAGTCACGACGAGGTGACTGCGCTAGGCGAGGCAGGGAGGCTGGGCAATGGTGACGCCGAAAGGGACGGTGGGGTTGGGCGACGATGACGCTAGGCGGGGCGGCAGGGAAAGGCGGGGCGACACTGGACGGGGTTGTGGCGACGCCATAAGGGGCAGCATGGCCAGGCGACGATGACATCGGGCGGGGCGGCGGGTAAGGACGGGGCAATGCGGGGGCGGCGGGGGAATGCGGGGTGACACTAGACGGGACGGGGCCGTGTGGCGGTGCCACAAGACCGAAAGAGAGGGAAACAGTGCAGATGGAGATGGAAAGCTACGGAAAGCTCACATTTCACTGTTTTGGGGCTTTCCATGTAATCATAGCTTCTATATGTTTTTAGCTTTCAGAAAACTTACACTAGAAATTGACCATTTGTTTGAGCTTTCGACTTTTCACGATAGAAAACTACTGTAAATCCCAAGTAAATAGGGTCTTGCCCAATGGGAGACCCTTCTGTCTTGCATTAGTTGCAAAATAAGCCGTGTCCGAATCGAAATCCGAACGGCATGAGCTTCCGTTCAAGCAAGGCATTTCTGGTCTTGTCTACTGGATGACGGGGCCTTGATTATTTTTGCATTCCCAACCAAGACAGGATTCGACATCATCGTGGCGATACCAAAACGAACGAAGCTCTAAACAGCATAGAGCTAGGCAGGGCAAAAATCTTGACCTCAGCAACATAGATATACATAGCCTACAAAGCTTACAAAATCAGCTGCCTCCGTCTCCAGCACAATTAATGACTATTTATAATGGGGTTTCACGGGGTTTATGATATTAATTATCATGATACATTAGATTTTTTGCAAAGCTGATGTGGACTTTTAGAAAACAGTGTTATAAAACACACCATTGTGAATAGCCTAATAAATCATCTGGATAAGCAATAATTATCTTCCCTCTGCTATCTACGCTAATTTCGAACCCTACCCTAATCATAGTTACAGGTTACAGCCACAACGCAACTATCACCGCACGCACGCAACTAGCTAGGTGGTTAGTTTGCACACTTTTTTAACCTAATTCCAGCTCCTACCGTAGCAATCGGTGTAATTAACATGGTTTTCGCTCTTAACATTTGTCGTTAATTGTTACATGGTTACTGCTCCAACCTAATTATCATGTTTTTCGTACTTACTATCCACAACAACTGACCTAATTATCGTGATTTTTGTCCTCACGGTCAATCACAATTATATACCTCTACTATTTTTTCTAAACCAAACTAATAACAATAAAAATCAAACGTATTATCAGGATATCCGATTTTATAAACCCCTCATAGACACAATCAATTCCTCTATAGTTGTGGAGCCAACTAAACAGGTCGTCTGATCCGAAGCGTCCAACCGAGATTTGACGGTGTGAAACATGTCTCGCCACTGACCAATGCAGAGTGAATTCCACTGTCACGAAACTCTACTCTCACATCGATTTTTTTAAATAATAATATTTTTTTTAAAAAAAATTCAAATATGTATTGCGGTTTCAAAAATTTGCAAAATTAGTGTGCGATCGGGCGACGAGGAGCCGACTTAGGGTCGAGTCGGCTCCTGGTCGGCCGACTCGTGCCACATCAGCAGGAGTCAGCCAACCAAGAACCGACTCCTGCCTACGTGGCATTTTCCGGCTGGACCCAGTCGGTCGTTCAAAAGTCGATTAGCCCCTAGTCGGCTGTTGGTCTGCCGACTTGCTGCTGCAGTCGGCTCTCCAACAACCGACTATGACCCTATAAAAAGGGGGCCGAGCACCCCCTTCTCCAACCTCATCCTTGGTTGTCCACTCCCTTTGAGAGGTATGTATGTATTTTTTTATAATTTTAATATTTGTAGTTTATTTTAGTAATAATTTAGAAATAGTTTAGGAGTAGTTTAGCACTAATTTTGGATTAAAATAAAGTAATAGTTTAGGAGTAATTAGTAAGTAACATTATTTTAAGAGTTATTTATCAGTAGTTTAATAATACTTAGTAGAATTAAATTATTTAAATTTATGTAGATACATTGCAATACGGTGAAAAAGGATATTGCTACTTACGGTCCTGATGCCCGTCACCGTCCGCTAGTTGGTGTCGAACCCCCCATATGTTTTTGTGGAGACACATGTAAATTTTGGAGAATCTAGGATGACCTCACCTATGAGATGAGGTACTGGAAGTGTGCGAATTACTCATGGACTCATGGAAGTGTGCGCACGCTGGAAGGGATTCGTAGGGAATCGGCCCTTGGTTGGCTGACTCCTACTGATGTGGCACGAGTCAGCCGACCAGGAGCCGGCTCGACCCCAAGTCAGCTCCTAGTCGGCTGACTGCCCACTAATTTTGCAAATTTTTGAAACCGCAATACAAATTTGATTTTTTTAAAAAAATATTATTTTAAAAAAGGTCCTCTCACATCATCGGTAGCTAAGCGGCTTGGATTAGACTACCTTCACAAAATCTCATTTCAGGGGTTTGGATCTAGCGTGTGTCACATCGAATGTTTGTACATCAATTTAAATGACTAAACGTAAATTAATTATAAAAATAATTGCAAAATCAGAGAATAATTCACGAGACAAATTTATTAAGCCTAATTAATCCATGATTAGCAAATGTTTAATGTAGCACCACATTGTCAAATCATGACGTAATTAGGCTCATTAGATTCGTCTCACGAATAATTCACTGATTATGAATGGATTTTGTAAATAGTCTATATTTAGAGCACATCCAACATTAGCCTTTAAATCAGGGCCCCTACTTTTGATTTGAGGACTCCTCCTATTTTTGAGAGGTCTATTTTATGCGTTCCACTCCAGCGGTGGCTCTCAAAAGAGAGCCCCTATTTTCAATTTCTACCATTTCTTCACACTATACACATATATTTGATAAAATCATAGTACATAATAAATTATTTATTATTTAATAATGAATAATTATATTTAAATATTCAAAATTTTAAATACAATTACAAATATTGAAATTTAAATATTGGAACATAATCATCTATTGCATTAAACAATAGGAACAAAATCATATATCATATTTAAATATTCAAAATTTTTAATTCAAATACAAATATTCAAATTTAAATATAGAAACATAATCATCTATCATATTAAACAATAGGAACATAATCATCTATCATATTTTTAAATTCAAATATAAATATTCAAATTTAAATATAGCAACATAATCATCTATCATATTTAAATATTCAAATTTTTAAATATAATTACAAATATTCAAATTTAAATGTAAATACAAATATTCAAATTTAAATATAGGAACATAATCATCTATTGTATTAAACAATAGAACATATTCATCTATCATATTTAAATATTCAAAATTTTAAATTCAAATACAAATATTCAAATTTAAATATAGCAACATAATCATCTATCATATTAAGCAATAGGAACATGATCATCTCTCATATTTGAATATTTAAATTTTTAAATCCAAATACAAATATTCAAATTTAAATACATGAACAAAATCATCTATCGTATTAAACAATAGGAACATAATCGTCTATCATATTTAAATATTCAAATTTTTAAATACAAATTTAAATATTCAAATTTAAATATAGAAACATAACCATCTAAACAACCTGAACATAATCATCCGTCATATTTAAATATTCGAATATTTAAATGTAAATAAAAATATTCAAATTTAAACAAGCAGGAAGCGCGCATGCCCACATGGCGCAGATGAGAGCTGAGATAGAGGGCCCTAGGGATGAGTGCTTGGTGGCCTATTTTGAAAGCTCTCTTGTTTTTGAGAGCCGAGCAGGAGCCCTATTGTATATCGATTTTTGTCGCGAACTCTCAAAAATGAGTTTGAGTACTAAAATAGCTCTTAATATTTCAAAATAGTATTTAAATACTGAATGACAGGGATCAAACACCCCCTTCGTGTTGGGGGCTTATTATGACGCAGTATCCGCACGCGTCCACTGCATCTGTCATGTAGCCGACCACGTCGCTGTAGCTCTCCAAAGCCTCGTCCCTCCCCGGGCGCGACGGACAGTGACGCCTAACTAACCCGAGCAAACCGAAAACTGCTGCAGATTTTATATAACTTTGCTGTGTGGCCGTTGTGGTTTGATGCCAAAACTGGCTCTACTGAAAAATCAGCGACTTAAATAGCTAGCGCTTTGTAAATGTTCGGATATATTGGTACATGTTTCTACCAAATCCAGTTTATTGATACAATCAGGGTGTTTATGGTTGAGCTGTTGATTCTGTAAAAACTGTTGAGCTGTAGAAAAGCTGCTATGAGCTATAGAAAAGTTGAGAAACTATTTGGTCGGAATAGTTGCAGATTTATATTTTGGTAGTTAATGATGTTTAGTTACATTATTAATGTGTAATTTTACACGTAAATCATTCTAATCATGAAATTTTGTGATGTTTATATTAAAATTATATATTTTTAAATTACACTAAAATGATATATTTTACTAAAATTTCACTTTTTTAAATTTTACATGAACCGATATGTTTTAATAGTATGGTAGGTAATATTCATTCAAAGTTAAACCGAGAATCTGTGAAATTTGGGTTATACTAATTTTTAAATTTGTAGAATCTATAGATTTTAAAAAATATTGGGTAACTAAAAGAATTGTTTGGTTCAGATTTTATCTTCCTAGCCAGGAAACTGGTTCAAAAATTTAAATTAAACATACCCTCGAACTCCCTAACAAATTTTTGGTATATAGCATAAAAAATTCGTGCAGGATTTAACGCAGACAGCGACGATGCGGTGGTAGGGCATCCAACCGAAACAGCGTATAGTGTTTTGTAGAGCCACGATGACGCACACGGCGATGCGGATGATTTGCACTCGCACGCACGGCACGAATCGACCTGCCGTGTGGATTCTGCTTTATTGTTCTTCGTCTACTCTTGTCATCTGCCTCACCCAGTTGAAATACTCGCACATCACCTAACCTTAAATTTGAAAATATTGAATATGTATCGTACTTATACCCACATAAATATTGGATACCCGGTAGTGACGCTTAGTTTTTATTGCTCAGAAGCTTATTGTTTGTTGGCGTAAAAGATTACGCTAACATGTTTCTAAAGATTAAAAACTAACAAACGAAGTGTTTGCGAAGTAAACTATTTCAAGCCTCTGAAGTGGATAATAGCTCAAAATAGTTCGAAGATGTGTATTGAATAACTCAGTATTCGATGATCATTACAGGATAAAACGGGGGGTATTTATAGACCAAAACCTTAAGAAAAAGACATCTTTATCCCTCTATTACAAACGACATAGTAGAAACTATTCGGTACTCTTAATAGGGCTAAAATGGTAAAAGACTAATCTAATGAGAAAGAAGATAAGTCTTCCATCTTAGCTTGCAGGGAGATTCTCTGAAGAATCTACATTCGAAGATATACTCCGAACTAGAGTTCGCCTCAATCCTTCGATCTTGACCCAATACTAAGTTGGAGTTGGATGCCGGAGAGCTTTGGCTAAATAGCATGCCTTTGTCTTGTTACAGTATTAACCCTGAGGATGAAGTATTTTTTTCCCCAACATTGTTGTTGCTAGGTGTAGACACGGTGTCGAAGAAGGTCATGCGGCCCGTCTTTAATTGAAAGATATGTGTCGAAATGTGATATAAGGATTTCTCAAGAGTATTTTTGTGTTAAGCAATCGTACCAACTTGTCCCTAATTTTAGTACTAAGTTTTTTTTTATCAAATGAGTTAGTGAGCTTAAATATTTGAACACATAGTCAAACGGATACGGTTATTACATTATTACATGTGTACATGTATTACTCGATGGATATATCTTTTTCATTTTTGTACTTTTAGGTGCCATATATTCCACAGATACATATATTCTAATAGAACAATTTTTGGTGGATAAACGGGTATCAGCACCAATGTTATCTAATGAAAGGGTAGGATTAAGGGGTCGATTCAGATGTTAATTAGAAGGAGCTAATTATAAACTAATTGTTGAACCCCTAGACTAATTCGTTTTGACAATGTGGTGCTAGAGTAAAAATGTGCTATTGATGGATTAATCATGTTTAATACATTCATCTTGTGAATTAACCTAAAAATTCTGCAATTACTTTTATAATTACAGATTTTTTAAAATTAAGTAATAAAAATAGAAAAATAATTAAAGAATACAATCCTCGTCGAATTAGCAAGGATTTTGCTTCAAAATCCTTTCATTTAAGTAACCAACCCATACTCTTTCTATGCTTCGCTTAGTCTTTCTAATTACTATCCGAACATCATTCGGACGGGTCGTAATTATCAAATGATCGACTAGGCATGGGCCCGATGAATTGAAACCAAAGGGAGCTGTCGTGGAGATGGAAGCAAAGGTGGAATGAATCCTTTTCTTTCCTTGTCATGCGTTCCTTCCATGGCCTTGCGTGTGGCGCCAGGCCTCTTCGCTTCCACGCCTCCTTCCCAGGGCAAGGCAGGCCACAAGCCTAGCTAGCTCGCCGCATTTCACGCACAGTCTTGTAATGTTCTTGACTAAACAATATCTCTAATGGTAAGCTATTTCACTAGTTAGATTCATTCTCTTTCCTATGTGGATAGAAATTGTGGGAAAAAAAAGAATAACTAGCGATGAGCTAATAGATAGAAGATTTCACGTATTCCAAGAAACTGGGTGTATTACGTGTGGGACTAAGTACTAGTAGTGAGATAAATTATTATTATTATTCTTCTCTCAGCTCCACATTAGCTAGCTATTTGAAACAACTATTATGGATGCTCTAAACAATTTGAGGGTGTGACCAAACAAAATCAATGCCAAAAATGTGATAGACATATTTAAAACCATTTTTTGATATGTGTTATATTTTTTTTTGAAAAATTTGTACCGTTTTAGAGTTTGAAATGACCTTAGTTCAAAAAAAATGATTTGAAATGACCGTCGTAACATAATTGTAGCGCACAATCTGACCATCCTTTAATCCAGCTTATATAAATAAAGATCACTTTATTATTGGATTATTACAATCCGGACATAGAATTATAATAAGCCGATGTATTTAATCTTAAACTGAAACAAACAACAAACAGGAATGGACCGTAGATTAAACTACCTTCATGATCCTCACTAAATGGCACAATAAATTAAATACGACAAAGTTGTAAAGTTAATTTTAAAAACTAAGAAATGCTGGTTAAGAATTTTTTTAGAGAAATTACATCATTTAAGAGACTAGGAAGTACTCCCCGTTAACTTTTAAATGACACAATTGACTTTTATCTCAATGTTTGACCATTCGTTTTATTCAATTTTTTTACAAATATGCAAAAATATAAATTATACTTGGAATAATTTCAGTAATAAAACAAATTATAACAAAATAAATGATATTTCAAAAAGTTTTTTTTGAATAAGACAAATAATCAAACGTTAAAATAAAAGTCAACCACGTCATTTAAAAGTTAACGGAGGTAGTACATCTGCATAATTCATAACCTAACCCCTACCCTGACCCTTCGGGGCCTGTTCGGTTAATCCCCTTGGAGAAAGGGATTGAGAGAAATCGAGAGTGATTGGAGGAGATTTATACTAAAATCTCCTCCAATCCTCATTAATCTCTTCCAATCCTCTTTTAACCTAATATGTCCTCAGGGTGAATGTGCCAGCTGAAGCATTTTTGATCCACTTATTTTATTCTTGATAACCCAAGGGCAAGTCCAAGTCCAAGTCAGCTTGTCCACAACGTAAGCGCAAGTGCGCAACTTCTGTCGCCAGATTACAATAAAGAGATTCCATATTGTGGTCCATGCAGATGCAGGGATGGATCGATCAGATATCCAGAGCAATATCTCCATCGCCATCTCCATCTCCATCTCGGCCTGGATCTCTCATCAGTGGGCAGCAGCATGTAGCAACGCAGCAGACCATGGTGCAGCTGCGACGGCGAGACAGGGTAATGATTCTGGGGCGGAGGTGGGAGACAAGCGTTGCCAACTAACCGAGTGATGAGCCGCCTCCCTACGGCTGGCTACAAAATTAGAGTGGTCTATGTCATCAGCCTCGCCTCACTCACAAGTCACCAATAGGTTGGTTGGTACGCTTTTATTTGTTTGATGGTAAAGAGTTTGATCTGATTTAATCGATTTTCGCTAAGTCGAATTAGCAATAATAGAAATTATATTAGTTTTTAACAAGTTCGAAAAAATACAGACAATGGTAAAGACGGCAAGCCGGTCTTGCAAACCATACTCAACGCACCACTTTCACGTGGAGATTGCAAAACTACGCACGCCGGTGGCCCGGTCTGCTTCTAGGGTCTAGGCGAGCTGGTCCAAGCAACATGGCGGTAGGATCCACGATGGAACGTTCTAGCCAGGCCCACGGTACGTTTAGCATAGCTCTAGTTTCAGTTTTTTTATTAGAGTTAGAATTAAACCAAATATTTTTCTTAAGAAATTGATCCCACTGAGAGTATTCAAAAAATTCAACTAGAGTGATAGAACAAGGTCTAGCCAGCTTCGAGTACTCTATTCCAATTACAATATGAATTTTAAGATCTAGAGCTCTACCAAACACACACATATATACCCATAATATAGCCCATTAAACTAAACCAATCATATTGTCTCCGAGTCCTGGTCATTCAAGATTTACAATCTATTTTGTCTAGTTTCATGTATAAGTTCTAAGTTTTTTAAGATGATATTATTGGCGTAATTGAATACGCTAACATGTTCGAATAGCCCTCCAAAGGCTTCAGAATTAACAAAGTGGTTTTACTCTTTTTGGAATAGCCCACGTGGTTTCATACGACAGGTTTGCTTCTGTGTAAAACACTATGTGAAACTCATCAACAAGGTCTCGTCTTCTTTTTTTTACGAAGCTCCTACTTCGGGCAAGGAAAAAATTGATAATTTATCACTGTTAAGACGTGCACTTTGATTATAATGTTATTTTTAAGATTGATACGTAGGATTATCTGAGTCAATGACAGTGGGTCCGAATAGAAAAAAATGCAAAGTCATTTCTTGAAAGTCGTAAATTCTCAAATCTATCTTCGGCAATTGTATATCACATGGAGTCCTTTCATCTCGGAGAATTTCTGGAGGCGAATTTCACACGTATTGGTAGCCTAACGGCCAAGAACTGAAAAAGAAATGAAAAGCTAATTGCATTTGTTCAGAGAGAGAGAAGCAAAGAGATGATTTGTTGAGCTAAGTAAGCTCACCTTCCATTTACCAACACACCAATACTCTTTTATTTTTTCTCAAAAAAATACTCTTTTATTTGGGTTGGATCGGAGTGATGCTGTGTTTGTAAATGGTAGGTAGGCTGAAGGCCAATGAGAGCCCATAAGGGCCCAAACATTAGTAGGACGGTAGATGCTCCAAATTTTATTCTCTAAATTACATATAGGAATTATTTTAAACTCTATCTCATCCTAAAAATTAATTAATCTACAATAATTTTTCTATAATTTTGATCTCTATTTTTTAAATTATACAAATATGGTCTATAATATATAATAATTTTGAGTAAAACTATGATGCATTCAAATATATGTATTGTTCAACCTATAACAACACGTACGGGAAGAAATAATGTACATGCAAGAGAAAAATATGTACAAATGAAAATAGAGACTTAATAAAATAATCCTATATTTGAGAGAGATAAATAATGATTTAGGAAATGAATTAAGAAAAAGACTCATTTAGGGAACTCTTGGAACTTCATTTTTCAAAAAATACCTACATTCAAATTTAAGTAGCCATATAGGTAGGTAATCTCTTAAAGATGCTCTAACTATATGTTTAGGAAAAAGTCCATTAGTATTATGTATTTATGTTGTCTTTTACCCACTCCTTAAAAATATTTTTATAAGGTTTTAACCTTGTTTAAAAGATTATTTTTGGTAACATTGATAAATTATTGATGAAATTATAAAACTAAAATATCTCTTATTTATAAAAATAGTATTGCCAGATGATAGATAAAGCTAATTTAAATGTTTTTTTACAAAATCAAAGACAAAAGTAAAAAAAATTAGCACACGGGAGTACCTTCGTAACTACCATTGTCTATAAATTGGAAGTTTTATTCTCTAATATCATTTACATTAAAAAGTACTTTATTTTTTCTAATATTATTTACCCATCTCTTCACTATTATTTTACCGTAGAATTTTCTTATTAGAAAGTACTTTAAATTTTAAGATTTTCTAGCTTTCTTCCGAAAGTCGGACGAGGGAGTAAATTGCACGTTTCCACCAAAAAATTGTCTACAAAACCTAGATCCCTGTCTTGTCACGTACATCCCGGCGATCCTCCTCCCGTCCTCCCCCTTCGCCCCCTCCTACCATGGCTTCCGCCGAAATCCCCAACCCCGACACCGCCACGGACGCCGCCGCCGCCGCTACTGAATCCGCTGCCGCCGCCTCTACTGAATCCGCTGACGCTGCCGCCGCCACCACTGAGTCCGCTGCCGCCGCCGCCGCCACTGAATCCGCTGCCGCCGCCGCCGCCACTGAATCCGCTGCCGTCGACGCCGCCGCCGCCCCCGCCGCCACCGCTGCCGCCGCTGCTGACTCCGCTGCCACCGCTGCCGCCGGATCGCCGTCGCCTCCACTCCCTCCGCGGAAGCGTCGCCTCTCCCCTACGCCCTCTCCCACGCGCCTCTCGTCCCGCTCCCCCTCCCCCTCCCACTCCCCGCTCGGCCGCAGCAGCCGTAGCCATAGCCGCAGCCGCTCACGCAGCAGGAGCAGGAGCCGCAGCCGTGGCAGGAGCCCTAGCCCGCGGTACCCCGATGGAAAGAGGAGGCGGCACAACGACCTCAACGTCGAGGTGTGCCGCGATTTCCTCCGCGACAGGTGCACCCGACCCGACATCGAATGCAAGTACGCGCACCCGCACCACTCCGTCACCGTCGACAGGTACGCCCGGAGATCTCGCTTCTGCTGCCCGTTCGCCCATCCTGCGCCCGTGTCTACTTGTTCTGATTTTAGCTTTGGTGTGTTTTGTGGGGTTTGGACAGGGATAGCAAGGTGATGGCGTGCGCGGATTCGCTGCGGAACAACTGCTTCCGTGGAAGGACCTGCCGCTACTACCACCCGCCCCCTCATATCCAGGAGTATGAGCTGATACCCCATTGTTGTTTGTTCAATTCGATTTGTTTGGTTTACATCCGGTGCTTTTGTCCAGGGAAGCCTTGTAGGCTGGTAGTCTTTATGACCTGATGCTGAGGTTTATATGCAGGCTTCAGCAAGTTGATTTTTACTACTATATTGCAACTTCTAAGCACACAGTCTTCAATTCCTAGTCCAATTCCCGAAATATTAACAGCAATATCGCTACATGAGTACATGACTACATCAGATCATGCCGAATAATGCTATATAGGATTAAATTAGCTGTTTTAACTTTTAAGCTTTAACCTTGTGCATCTAATGTGAATTGCTTACAACAATGATGTATAGCTACTTGCCTACTTCCTAAACTAAAGTTCCAATCTCTTGTTTTTATGTGCTTGCAGTCGAAATGGGTTCATATATTTGGTGGGCATGTGTACACACATAGTTCCCCTGTTTCTCATATAGGCGGTCTCACACATTTGATGTGTTCAGGAAGTGTGGTTTGGGAGAAAGTTTATTTTTATTGTATTTTGTGTGTAAATTGCTAGTATTTCGTTTTTGAACATTGTGTTCTTTCTAATATGACATAGCTCCTTATTAGGCACATTCACATATCCATGTGCTGGATCCTATATAGGAGAAGCTTTAGGTTTTTAGGCTAAAGAAGACACTGGAGTAGAATGTCGCAGAATGCCAAAATGCAGTTTATTTTGTGCTAGCTTGTCACTGAAATAACTTTGTTAGAAATTGTCCTGTACTCCTGTGGTTATTGCAAGAGATATCGTAGCAACTTTTTGTAAATGAAATGGGGTATTGGATGCAACCTTGTAATCTTAGTTTTGTTTTTGTTGCTTTTATGAAGGTCATTGCTGAGATCAATTGGCGTGGACGACCCAAAGGTGAAGATGGTAAGTTTTGTTTGACCTTTCACCTGTTCTTCAATACATGCAATGGCTTGTCCTTTCTCTCAGTACATAAGTTCTTTTTACTATCCAGTGCAAATTGCTAATTAAAAAGGTTGTTTATTTGCTTAAAATAATAATAAGAAGCTAGCTAATTGGGTTAATGTTTTGCAAGTCATGACTGTAAGTAACAAATTGTTAGAACATATCAAAGAGCTGTGAACAATCTCTTACCAGACATGTTCAGAAAAGTGGAAGATCCTGCTTCATATTAGATTCATCGTGTTACTGTTTCAGTGTTTCCTACAAATGCTGATGAATTCGTAGGATATCTCTTGTGCATTTAACATCCATGACAGACTAACTGAGCCTACTCCTTTTAATACACAGCAGGTTTGCAGAGATTTTACACGGGGACGATGTTCAAGATCAGCAAACGACTGCCGATTCTTGCACCATTCATCTGTTGAGGATTGTGCAGTTGTAAGATTCTCTTTTACTGTTGGATTAATGATTATATCATTAGCTTGCATATCACAAAGAGTGGCTACGTAGAAAGTACATCAGTTTTCATGGGGAATGTTCTGCTTCATTATATAACCAAAGACCCTGCATTGCAACAAAGTTTAAATAAGTAATATATCATAAATCCTGTATTGAAAGGTTTTACATATTTCTCAAGAAAATGCATAAATAATTTGAAATGAAATATTGAATGATCAGCTTGCAAGGCTTTGTAGACCTACATGCACAAATGGATAAATGATATATTTATCCACGGGTGATCCCACCAACTCAAGAGTTGGCTGTAGGATGTCGGATTCACAGGCACCATCATTTGGTTCTTTTACATAGTACTATGAATCTATGATAGAGCTAGAGATATCAGATAGCCCTTTGCCTACCCAATCTGAAAGTAAGAAATCCATCTATGACTATGAGTAAAGAGTTTTGTCCTTTTACTACGTTATATTTCTTTAACAGCAGTTGTCTGATTTGTGCTTTGTTTCATTGAAAGGTTTGCCAAGATTTCTTACGTGGGAGGTGTGACCGTAAATCATGTCGATACTCTCATGTTATAGCACATCCAATGCCGCCCCCACCGAGGGATATTCCCATGCAATTCCCTGAGATGGTAATTCATTCTATCGAATTGACTCTTTACGGAATTCCCTGTTGTTGAAAACAAATTTTTTGGATCGATTTGTCTACTAGTTAGTAAATCCCTTGGAAGAAAAACAGGTAGTGTTGCTTTAACTTGCATACACTTGCCACTATTTTTCCGGAGTTAATCTGCAATAAGAAATGATTTTTTACGGAATCATTGCTCTTGTTTTTTTCTGAAAGAGCGTATTTTTGTATTCTGTTTTCGTAGTTTGATTATGGTAATATAATCAGTCTTTTAATCCATTGCCTTCCAGGTTTACATGGCACCGCCGCCACCATTTGGAGTACCTATGAATATGATGATGCCAACCCCTTCACCTCCTGCAGCCTTTTCTGGTAAATATTGCATAGCAACGCTGTTATTCCCCTTTTCTTAGACCATTCACTATTGTTGTTCAGTTTTAGTGTATGTAGAAAAAGGAACATAAATTTTCTTTCTTAGGAAATTTAATTTTGAGTATCTACACTAATCTGTTTCCCCTTTTGGGTATAAGCTTTTGATACTTGATCTCCTGCAGGTAATAATTATACAGTGGAAGTTTGTAGGGACTACTTGAAGAACATGTGTAATAGAGAATCCTGCAGATTTGCACATCCAGATCTAAATAACGAGGTTTTTATATTTTCTTTTGCCATGAATTTTTCATTTTACAGGTTACTAACCAGCCAGTTCTTACTGAACCTTTCTTTTATAGGTGATGAATGACAAACTTGAAGTTTGCCGTGATTTTAAGCGAGGAGAATGCAATCGACCTTCTTGTCGCTATTACCATCCATCAACAAGCTCAAGTTCATTTGGATAAAGTAAAGTAACTTATATCCAATGTTTTGTTTCCTTTGAATCCAGAATCAAATTAGCACCAAATAGTTGCCAAGCACAACGAAAGAACTCATACAACTCTAGACATGTCTATCTCAAATTTACCTTAACCTTAGTTCCTTTTGGATATTATCCATTAAAAAAAGAGAAGCTGGAGCAACCATAAAAAAATTTAAGATTTCAAAATTTAGTTTGCCAACTGACTTTATGGGTAATCTAGCATTCACCTACAAAGTGTTCAGCATGGACTAAAGCTATCTGTCCACGCAAAGGTATGGCAGTGTTGAAAATGTACTGTTCTCTAAAATTTGCTAATTTTGTCCAGCAGATGGTCATGCCATTTGGCTACACTAGAATGTACTGTTCAATACTTCAATTGTTGTATTATAGGATCATTAGTATTTCCCTTAGACACACTAACCCCACAACAATGACAGATTATCTGTTATATGGGTAGTGTTTTAGAATTTAGTTAGTTTAGTTGGGCCTTCCATGCAGGCTGATGTCCAAGGAAATGTCACATGATGTGTTTATCTCTGATTAATCTGTGAAAATTTGGTTGTGACAAATGAATCATTCATTTCATGAGATCAATTCATATCAAGTAAAGTTACCGTTATCTATGTAATCATTATTGATATAATTGTGTTATTCGTCCAGGTTTAGCTTAATTATTATGCGTGCTCTAGTTGGCTTAAAAATGTATTATTTGGTAACTGAGTCATTGAAAATTAAGCTACAGTGCATCTATGCTGTTACAAGATATTCTATTGACAAATGAGATAGGTTCAACATGCTGATTTTGCCTTTTGTAAGTTTGTTGTTTCCCTTCATGTAACAAAATATTAATGCACGGAGTTATCATTATTTGTTTCTCTATAGATTTTAATTAACAGTGCTATTAGCTCTCCTTAACAAATGGGTACTCGTTGTTTCCTTCAGTCTTGAGTGCCCTGCCCTGCTGCTGCTGCTACCGCTCTGCTGCTGCTAATTCTGCTACTGCTGCCAAAGAGCTGCCGCGCTGGCTGTTGTGCTGCTAAGATGTCATAGACTTTGAAAGCCTAAAAAAGTTCTATGTAACAAACAAGACGACACTATCATCGTGTGATGTTTCAGATGGTTGCTTAAACTTGACTTGGTGCTTTATCTCTCCTTTATAAAGGGGATTGCATGAGTGGTTGTGTACTATCCTTGATAAAGATATTTACATTTTGAGTTTGGCGTCTGCGTGGTTCAATTTATTTGTTGCATCATTAGTTCTTTTGTACTTGAATCAATGTTTTTCTACAGATGTTTGCTCAAAAATTAAAGCATGCCCTGCTGGTTGATATTTTGGTATTCTTTTGCTAAAGTAGAGCTGGTTTGGATTTATTTTGTACCAACTACTGGTTCATGGAAAGCACGCTGCTCTACTGATGCCTCTGCTGCGTGAAATCAGAGCGAATCTAAGAGAAGCCGGAAAATACACTTGTAATATCATCATTTAGGGAGCATTTCTAATAAATTTCACTCTAATTTTTCTTCCTCTCCAACACTCCCAATACATTATTCATTATATATTTTACTCATATTGCTGATTGGTAGATGTCATATCTCTCTGCTCATTTATTCTTTTCTCTTTCTTGTATCATGAGAGTAGCTCCTTTAGTACTTAGGGAAAATGGATGGAGTTTTTTATCTCCAAAAACTAGAAATCAGATAAGGTTGTTGGACATATATTTTATATTTAGAATCTCTAAAAATAGGGATATTGAGTTATATTAGGTACGGGAGATGCTCTTATCGGATTCTGTTGGTTACCTATTTTTCCCTTCCCAATGTCATCATGTTAGGAAATGTTGACACTTTTTGTCTCCATTTTATGAAATGATATATGCCTTCTCGTGGACTCAGACCAAAATGAGAATCAGGCAAGCACACGTCTTTGGAGCTGCTCTAATGTCAGGATCGTTTTGTACGTCCAAGGTTTAGCTATTCCAAGGACAGACAAACGAATGCATCCATGACCGTTCTACCTAGTTGCGAGCTTCGCACGTAACATTTTACATTTGCATTCTGTGTTCTCCTGGAGTCGTAGCTGTTTGGTACAAGTACAAACCGCTGTTTTCTTCAGATCTACGGTTGCTTAGCAACCGGTCAAGATTGTGTCGCGGCTCGCTTCATCTATATTATTTTTAAAAGAAGCTAGTGGCGTTCAGTGTGTTATCTCTACTATTTCTCATAATAAATTAAAAAATTTTAGCTTTAATTTTATTCATCTCAATCTATTTACATGGTATTTTTTTAATGTTGTATTTTTGTTGTAACGCACGTTTACTTAACTAAACCTAGTTTAGTGAAAAAAGAAAAAAAGTTGAAGCTAGTTTGGTGAAAAAAGTGTCATGTACATGTTTCGACAACTGATTGAGGGCGCGTTTGGTTCTGTTGTGAGCTGTGAAAAAGTTGTTGTGAGCTGTTTGTTGTGAAAAAACTGTTGTCTGGTGTAGAAAAGCTGAAAGTTGTTTGATTGAAGATGCTGTGAAAAATCAGTTCTGAGTTGATTGTTTTTATGACTAACATAATTTTCAACATTATAATATTTCGTACAAATATATATATATATATAATAGGAAACAATTAACATGGATGCAACTAAATAACTAGAAAATATATTAGATAAATAAAAAAGTTCATTGTTCATTTCATAAAGTAACAGACAACTATATATCTATTTCATGAAATTATGCAATGCAATACAAATTATAATGATTTTAGATCAATCAAAACACCTTGAATTCATGATATTCAATTTATACTAAAAAACAAAAATGTAGCAAAGCAGAAACAGAAAAGTAGAGTTTAAGCTACTTTCAAATTTGAACTAGAAAAAAAGTTGATTTTCGTGAGAAAAATAGCTTTTTCGTGAGAAAAGTAGCTTTGGTAAACTCGTTTAGTTCAGCTTTGAAGAAATCGAGCATCGAGTGGTCTTTTGAATCAGGTTTTCAACCAAAAATCAAAAAACCAAACCAGACAACACAACAACATAGATTTGTGAAAAAACAATTTTTTTAAAATGTATAATAAAAGTTGCCTAATGAAAGTTTCGGCGACTGATTGAAGCTTTTAAAGATATCAGCGAGTGACTTGGACTGTGTTTGGGATTTTTGAACCAGCTTTTCACCCAACGATCTAAAAACTGAACCAAACAACTACAAAACAATACAGATTTGTGAAAAACACTAGAAATAAAAGTTTCCTAATGAAAGTTTTGGCGGCCGATTGAAGCTTGAAAAAAAAGTGATTTAGGCCCCATTTGGGATGACTGCAGATTTTGTAAAAAATAGCTACATCTGAAATTTTGTTTGAATTGGATTCACCAAGAAATGTTGTATTGAGAAGGCATGTGTTTGGTAGTCCAGCTTCTTGATCAGTTGTGGGCTGATTGAGATGGTAAGAATGACTAAAATACCTCTGCCTCCATTATGTATTGTTTTAAGAGGATTTAAACATATATTTTTGTGATTATAATATGGTTGACAACTATTTGATTTTTTTAATGAATTATAATATTTTTTTATATTTCGTACCACAATAAAAAATATTTCTCACATTGAAGTAGTAACCCCAGAAACATATTCCATTGTAGATGCATGATGTAAAAGTTTTGAGCAGGCATCGACCTTTTCTTTCTTAGCAAAAAGGTCATTTAACATTATTGATTTTGTAGTCTCAATGGAAGCTTTATCTTGTTGGGGAATGTTATTGCCCCCTAATTTTGTGTTCAGTTTATCTGGTTGCTGATGATGAACAGCTAAACAGTTTGAAGGAAGATTGAAACCGTACATAGATGCATGATTAGTTAAATGGTTTAAGCTTTAAGGAAATGGTGTAATAAAAATAGTTTGCCAAACCCCAAGCTCAAGCACTACAAAGTAATATTGTCATAGGCATTGATCAGATTATTCCTGTTCAGATTAGATTAATTCAGTTCAGTTTAGGTCAAGTTGTTAGTAGATTAATAATAGATTAGAGCAGATTAGATCAATTGAGTTGTTAGCAGATTAGATCGATCAAGCGTTAGCAGATTAGATCGGTCTTGCGTATATAAACATGACCCAATCTAGTGTCTTGTAATGTCCGGGGTTTAGTAATTCTGAATTTTATTTAATTTCAAAGAAAAATAATAATAATAAATGTTCATCACATGACATCGTCTTACGACAAACAAAATATAGCTCACATGCTATTTTATTACACTGAAATAGTAATATAAAAAAGAAAATCTTGGCGATGAACATCTTGCTTCTAAGATTCGCTTCCTTGACTGGGACAGTTACTCCATACCTTCGTCTTTATAGAACTCAACCTCTAAAAGATTTAGTCAATGGGGGTGAGTACAAACGTACTCAGCAAGCCACTGATATGCAGTATAATGCAAAGGAAATAATAAGGATAGACAAGTGGCTCATATTTGCGAAAAAGTACAATTTGTAATTAAGCATTTAATGTGAACAAGTTTATTATGCAAAATATAAATGTCATGTATGAAACCATCCACTAACTCGAGTAGTACAACAATACTCCCTCGCACATCAGTACTTATAAACCAACACCCAATGCACATCCATAAAAGTAAACTAACTATGGTGAACGTCGCTCAACCCGCCCTTGACTATAGGCTCAACTTTTTGAAAAGATTATACTATAATTAGAGGTATACCACTGTACCTACAAGATACTCATTCCCGCACACCAAAGTGTGTCGAGATGACACCACGTCACCCCGAAGGAACTCATGCCAAAACCCTTTATATGTACCGCCTCAACACCAGAACAACCACACTAAGTTTCGTCGGCGCTCTAACGCATTGGAAAACGCCACACCCCTTTTGTGCCATATTGTCACGGTCATCGGGAGTAACATGGCACCATCCATCCTGACTTCATCCACTCCACCACTCGGTGCAAAGTGTTGAAACGTACCATACTCCAGATTAGGCCTTACCCATTAGACTTGTGGTTGGTACGTAAGTGCTTCACAACAGATCTCGTAGACCGGCCCTTATAGTGCACCGGGTGCGACTACTCAATGCTCTTGCTTGCACCCAGAACCCACCGTGCTATCAAGCTTAACCATTTTCCAAGTCCTTTCCACATTTTAGAATTCCAAAAGATGATACATAAATAGGTGATTATAATAGAGTAAAAATATCCTTTCTATTCTACAACTCATATTTAACCTACTAGCAAGTGTGTTGATACTTGGACACTAACTAATAAGTAATATTTAGGGTGAAAAGGAAAAAGGTTCAAAAGCATGGCTTGAGTTTGCACAACAGGGTCAGGGGATCTCATAAGTATAGTGTAAGGCTATTAATTTGACTAATGCATTTATATCCTATGGGTTATAACATTATTTAATTTAAACATGGGCTTAATATGATCGAGCTTGGGGGTTGTGACTTGCCTTGAGGGGTAGTACTCCGGCTCCTCGGCGGCTTCGAAATCTTCTCGGCACGCAAATCAAGACAATTAAATAATTAAAATAAATAAAATAAACAACACAAATATTACAACTAAATTGGTTAAAGTTGTAGAGATTTAAAAGAGGAATTTTATGGAATTTGAATGGTGACATTTGGAGTTAAAACGAAGGAGATATGAATTGTTAAAGTTAGAAACAATTTATGGAATTTATGTTTAATTTAAAATAATCTCTGGTCCACAGTGAACCGGGTCCACCGTGAACCAGAGCGTAGGGCTGTGAGCCAGATGCGTGGCAGCGGTTGGATCTAGATCTAACGGTTGCGAGCAGTGCGAGGTGGTTTAATGAAAATGAATGATCACGATTAAAACGAACCGGATCGGTATGGATCTACGACTATGATCCAAGCAGGGCACTTAAGTGAAATCTGACGGTCGAGATTCACCAATACCGGTCAACACGGCTCAAAGCTAATCTAGGCCTTCCATTATGGTTCTAATCTAGATCGTGCGATCGGGATCCGATGGCCGAGAGCGAAACTGGCACGCACGCGGTAACGACTAAGGGACTCCTTCGTCTCCGGCGACAGCAGGGCACAGTAGTGTGGCGGGTGGTGACGTCGATGACTTAGGGCCTAAAATAAGTACAAAAATGGAATGAGGATATGATGGCGAACTAGATCATACTGGAATTGAGGGCTGACGGTGACGGGATGGGACCGACGACGAGTAGGGGCGGCGGGGAGGCTTTGGGTTGAAAGCAACGACAGGGTTCCGGCGGTCGGCAGCTCCAACGGAGGGGGCGCCAATGGAGGGGAGGTGATGGCGGTCTCAGGGGTGTCGGCGGAGAGGCAGGCGAGGCCCTCTGGCAATGGCAAATGGCGGCTGGAGAGAGAACAGAGGTGGCAGTGGAAAATTGGGTGGCGACGCTCTGTTTTGCTGGTATTCGATTGCTCTCGGGATGGATGGAGTGCGAAGCATGCTAGGGTTCTTACAGGAGATCGCCGACGACAAGGATAGAAGCCTAACAGAGGGAAGGCTGGGGGTTTTCCATGTTTACCGGGGAGGTTTCCTTTTACGCAAATACATCAAATTGAGATGGGATTATGTATGATTTTACGGGGAAAGTGATTGCTGGCGTATGGGAAGAAAGATTCCAATGCCAATTTGGCATAAGGAAACTTTCCCAACATTTTCTGGATCGTCAAGACCTTCAGACTGTGTCATGTACACATCCTCACTTAGGTTTCCATTCAGGAAAGACGTCTTGACATCCATTTGCCTTATCTCATAATCATAAAATGTGGCAATTTCTAGGATGATCCGAATAGATTTAAGCATAGCGATAGACGAAAATATTTCATCATAATCAACACCTTGAATCTGTCTAAAATCATTTGCCACCAATCGTGCCTTATAGATGTGAACATTTTCATCAACGTCTATCTTTTTCTTGAAGATCCATTTGCACTCAATGGTTTTTACACCATTGGGTGGATTATCCAAGTTCCAAACTTGGTTTTCTCGCATGGACTCCAACTCGGATCTAATGGATCCAAGCCATTTCTCAGAGTCTAGTCACATCACTGCTTCCGCACAGGTCTTGGGCTCGTCATTGTCCAACAACAACACGTCGCGCTGCCTAGTGGTCAAAAACATGTACCGCTCTGGCGTGTGACTCACCCTCCCGGACCTTCGTGGGGCTAGTGTCTCTACAACAGGTTCTACAACACCTTGCGCATCCTGTTGTGGTTCAGTGGGATCTAGAACACCTTCTAGTTTCTTTCGAACCTCTTCGAGATGCATCGTCCTCCCACTAACTCCTTTTTAGAGAAACTCTTTCTCAAGGTACACCATTCCGAGTGACAAACATTGTGCCCTCTTCTCTATTATAGAAATAGTATCCTTTGGTTTTCCTAGGATACCTCACAAAGAAGCACTTGCCAGACTTAGGAGTGAGATTGTTAGACATCAAACGTTTAACATACGCCTCACATCCCCAAATCTTTAGAAAAGACAAACTGGGACGCCTTCCAGACCACATCTTATGGTGTCTTTTCTATTGACTTAAATGGAACTCTATTTATCGTGAAAGCGGTAGTTTCTAGAGCGAGACCCCAAAAGGATAATGGAAGACCAGCATGACTCATGCATGACTCATCATAGACCGAACCATGTCCAATTTGGCCTAAAGACCGAATTTACTAAATGTTGCAGTAGAGAAACGAAGGTAGCAATCTGTTACGTAGATTAACAGATGGTTCGCAGGCGAGCAAACAATGTGATAGAAATCTGTTATGTAGATTAACGGGTACTTCATAAGCGAAGTAACAAGGCTTACCACCGTTTCGAAGTGGCCGGCAGAGGGCTTCCAAGCAAACCCACGAAGGTTGTGTAGAAAAGTAAAGTACGGTTCAAAGCTAGGGCTTTGTGGTTGGCTAGTTGTGCGAGTTAATGAACCGACCTCACCCCTATATTTATAGGGGCTACTCTTCTTAACTCTAATACTAATCTGATAAGATTCGGCCTAATCAAGTTTAGGGATAAAACAACCAGAATCAGTATCAAACTCTATCTCCGAAGCCAGCCCGCAGTGGGCCTTCGGCAGGCCTACCGAAGCCTGCTCCTCGGGCCGAAGCTAGCAGGCCACTAAAAGGCCTCCGAAGCCTAATGTTAGATGGGTCTTCGGTCCTATAAGGCTTCGGCCTGTATTGACTTGTGTATTTTTGGCCCAAACTACCAAAACTGATATTTTGATAATTTTGACCATTAATGCCATTTTTTACTATCAACAACTATATAATAAGAGGGTAGTGTCAAATAAGGAAATGGAAAATACATGTTCCATATATGGATACTATGCATGTGTACTAGTCCTTAAAATTA
The DNA here is from genome assembly GCA_019279435.1 of Zizania palustris. NCBI lineage: Eukaryota > Viridiplantae > Streptophyta > Magnoliopsida > Poales > Poaceae > Zizania > Zizania palustris. The sequence goes on along the minus strand of JAAALK010000086.1, from coordinate 13,045,704 downwards.
AATACTACTAATTTTACACTTTTGGGCCCTATTTATTTTCCACGGACTAATGTTTAGCCCCCCACTTTATCTCTCATTTTAGCTTTTGGGGAGCCAAAGAGATAGGGTAAAATATGGGTGCTAAACTTTAGATCCTTTTCTTTAGTCCCTCTAAGGGCTAGTTTGGGAGCCCAGAATCCCGGCCTCCAAGAGAATGGGCCGGGATTCTGGGCTCCCAAACTAGCCCTAAGGGCTAAGGGATGCTAAAAGGGGTTAAAGAGAGCTAAAAGTGGTACTCCTACATTAATTGACATCCTTAACCATGTGCGAAAGGAGGGAAAAAGAAGAAAGGAAGAGTAGATGAGTATTTTGTATACCCATGTGCTAAAGTTTAACCTACGTATCTAAACAAAAAAGAGACTAAACTATTAGCCCTTTAATTAAGGGGCTAAACAGGGTCTCGTTAGTTTGAGAGTTGGCAATTGGATGAGAGAGAAAAAAGAGGAAAACAAATAATTTTTTATTTTGGGAGAATTCTATTTTAGAAGTTCTATACATGTACTATTTTTGTTAAAAAATAATTTTGCTACATGTCAATACAATACTAATGTAAGTACTCTCTACACCGTGGATGTTCTTTGGGGTGCTTGATTTACTACTGTTCTTCTACAACTATCTAAAAATTTGGATTTTAGTTTTTTCATCAAATTTTGTGGAAATTTTGATGGCAAGACCATTATAAATCTAAATATAAAAGCCTTATTAAGAATATTTGTCTTGTTAGGTTGACAGATATTAGTTTTTAGGCCTTGTTTGGTAGAGAGGGAAGAAAAATCATGGGGCAATTGATCCCAATTGGTTTTTTATATGCACATAACACCCCCTTATTATAAATTCCCATCGGGAGATAATCCCTGTCACCGTTTGGAAGACAAGCAATACAAATCCCAACCATTTAGAAAGTCCTCAAAAATCGGAATAAACAAAAGAATTCAGAAGTATTCAATCAATTTGCATAATTGCAGTGGTTCGATATAATTTAGAATTTGTATACTCTGTAGAGAACATTTACTTCAATGAACCAGGTCATCTTTCTAAGATAACATGTTCATGCACTGAAAATTTGTATACTAAATCTTTCAGGAATTGCTCACTTTCATATAGAAAGAAACAACTAATCATCTATGTAAAAACTGCATAGGATTCCCAAGTTTCCAGTTCCCAAGCAGAACAACTCACCCCACAATTGAACGCAGCAACGCAGATGCTAGTGGTGAGCACGAGGAGGTAGCTGATGAGCATCAACGCCGATTCTTGTGGTGCCCCATCCCTGACCCTCTCTCTCTGCTGTAGTGATGATGTCGAGGATGGTTGCTCGGTGCCTCTAGACCGATCGAGCTGCTACGGCTGCTGGTTTCGACGCTTGGATCTGTAGACGGAGATGTGAAGGTCAAGGTTCCGTAGGAGGCCGCACACATCCTCGCTATGCTTAGGGGATGCGTTTACCGTGGCCTTGTCCGCCACCTTGACGTCGGAGTATTAGTGGGCGTCGTCCACCTATGGCGAGAGGTTCATCGACGATGAGTCGACACCGGTCATAGGGTGAGATTTGGATGGACATGGCGGCTGGCGGCGGTCTCAGCAGGGCTACATCGAGATCTAGGGGCGTGGATGCGAATGCGAGCGTGGGAGGAAAAGGTTGGCAAGCAGAGAAATGTTGGGCGCTGATCAACTCGCTAGCGACTGATGCCTGATGGAGGGGCGGCGATGACGAACAAGAGAGGGGAACAGGTGCAGCAAGAGCAACACGAGGAGAAGGGAAGAGAAGCCTGACATGTTGAGACGTTTTTTTCTCACTCCGTGGATCGATCGGGATAGGGCACCAAATGCCCATGGAAATTTCATCCCTTTGGACATCCAAAATGTTGCTGTGGATCACATGACATCAAATTGACGTGCCAAAATATTCCCGAGGAGGGGTTGTTCATTTATTCCCTTTGGGGAAGGGGATTGAAGGGGATTGGAAGGGATTGGAGGGGATTTATACTACAATCCCCTCCAATCTCCCTCAATCCCCTTCAATCTCCTCCTAACCGAACAAACCCGAAATGGACCAAAATCACCGTTGGGATTGGGCTTCTCAAACAAAGCTTTACTATGGAAATAATAGCACATCCTAGCAAGCTCTTAGTTTTGATAACGACGAATTCCGTGGTTTGCCTTCATCTCCAACATAAAACGTTACCGTTAATTTCTCTTTATTATTTGCATTGGGAAAATATATCCAAATATGAATCTAATAATACCATTTTATATCAATAATCCTATATATTATTTGACTAATTGGTATTCAAAATTTATAAAGTTTGTATCTTAAAACGCATGCGTCTTATATTTTGATGATGAGAGCGTAAAATTTCGACCATTAATTTCTTTCACAACGCATCATCAATACCTATGAGTTAATCTCATGTAAAAGTGCTTTAAATATAAATGTAGTTATAATACACATTAACCCTAGACACATGCTATATATATATATATATCCTTATTTGAAAGTTATAAATATTCTTTTTTTTTTTTGAAAATTTACTACAGAACAGTAAATAAGTGTAGCATCTGTTATAGCATATACATAAAGCGAGGCTATGCGGTGACAAATCATGTTTACTTGCTACATGGTATTGTTGATACTATTTTATTCATTTTTAAAATGTTACAGTACATAATGACTAGATTATCCTTTTTCATATAGGTCACGGGTTCCTTGCCTCCTTCGGTGACATGTGGGTCAAGAGACTACATGTCAGTGAGAGAATCAATAACAAATATAGAATCAAGTGAACTTTTAGGTGCAAATATATAACTTTCTCTGTATTTTTATAAAGGAAAAAAGTTTACATGACATTTTCATGTATTTCTGATTTACTATTTAACCCTCTTATCTAATAAAGCAAGTGGTTAACCCCTAACATTTTAAATACCATTTACTTAACACTTTAACACCCTGAGATGGTTTTGCAAGGTGGTTTTGCTCGACAGACATGTCACGTTGGACAACAATGCATATGAAGTTATGTAGAGTTCCGTGACTATTATCTGATTTGGCATTAATGTTTGACTATTTCTCTACCGATTATTTTTGATTGACTACTTAACCCTCTTATATAATAAAACAAGTGGTTAACCCCTAACATTTTAAATATTATTTACTTAACACTTTAACACCCTAAGATGGTTTTATAAGGTGGTTTTGCTCTATTCACATGTCACGTTGGACAACAATGCGTATGAAGTTATGTAGACTTCTATGATTATTATCTGATTTGTCATTTCAAACCCCACAATAAAATTTATTTTACATAAATTATCTATATATGACACAAACTTGATGCAACATAATAAATCTTGTCCAAGTAAAAATGCCGGAGTGAACGAGACACTGATGAAGTGAATGAAAAGTCCGAGGATACGACTATTAGTTTTTGATGCATGTACGTATGACCAATGTGGCAATCTTGTTGAACGTAACATGTCAACCAAGACAAAACCATTTTACAAAATCACTTTATGAGTTAAGTAAATGGTATTCTAATTTATTAGATTAAGAAGTTAAGTAGTCAGTCGTTTTGCCCTTGGTAGACCTAAACGCGATAAAAACTCTTCTATGCCTTCAGAAATGGCACGGTAATAGAGCATTTAACTCCACGCTCCCTCTATCTCTCTCGCACGCAACACAACAAACACCAAACACCAAGGGTAACAATAATAATAGCCCTGTGATTAGCAACTCCGACGAGGACTTCCGGTGTGCAGCGACCGGCAAGTGTGCGTCCATGGTGGTGAAGAGGGCGAGAGATGAGAGGAAAGCGGCGAGCGACATGGACTGGCCATGGCCGGAAGGAGGAGGAGGCGGAGGAGAGAAGTCGGAGGGAGAGAAGGACGACGCGAGCGAGAGAGGCGGGCAGGAGGAGGGAGACAAAGAAGAGGTCCAAGAAGAGGTGAAGCGCAGCTGGTCGGAGATACGGCTGGCGATCGAGGAGCTCTCCGCCGCCGCCGAGCGTGACTGTGGCGTCGGCAAGCTGGCGGCGCCGTCGCCGCCTCCCACGCTGCCCTTCCTCGCCCTCGCTCACCTCCTCCTCCAGGTGCTCGGTGAGTTCGTATCTACCTGCTCCCCATCCTATCTCCCCCTGCAACTGCAACCATGTGATTCTACTCTCTCTCTCTAAAAAAAATCGATCTCTCCTTGTTCTTGATTCAAAAATCCATCCTACCTTCTCTAATTCTCACTTTTTGCTTCATTTGGTTCTTAAATCTTACTTAAGTCATCTACCATTGCATACTTCCACTCTTCGATTTGCAACCACTTCTCTGTATCACCCCATGGTTCTTCTTCCTGTTCTTCCGTTTCTTGATTGGCCGTGGCCTTAATATGCATCACCTGCATGCTTTCGCGCTGATACATGATACCTGGACCTGCAGATAAGATCGGTCCGACCATGGCTGTGCTCAGGCTCGACGTCCAACGAAACATCGAGGTAAAAAAAAACAACTAGAATCTGTGCCATTTTTTAGATTCTGAACACAAAGATTTCGATTTCTTAGATCATAGTAGTTTCATTACCTTAATGCATAGTTACGGAAGTAAGGTCAAATACTCAGATTCATATTCCGAAGACTGAAAACTCCAACAAAACAGTAAACACAATGGTGCCACGTATTCGAGAATTAATCCCCTGATCAGAAGAAAACTCCAGCTAACCAATGCCTTTTTCATTTCACTTCTTGCATGCACGATTGCACGGACCAGAAGGCACCGGGGCTAAAATTGGATTAATCGAATCGATTTCTACGGTAAAAAAATCGATTACCGGCTGTTCGACCACGGATTAAACCTCGTAGCACATAGTATCAATCACACCTCGACCTACAACTTGTTAAATATAAGTATATAACCCTAATTGCCTCAGGAAATTTGCGTCCCTGACTGTTGGTGTGGTCCATGTTGGAAGCGTAATCCTGTGGCTGCTTCGCCTTCTCCCGTGCCGGCCACACGGTCAGCTGCTATGCTAGAAAAATTTATAATATTAAAAAAACATTAAGTAGAGATGAGCATAATTAATACTAGATAGTTTTAATTTACTATAAGAAGTAATAGTGGTGACAGTTTTTAAAAGTAATATAAAGTATATATAAGGCGTCTCTAATTATTATTAAAAAATAAGTTTAATTGTTTAATCTGATTTGTTCTTTTACTCTGAAGTTGTAGTTTTGAGTGCTATAGAATTGTCGTATCACAAGGAATTGTTTTTTTAGAGTAACCAATAGGAGAGGCTCCTATCGACGTTATATTAATAATAAAATGAAAGAAAGTTGATACAGAGTACCAAGAGAGACAGGGGAAGGGGAGAGAACTGGAGAAGCTCAGAGAGATTACAGACTATTGGCCCAAATAGCAATGTGATCTCTAAGAGATTTTTTGAATCTAAGACTTTGGAGCGCAAGCTCCGACTTGAAAGACACAAACCACCCGTTTAGAGACACTTGATGGCCCCGGAATACGCAGTTGTTGCGGCGTAACCAAATTGTCCAGGCACTTATCAGAACCACTTCCATGAAGAATGGCCACGGAAAGTTACTTTGGCTAGAAGCAATAAGATCTTCTATCAGGGTAGCATTGCTCCAGGAGATGTTTATACGAGCCCAACAATCAGAACTAAAAGCACAGGAGAAAAAAAGGTGCCTCGAAGTTTCAGGAATAGCCGCTCGGCATAACATGCAGTGATCATCAACATTTGAAGGAGCAATGTGTCTTCTTCTGAGAATGTCCTTTGTGTTAAGTCGATCCTTTAGCAGCAGCCAAAAGAATGTATGGAATTTATTTGAGCATTTGGTCTTCCAAAGCCTAGTGAATACTGGATGTACAGTCAAGGCTGCAAAGGATTGCCGGTAGAAGCAGTGAGGTTTAAAATGTTGTGATCCCCAAAGGTAGCTCCAGGAGTCATTGCCACTGGACAAGGTTATAGTTGAATCCATCAGAGAGCAAAGTTGCTGATATTCGGTGAAAGCTTCAGGGGATAGAGGCTGATGGAATAAACGTCTATGGTTTTGCCGCTGAGAGAAAAGAGCCAGGGATATATTCTTGTTTTTTGAAAAGGAGAAGAGCCGAGGGAGCAAGAATCTGCAAGGCAGCGAGGTCCAAAGATCAAACCAAAGGGAGATGGATATCCCATTGCCCACTGATGGCTTAGCAATGGCGGAGAAGATACTGTGTAGCTTTATGATTTCCTTCCACCAGGGAGATCCACGTGGCTTTAAAAGATGGGGGAGAGAGCCAGTGTTGTAATAGGAAGTCCGAATAAGGTTAACCCAGGGAGTGTCTGCCACATTGTAAAACTTATCCAGATGCTTCATGAGAAGAGCGGTATTCTGAATTTTGAGATTGATAACCCCAAGACCACCTTTGTCATTTGGTTTACATACTGTTGCCCAAGAAACTAGGGTTTTTGCTGTGATAGCAGATTGTCCTCGCCAGAGACAATTGCGCCTAGCTCTGTCCAAGATGTGTATAACTTTAGCTGGGAGGCGAAACATGCCCATAGTGTAAGTGGGTAGGGCTTAGAGTACTGAATTGACCAATTGAAGCTTGCCTGCAAACGATAACCAATAGAATGTGGCTGCAAGTCTATGTTCCAGCTTAGATATGAGTGAGCTAAAATCCTGGAATTTGGGCCTAGAAAAGTGAAGTGGGAGTCCAAGATACGGGATGGAGAGTGAACCAAAAGAGCAGCCAAGAGTATTGGCCAGAACCAGTGCTTCAGAAGGGTCCACATTGATGGGAATGAAGCAAGTTTTGTTATAGTTTATTTTCAGCCCCGTCGACTCTGAGAAGGAGTTTAGAATAGTCTTTAGTACAAAGAGATTCCATTGAGAAGCTTCCAAAAAGATGAGTGTGTCGTCAGCATATTGGATTATCGGAAAATTTGATTCGTGATGACAAGTTGGTGCTCTAAGGATCCCATTGCTTGCTAACTTGTTGAAGATAAACTGAAGTAACTCCCCTGCAATGACAAAAAGAAGAGGCGAGAGTGGGTCGCCTTGCCTAACTCCTCGCTTGCAGTTAAAAAACTTGCCAACAGAACCATTAAGAATAACTGCCGAATGAGCTGATTGAAAGAGTGAGGAAACCCACTGGAGCCACCGAGGAGGGAAACCCAAATGACACAACATTAATAAGATAGCAGAGTGCTCAATTGTATCAAAAGCCTTTTCGAAATCAATTTTGATGATAGATGCGGACTTCTTGGATCGATGACACTGAGATGTGAAGTCAAAAACCCATGCCAAGCAATCCTGGATCGAGTGACCCTTGATAAAACCGTATTGGTTCTTATGCACAATGGATGCCATTAGAGGCTGAAGTCTGTTAGCGAGTAGTTTGGTGATAAGCTTGACCATAGAGTGAACCAGTGAGATTGGTCTGTAGTTATTAATTGTCAAAGGGCCTTCTTTTTTTGGCACCAAGGTGATGTAAGAGCTGTTAATCAATTGGATATCAGCATTACTGTCATAGAAAGCTTGACAAACTCTATCACAAGGAATTGTCAGTAGTATGTACCTAGGATCTGGGCTTTTTGGAAAAGCTGGGATTTTATAAAAAGTTTTCATTTTCTTTTAGAATCAAGTATTATATAGGATTTAGTTGAGAATTTTCAAATTTATTTTAAATTTAAATTATTCCAAAGTGATTTTGTACCATCTGTCCAGTCATCAGTATCAAGCCTCATGGGAGATGTTGGCTGCTGACCAGTGTCCTGAGTCCTGACATCTTGTTCATCGAGGGATCTGATTCGACTTTCGAGCATGCCATGACCCCTCCTGCGTGAGCTTGCTACTACATTTTGCAGAGGAGAATCACTCCTGGAGGTTCTATGATTCTAGCACCACATAGTACTAATTTTAGTGGGTGTTTGGTTTCATGCACTAAAATTATATTTGGAAAACAATTTAAAGAATTAAATATGAATTAATTATAAAAATAATTACATAATTAGAGGATTATTTGTGAGATGAATTTATTAAGCTTATTAATTCATAATTAGCAAATATTTACGGCAGCATCACATTGCCAAATTATATTGTAGTTAGGTTAATTAAATTCGACTAATGAATAATTCATCGATTATGAATGTGTTTTATAAATAGTTTATATTTAATACTAAATTTTTTGATTAAAGTTCTATCCGAGGTTATCATATATTTTTACAGTCTCTTTCGAGGTCTGTGACTGTAAAGCAAAGGGGATAGGATTAGGGTTCGGATCGATGGAAATATCTGCGCTCCCACTTGGCACTGGAGTCGTCTGATCCGAGCGTTTTTTCCGTCGACCTTTGCGTGTGCCGCACACAGGCCTTCAAGGCTTCAACTGCTCCGGTCACATCGCCATCTTTGGGACGTTTTCACACGCAATTCTCTGTCCCTTTGTTTTGTTCTTGTTCGCTGAATTCCTCTTTCGTATCTCTACGAAAAGGATGCATTTTTTATATTTTGGTTTTTGGTTTTTTGTTTCCAAGATCAGATCATCAATCATCAGAAGAAGCTAGAGGCAAAGAAGAGTATTTTAGCAAGGTATTGATGTGATGGCCAAGTAGTCAACTAAGTACCTAGTTGGATCACAAACTAATAGTTAGCAATTAAATAATATAATTAATTGATGAACTAACTATTAATTCATTGTCTAACTAATGCTCGGAATGCCCCTTTTCAAAAAAAATCTAATCTTTTTTCCTTCAAAAAATTAACTAGTTTATTAGTCCATAAAAATGGACTAATTTGAGCTAATAAGGGACCTTAATAAGGGACCTTAGACTATTTTGCTCTCTTAAACTATTATAGAGAGCAAAATTAATTTTAACCATCTATTAGTCCAATGTATTCAAACATGTAAGGACTAATTTTTAAATAACTAACTGTTAGTTTTAGTGTATCCGAATGAGACCTAATTGTTATGGAAATTAGAGGATTTGGATTCTCTACACTCACTGCACAGTGATTTTATCACTTGTGTGAGCCTTGCCACCATCGCACTTACATTGCGATGATAAAGTCATCGTGCAGTAACTGAATATTTGAATATTTCTTATATCTGAATATTGCTTATATATGAATATGGCTTATATATGAATATATATAATCGGTACCTATTTTGAAGATTGCTTATATCTGAATATCTACTGTTTTTCTTTTGAGAAAAATACACGTGCCTATATTTTTCTGAACAGTTACTGCTGTCTGCAGAGGCTGCAGGAGTTGTACTTGCTGAACCCATCCAAATACTCTATTCTAGAGGAGATATTGGACAAAGAGGTTCAGGAAGGCACTGCAAGGAAGGTTGATAGTTGTTCAAGAGCTATCCTTTGGCTTACTAGGTAAAACAGGCAGAAAAAAGACAAGATTTCTGTTATTTTCTTATGCAGTTGAGCTACTTAATTATAGCGTGTTATTATAAGACATTCCATTAAAAGGCCACTTAATTATGCCTCTTCTCATTTGTATCTACCTTTTCTAACATCACCAGATCCATGGATTTCACTATTGCACTATTACAGAGATTGGGGGAGGATTCTGATCAGCAGAGCTTTGCACAGATTGTAGAAGTTGCATACATTGCCACTCTAAAGCCATGGCATGGCTGGATCTCCTCAGCAGCCTGTAAGGTCAGGGGCTACTGAATCTTGCCGCGCCAATTTTGTCGAAAATGATTGAATCTTGCCATAACCACACTTCGATAACGCACACTCTGGTAAACTTGTGGTACAGATCGCAATGAAGCTCATTCCTGACAGGAAGATGTTCGTCAGCTTGCTCGTAGGCAAGTGCCAAGATTGTGCTGCTCTGAAGGAGGAGGTCGCAAAGCTCACCAAGCTGCTTCTGCCCTTCCTTGATGACATCCATGCCATGATGGTTAGCAGGAGCACACTGACCACTGATTCTGATTTCATCTTACAGAGATCAAAAGACCTTTGTTACTGAATTTATGTATTGCCTGCTCATTTTTTTTTCAGGCCAAGTTCAGATTGGAGAGACTGAAATCGACTTGATGCCAACCTAATTGGCCGCTCCGTTATGTGAATACTGCCTCAGTTAATGGTTTCCCTTCAGTTAGTTAGTAGTGTGCCTCACTCTTAGCGGCAAAAAAAAAAATCAAACTTCCCATGTAAACAGGTCTTGAGCTAGAGTAGAATTTACTGCAGGTTTGTAGTGTGTACCAGTTTGCCAGATCATGGAAGTTTAAGATTTTTAGAAGCAACCAGTTATTGGGTCTCTTTTGAGAGATACTAGATTTTGTTTGAAGCTCCCCAAATGGTCTAGATATTTGTGTTAGATTGTAAAAATCAATACAACAGAATCTACAAATAAATTAGTATAGCACCCCAGCTTCTTCGAATCTTTATCAACCGTTTCCTAGAATTTGAAACTCTCTCAAATAGATATGTTTTGTAGCTAGGGAGAATTTATAGCAGTTGTTTTCAGTTTTTGTATATTAGCTTATGTCTAAATTCTATCGCTGCTGAGTGTTACAATATATAGATTTTTTTTGAATTATTTGAGAAACTAGAAATTTCTAAAAGTAGCAATTACTGCTAAATTCTCTTCCAAATATGGCTTTAGTAAAGATGGTAATGGGTATTGGGTTTGATTATCTCAAACTCATGCTCATTAAGAAAAAATCTCTCCGTCGGATGACCAAATAACTACCATGTGGGGCCGCAACTACAGTCGGCGCAGGGCTGCCACGCAGGCCCAAGCCAAGCCTGTGGCAGCCTAGCCCAGGGCGCCCCCTACATGGCCCATAAGTATTAGAATAGGATACTTAAAGAGTCTAGTCTATTTACTATTTTCATTAAAGAGTTTAGTCAACTTGTCATTAGATTAGATTAGAGATAAAGGGGACCCCTGCAATATATAAAGGAGTCCAGGGTTTGTAATTGATGAGCAAGAAATAATATTAGAATTGAGTTAAAACCCTAGCCCTCCCACCAGCCCTAGGCGCTGGCCCTGCTGCCTGCGCCTTCGGCTGTGTGCTCGTCTTTCGCGCAATCCATCACGGCGTCGGGGAGATAAGGGACAACACATCCTCATTCTCCCATTAGTCACAACTACGCCCTCCGCTCTCTCCCACACATACCACTACATAATGTTAGTGATAACTTGGTATCAAAGACCACTTTCCTTAGGCGTTCTCACTGTCCGCTAGTGATAACGTCAAACGGGTCAACCGCAACGCCACTGCTAGATCAGGATGTCATCAAGGAACTTCTCCAAAGCATGCTCGACCTTCGTCGTGAGTTAACTGCACTACAGGATTCCACCAACCAATAAATTGAGGAACTGCGTCGACAACCAGATTGGGACTCAAGCGAAGTAATTCCAGTTGGATCCTCACGCCAGGGCAACTCGCCCCGCCGCCGAATGCCCCTTCTTCCGAATGGTCAGACTATATACAAACCGCCACACCTTCAAGCCGGTCCTCAACACCAGGGACAACACAATCGGCCACCGTGATACCTCCCATCCGAACAACACCAGCATGGTCGTACCAATGGCTCGGCTCCACATTACCACAAGCTAGCCTTCCCGACATTCGACGGTGCAACAGATCCATTACCCTGGCTAAACCGATGTGACCAATTCTTCCATGGACAACACACACCAGAAGAAGACAAGGTTTGGCTCGCATCCTTCCATCTAATAGATGACGCTCAGTTGTGGTACTATTGTTATGAAAGGGACAACAGCTCGCCATCCTAGCCTCGCTTCGTGGCACTCATCAACACTAGGTTCGTATCGCCTACCCGAAGCAATCTAGAAGGGGAGCTCACCAGCCTAACACGTACAGGCTCAATCGATGACTTCTACAAGCAATTCCTACGACTCGCCTGCCGGGACGACTCCCTTACTAAGCAACACTAGACCCATTTGTTCACTCATGCCTTGCAAGAGCCACTGAGGACTGATGTCGAACTCTAGAACCTAGAAACCCTCGAGAGGGCTATCAGCCTTGCTTGGGCATATGAACGATGCACAACTACCATCAACCCAACTATCTCGGCCCCGACTCGCACATGATCAAGTTCACGCCAACAGTCATCAGCCTCATCTAGGGTAGATACATCATCATTGACCAGTCAGCCCCAACGGAAGATACTATCCCCAGATGAGATGTAGTCACTTCACAAATAGGACCTCTATTTCAACTATGATAATAAATTTGCGCCAGGCCATCAACGACAATGCAAGCATCTTTTCGTTATGGAAGTCGACATAGGTGATGACGATGAGTTTCCTGACGATGACCAAGCAGATTCGGTCATCTCCTTGTCGACTCTAACCGGCATCACACCACAAACAGGACTAACCATGACAGTCTGCGCCCACATAGGCAACGTAGAGCTTGTGGCACTACTAGATTCTGGTTCAACTCACAACTTCATTGCTGACTCCGTGGCAACTCGTGCGGGCCTCATGATCACATTGCGCCCAGGACTCCACATCACCGTCACTAATGGCAAAAGAGTGACCAGCTCTAGGGTCTGCCACAGGGTACGCCTCACCATCAACAAAGAAGAATTCAGCATCGACTGCCTCATCCTCCCACTAGACGGATACGACATCGTCCTTGGGGTGCAGTGGCTCGGCTCCCTCGGGCCGCTCATTTGGGATTTCTACAAACTCGCAATGCCCTTCACTCGAGACGACCAACAGATAACCTAGCACAACCATTTCAAGCAACCGTCATCTCCCCAAGTACTAGCCTGCAATGCCGATGACCTACTTCCTACACTCCTCGATGAGTTTGCCGACCTCTTCTAGGAGCCTAATGGACTACCCCCAAGACGGTCATGGTTCCACCGCATCCACTTAATGGCCGGTACAAATGCAGTGGCAGTACGACCATACAAGTATGATATGGTACAGAAACTAAAATCGAGCGCCAATGTCGCACCATGCTAGAACAGGGACTCATCCGACCAATCGACTCGCCCTTTTCCGCCCCGGTCCTTCTCGTTCGAAAAAAAGATGACTCGTGGAGATTCTGCATCAACTATCGTGCCCTGAACACCACCACAATCAAGGACAAGTTTCCCATACCTGTGGTTGACAAGTTGCTGAATGAACTCAGGGGCGCACGGTATTTCTCCAAGCTTGACTTACGCTCGGGGTACCACCAAGTGCACATGCACCCCGATGACATCGCAAAGATGGAATTCCGCACCCACGAAGGTTTGTTTGAGTTCCTCATCATGCCTTTTGGCCTCACGAATGCTCCAGTAACTTTTTAGGCTCTAATGAATGAGGCACTTCGAGACTACCTCCGCTGTTTTGTGCTGGTCTTCTTTGACGACATCCTCGTCTATAGTTCATCATGGTCAGAACTCCTTCGGCACCTACGTATAGTGATGACCACTCTTCGACAACACCAGGTCTTCATCAAACGCTCCAATTGCTCCTTCGGTACCACGATGGTGGCCTACCTCTGTCATGTCGTCTCGGTCGACGGTGTCATCATGGATGACCAGAAGGTCTAAGCCGTGCGCTCGTGGACACTGCCTCACTCGACCGACACAATACAAGGCTTCCTCAGCCTCGTAGTCTACTACCACAAATTCATCAAAGGGTTTGGCGAGATGGCAGTCCTGCTCACCAGGCTCCTCCGAAAAGACACATTCTCTTGGTCAGAAGAGGCCACAACAACTTTCAACAACCCTAAAGAGGCCCTCACTACCGCACCAGTCCTATAGCTGCCTGACTTTACCAAGTCGTTCATCGTCGAGTGTGACGCATCAGGCTATGGCATCAGAGGAGTTCTTCACCAAGGCACTGGCGCATTTGCATATTTCAGCCGACCAGTCCCACCTCGTCATGTCAGCCTTGCAGCATATGAAAGAGAGTTAATTGGGCTAATACAAGCCATCCACCATTAGCAACCTTATTTGTGGGGTCGTTCCTTCATTGTCCACACAAATCACTACAGTTTGAAGTACCTCCTTGATCAGTGCCTGTCCACTATTCCACAACATCATTGGGTGAGCAAATTACTCGGATTCGACTCCATGGAGTACAAAACGAGTTGTTCCAACATTGTAGCTGATGCTTTATCATGTCGTGACCCAGAGGCACATCAGGCAATAGGTAACTTAACCACTGAGGTCGTTGCCATCTCAAAAACTCGATTTGATCTCTACGACAAGTTATGAAAGGATTTTATCCAGGATGACGAGATTCAAACCTTACGGGGTCGAATCATTGAAGGCAAGTTGTCAAGTCCTTAGGCAATCACTGATGGCATGATAACTTTTCACGATCGTGTCTACATACCAGCTTCATCACCAACACTACCAATCGTACTGCACACAGCCCATGGCATTGTCCACGAAGGTGTTCAGAAAACTCTACATTAATTGCGGGCTGATTTTCACATTTCCAATGCCTGCAACACAATACAAAATTTTGTGCGGGCATGTGCGATATGTCAGCATAACAAGGCAGAGCACCTTGTTGGTGCATTTTTTTGTCACACTTTGACACACGCGTGGCCTAGGAGATCTACTTCACTCTAGTGTAGGTCCTACGTTCTTAGAAAATGATTTCAAGGCGTGCCAATCAGTTTGACCCTGCAACTAATAAGGGAATATAAAATATGACATCAGTAGCATGGTCTATCGGCTATCAAGCCTATGACCGCGATGATGATAGGATATTCGTGGAATATCATGTCGATCGGCCATAAGGCCAATGACTAGGGGCAAAGCAATCGGATGAGCTTGCCATCGACCGATAAGATGAGCAGTTTACCGCATAGACCGATGGGTACCTTTCCGATGACTTAAAAGATGTGACATGGAATTGAAGATAACTTATCGGCTTGTACTGCGATAGAAATAAATAAAACGTGCCAGATAACATATTTATATTATGAAAATCATCACAATAACTAGATCGGACATAACTAAGATAGTAGCTAGTCACGATGATCTTAATAATATATCAAAGTATAGGGCATGTTTTATTTAGATGAACGGTATACAATATGAAAGAGATATAATAGCAAGAGATGTTGGACCTAACCGATGAAGAATCAAACTATCACACCTAGATCACATCAATCTAAGAGATCAAACTGAACTAATGCAACCTTAGACCTAGCTAATACACCGAGAACAACCAGCGACCGTACTGTTTCAATGTTCACCTCAAGAGATCAATCTGATGCAGCCATGAGGATATTGATCTAATCGGTACAGACATCGGGGGTGGCGGGACTCACCTCTTCGCTGGAGATCGAAACGTTGCAGCCCATCTCCAAGTGTCAAACCCCACTGGATAAACCTTGGAAACCAAGGGTGGCGATGCGCCAAGTAGTTGATTGACAGAGATGTGTTTTTCTAAGCTAACTAGGGATACATATTTATAATCCGGATACTTTCCGTTCAAGCACTCTATCCTAACAGATTCCAGATAATCTTCATCTTCTTTTCCGCTCTTATCTCCATCGGCTCTTCTACGTCCGATCATCTTTATAACAGCATGGATGGGCTTCCTTGACTTTCCTTGACCGGATCCTCTCTGACTTTGTCGATTGTGTGGCATCTTAAGTGGGCCTGAGCTTTTACCAAATCTTGGTGTCAACACATGCCCTTAGTTTTGGAGTATCAAAAGGGCTTCTGATGCTTCAAAACTATCATTCATTATTCCCTGCTACGAAGCCTTTTCACACGATCCTTTCACATTCATTACCTATCAGTCGAAACCCTTCACCTCCCAAAATCTCTTTGTGTTTCGGCCCCGAGTAACTTATCTCCTTCCTTTTTCTTCACCGGTATTGGTTTGGCGTGGTAGCCGAAGAATTACCTCAGCCAATAAATATCCAGTTTCCTTCACCCCTTTCCTTCGCGCTTTCTACCTACTATTCTTGCTTCTATCCCCTTGAACTTGTTGTCGCCGACTTCTAGTACTTATTCATAATCATCATGTCTTGTGCTCCGGCTATAGCAAGACGGCCAGCATTCGCGCGATCCCTGAGGTAAGTCCCCAGCATTTTATCCCTTTTGTCTCTTCGACTTTTCTTGGTTCACTTTTCCTTATGGCATATTTTCTTCCTTCTTTGGTAGAATCTGTAAGATCGGATCCTCATCCCTATAGTTACTCACCCTTCCAGTTTCTTTTTGGGTCCTCTAGGTAACTTGGACACTACTGATTTCATAAACTCTGAGACCCATAGGATTCCTTTTAAGTGTTCCCCCACGCGCTCCTCCGACTAGGGTTGTGGTTTTGATTACTCTCCTTCTCCCATCCCTAGATGGCATGACTGGTACCTCAAGGTATCAGTCATCTATCACCCTATTTGGGATGATATTGATATTGGCCATTGCATCGGCCTCTCCCTTGCCGAGCCATATCTGAATGAGCCGATGCTAGCCGCATTCTGCTACTTTTGGTCGGATGCCCTAAACACGTTCATTTTGGCCATGGGCCGATGAGTCCTTCCGTGCTTGACGTCCATTTTGGGTCCTGTTTAGATATCGACTCGCTGGCAAATCCCTTCTTCTTTCGTTTCCAACCTTCTTCTCTTCTCAGTGTTACGCTAACCGACAGCTGGGACCGCTATATCGCGAGGCACAACAAGAAAAATGGCCCCGTAGATATTGTTGAACACATTGCTTTTTGAATCTCTGGTTGGAAGAATTCGTCTTTTGTATATCGGTTCTGGCCCCAACCTTCCAGTTTCGCTTCCTGGCCGAGCAACTTGTTGCTCGTGTGCGGATCCTACTCAGCTGCTACCTCCTGGGAGCGATCTATTGTCTCCTTCATCTTATATTGACCGACCTATCAACCGGTAATGTCGTCGACTGACTTAGAGGCTCTTGGTGGTTTCTTCAGCTTTGGCTTAATGTATATACCGCTGACGCTACTAAAATAGCCCCCCTCAGCCAATCACTTTTTCCTACCGATTTTCCTGAATTGGTCGTCCCTACTCATCGCTTTTGCTCTTCTTTAGGCGAGGCGGCCACGTCTCCTCCTACGATCCCTTTTTCCTCCGCGTCTTAATGTACACACTCCCCAACCGGCTAGTTTTCCCCGATGTGTCCCAAGATGATGCATCCTTCAACATATTTTTGGCCGCTGCTTGATGAACGCCCTCATCGGACCTCCTATGACTTTTACCACCCATCGGTGTTCTCCTGCCAACTGGGATGTGGTCAACTCCCACCCCATCTTTTCTTTGTTGGCCAAATTCAGACTCACGGGCGAGCCACAAGTCCCTGGGAGTGGTGTCGCCTTTCGCGGATGACCGATGAAATTCGAACTAGGAACCTTGCTTCCTGAAAGACCTACCGGGCGACCTCCGTGGCCTTCCGCCAATGGTGGAGTGAGGTGAAACAACACATCTTCAACTGCTCCTCGCTGATCTATCGAGTGCGGCTTCATTAGGACGTCATCAATGCGGATCCCGAGGTAGGGCGCTTTGACTCCCCTCTTCTGCTTGTTCCTTGCTACTATTTCTTATTAATCTGGCCTTCTACATGACGATGATCATGATGCCCCCTTAGTGAGCTTCTGTAGTCGGCTGATACAGTATGGGACGATATTGGTTGTCCCAAACCTGGGCACTAGTGCCCCCACTCCTATGGCGTGGGTGAACGGAAGGCGGTCTTAGACTGTCGTCCACGCTGAGGAACTTCGATCGGCCGCGAGTGAGAAGAGTCGTCTTGAAGGCGAAGCTGAAGGGAACCTGCTAGACAATTGTCTGCAATATTTTTTGCCTTGTAATCTAAAAACCCGAATAAATATATGTTGCAAAGTTTTATATGGTGTGGTCCTAAACTGTGTTTCCTTCCTGGTGTACGATGCTCCAACATCGGCCATCTAAAGATGATACGATTGGTATCGGCTATCTTGCGCGAAGGTGTCTAGGCGTTTATCCATATGCTCGGGAAGTATTTCTTTAGATATTTTCCATTCAATGCCTTCCCAAACACTTCCCCATCCAGTCCTTTGATCAAATAAGTGTTGCCAGGCACCACTCGATGTATCTGAAATGGTCATTCCCAATTGGAGGACCACTTACCGAACCGATTGTCTTTAGATCCGATCGGTAGGATAAGTTTCCATATGAGCTCTCCTTGTTCGAATGATTTCAGCATCACCTTCCTATTGTAAAACCTGGCGACCCTTGCTTTATTTTCTTCAATCTTCTCGAGAGCTTTTAATCGGACCTATGCTAAGTCATCTAGACCATCTATCATTAGGTTATAATAGTCATCGACTGTAAGTTGGTCCTACAGTGCAATCCTTCTCAATTCAATATTATTTTCCCATGGTAATACGACCTTATATTCGTTCACTAGATGATACGGTGGCACTTCAGTGGATCCGTGATGTGCCATATGATAAGGCCAAAGCGCCTCTAATAGGGATTGATGTTAGTGCCTCGGCTGCTCGCTGATCTTGCGCTTTATCATCTTGATCAAACTTTTATTGGATGTCTCTGCTTGCCCGTTAGCCTGCGCGTAATACGGCGATGAATTTAAAAGTTTGATCCCCATACCCGCTGTGAACTGCTGAAACTCCTCTGATATGAAAATTGTCCCCTAATCCGTGGTGATGGTCTATGGGATTCTGAACCGGTATATTATGTGTTCCTTTATAAACTCGATAGCATCGACAGACGTAACTTTCTTGAGTGGAACGGGCTCTACCCATTTCATGAAATAATCAGTGGTTGCTATTATGAACTTGTGTCCTTTGCTTGACGCTGGGTAGATTTGGCCGATCATATCGATGCCCCACCCCCTGAAGGGCCAACGTTTGATTATTGGGTTTGTTGCCAATGCGGGTGCCCTCTAGACAGCTCCAAATTTCTGGCAATCCTGACATCCCTTGTAATATGTTATGCGGTCCTCCACCATAGTCGGCCAAAAGTAATCTGCCCTCCGTAGTAACCATTTCATTTTCTGGACCGACTGGTGTGTCCCACATATACCGTCATGAACCTCGCACACCACCACTTTAGCCTCTTCAACGCTTATGCATCTAAGGAGGACCCCATCGGTCATCTGTCGGTATAAATCCTCGCTGAGCATGACATACCTTGTTGCCTTATACCTAAGCTTTCTTGGCGTCGATATCGAATGGTCCTTCAAATAATTAATAATATCATACCTCCAATCATCGCCTCTATCTCTACAACCTCGACCTCGATTGACTTGGCCATCGGCTTATATCCTGACGCTGTCTGGGCCAAATCGTTAGCTTCTGAGTTCTGCTCTCTTGGGATGTGTGTGAAAACCACACTTTGGAAGCTTGTTATCACAGCTCGGCACCGATCATAGTATTCTCTTAGTACATTATCCTTGCACTCGTATTCTTCTGATAGCTGTCTCATGACCAGCAAAGAGTCGTCGAGAATTTCAACTATATCAGCACCCACTTCTTTCAATAGTTGCAATCCTTTTAGCATGGCTTCGTATTCAGCCTGATTGTTGGTGGAGAAAAGCTTGATGGTGTATGCGAATTCAAACGGTGCCCCTCGAGGGGAGATGATCACCAGGCCGATACCACATCCGTGTCAGCATACCGATCCATCGAAGAACAATGTCCATGGTACCGGCTCCACATGGGTCACCATCTTGTCCCTGTGTTGAACTATGAAATCGGATATTGCTTGCCCTTTTATTGCTTTAGCCGATTCGTACCTGAGATCAAATTCGGTCAGAGCGAGGACCCGTTTTCCGATACGTCCCTTCAATACTAGGGTCGATAGCATATATTTTACGACATCAGCCTTGCATATATATACCACAGTGCATTCCGTCGAGAGCAGATAATGTCTCAACTTGGTGCATGTGAAGTACAAGCATAAACAAAGCTTTTCCACCGCCGGGTACCAGGACTTAGTGTCTAGGAGCCTCTTGTTGAGATAGAATATCACCCTTTCCTTCTTGTTGACTTCCTGAATCAGCACCGCACCGATGACCTCATCATAGGCCGATAGATACAACTTGAATGGGGTCCCCTTCTATGGAGGCATTAGCACTGGTGGTTAACTTAGGTATTCTTTGATTTCGTCAAAAGCTTTATGTTGCTTATCTCCCCATGCAAATTCCTAGTCGGGCTTTAACTTCAACAGTGGGGTGAACGGTTCTATCTTTTTTGAGAGGTTGGCTATAAATCTTCTGAGGAAATTTATCTTCTCGATTAGCGACTGTAATTCGGTTTTATCAGCAGGGGGCTGGGTGTTCTTGTGTAACGCCTAGATTTAATAAATCCGAACCTTTATTGAAATTCCATAGAAAATCAATAAAAACAAGACGTTCATCACACGACCGCGTACAATACGTCAAGCATTCATGGTCCGTAAACCATATTAGTACAAAAGTGTTAAATGAAAGAGAAACTAGGAAAATAAATCCTCTAGATGAACACCTTCTTCCAGTCTCGCGCCTTGACTGGGTTTCTACTCCAGACCATCATCCTCCTCGTAGTACGCTATCTCTGGTGGTGTAAGTCAATGGGGGTGAGTGAAATCGTACTCAGCAAGCCACCGAGATGCAATTGTAATGCAAGGTAATAACAAGGGAGGTAGTGGCTCATGTTTGCGGAAAAGTACATTTGTGGAGCATTTAATATAATCAAGTTATTAATATAGAATGTAAACATGTGTAAATGCATCATCTTCTAACTCGAGGGGTACAGTCATCCCACCCTTGCTCAATAGTCCTTACATGTCATGAATCACACAATCATTCATACAAAAGTAAACTAACTGTGAGAAGTCACGCAACCCTCCCTTGACCGTGGGCTCGGCTTTTCGAAAAGATTTAAATTCTGATCAGAGGTGTACCACTGTACCCACAAGGCACACACTCATCCCATACACCAGAGTGTAACGAGATGACCCATACCACGAGAACTCGTGCCAAAACCTTCCGCATGGAACGCACCAATTCGATAACACCCTCTTATAGGTTTCATATGGTGCCCCAGTCACTTCGGGCCAACACCATATCCCCCTTGAGCCACGTCGGTACAAGTCACCCGCAGGTTGCCCCTTGCCCCCTCCACTATGGTGCATTAAGTTGGTTTGTTCCATGCCTCCCGTTAGAACTTACCCATTAGACTTGTGGTTAGTACGGAAGTGTGAGAAACCATGTTGAAGAATATGGTTTTGATATTTCAGATGTGATGAGTGATTATCAACGGAAGTCAAAGGAAGGGAGAGATGAAGACCTGCTGAGTCTGAGGCGCATGTGACTCAGGTACACGGGCAGTGAGCGACGGCCGGGCAGAGGAGACGCGGAGTCAGGCTGGCCCAATTCCGGGTACATGGCTAGGAGCGGCAGATGATCCACTGGTCTGTTGACTGGGTTTGACTCAGGTACACGGGCGGCGAGCGATTTCCGGGCTGAGGAAGCTGCGGGGTCGGGTCGGCCCAATCCAGGTACCCGGTGCGAAGGCGGTGGACGCTTTGTCAGTTTTGGCGTAAAACTGACAATCTATGTTTAATTCGTTTTTAGGATATTAATATTAGGTTTTTAAGTTTAGAATATTTTTATTTGAGTCAGGTGATTTTTCTAAGAATATTTTAGTAATTTTCGGAATTTATTTTAGAGTCAGTTTAATTTTACCCGAGAGTAAATTAGTCTTTTCATGTATTAGGATTTGCCTATAAATAGGCCCCTATCCCCTAGGAATAGATGATAGTTTTCTAATAGATCAATCTACAATCCATTTTCATCTTCTACCAAAAATTTCTCTCCTGTGATCTTTGTCGTTCTCTCCGCCGGCGTCACATCAGAGAAATGAGGTGTCTTTTGTTCTTCGCTCGAGTCAACGGGCGGCAGCTGGACGCAAGCTTTCCAGCGCTGGCAGCTTTTCCTCACATGGCACAGCAGCAGTCCTTCCGAGCGGCGTGCAGCCCGTGAAATCGTGTGCGGGACCCCCAGCGGCCAGCATTTCCGCACGGCTGCAGCACAACAATCGCACGGCCAGCAAATTTTTTTTCTTAAGTACTGTGCACGCAGGGAAGCCACGGCGGGATTCTCACGGCCTGCAGGCAAATTTTTTTTCTTGAGTACTGGGCACGCAGCGAAGCCTCGGCGGGAAATTTTAGCGCGCTGCAGTCCTGAAGGCGGGAAAAAGCTTCGTCGCCGGCCTGGTTCTCATGGCGTGGCTCTGTGCGTGACAGCGCATCGTCACGCGCCAGCGTTCGGCGGCAGAAATTTGACGCATGTGTAGTGCGGATACCCGAGCTCGGCGCAAGGATCGAGATGACGCTGGTGAGATTTAATCTCCTATTTTTTAGTAGATCAGTTTTTAAAGATAATCATCCACTAATTAATTAGCAAAAAAAATTAGTTTAGAAATTTCGTAGTAATTTAAACTGCCTAAGTATTTTTAGTACTCGTATATTTTTATTTTAATATTCTTTAATCTGCTCATATAAAATGAAAAATTTATTAATAGTCGCAGTAATATTTTTATTTTAGATTTACATAGAATATTTTAGGTTTATTTCTGAATTAATTTCTGGATGATCTATGTTATTGTTAGTTGATTAGTATTTTATTTTTATTTCGCAATCTGAATATTTTATTAATATATTTGGGTATTCTGCGTACGTTATAAATATTTCGAGTACCAATTTTATTTACAGCGGTAGTTTTTATTTAGTTTATCTTTAATATCATTTAGATTAAGATACTAATCTTTTTTAAGCTAGACAAGTTTTATTCCAGTAATTTGCTTTGTCAATATTATTTGTCTGGTTAAGTTTATTTGGTGTTGGGATTAAAATATCGTTTAGCTATAAATTTTATAGCCGCCCATTCACCCCCCTCTGGTTGCTACTTTCGATCCTACAAGTGGTATCAGAGCAAGGTTAGGTTTTTTTCTAATATCTTAACCGATTCAAAACCTAGGTAGTGACCATGACGTCTTCTGGTAAAATCCCATCCCTAGAAGCTTTTGGCTACACTTATTGGAAGACTCGCATGCGAGCATACCTTATGAGCTAGAGCTCGGACATATGGGAGATTTGTGTTCATCCTTACTTCACCATAAGGACTATTGTTGCATATACTGCTGCTGATGTAATTACCCAACATCAAAATAATAGTAAGGCGGTGAATATTTTATTTTCTGGTCTAGGTCCTAGTGAGTTTGAGCGTGTTAGCCATCTCACCACTGCTCGAGAGATCTGGGCTACACTCCAGGCACACCATGAGGGGACAGCTCAGGTCAAGGCTAGGCTATATCAGACCTACCGATGTGAGTATGAAAATTTCTCACAGAAGCCGGGTGCGACAGTTGATGCTTTGTTTGCTCGCTTTCAATCGATCATTAACAAGCTACGCGTTAACAAGGCCGATGGTGATCAGTTGGTCTCAGATCATGAACAGGCGCTTAAGGTACTTCATACTTTAGACCCTAAGATCTGAGAGATCAAGGTCTCTTTTATTGTTGAGAGCACATATTATGATACCTTGACCATCGCAGAGCTGTTTAGTAAGCTCAAGGCCTCAGAGGTCGATATCCAGTTGAGATCAAATCTCACTGGTTCTGGATCAAAGACTCTGGCGCTTGCGACACCATCTGCTGATCCTAATGCCATGAGTTGTACTGCGTTTTCCTTGATGTCTATTTCCAAGGAACAACTTGATACTCTAGGAGATGATGATTTGTGCTTGTTTAACAACTAGGTGCGACGTGTCTATGATAAACGAATGTTTAAGAGACACGACACAAAATCCGGATGCTTTGAGTGTGGTGATACAGGTCATTTCATTGCCGACTGCCCCAAGCGGAAGAATTACAAGAAGGGAACCGGCGGAAACTCCTACGACTCCGACAAGTACGATAACTCTACAAAGGGCAAGCCCAAGACGAGATTCTTTCGTAAAGCTTTGAAGGACTACAGGCGTGAGAACAAGACACGAGACAAGGCTTTCTTCGTCGAGATGGAGAAAAGCTACTCCAAGAGATCCTCGTCTTCCTCCTCATCGTCGAGCTCAAGTGATGAAGAGATCGTGATCAGGAAGGGGAAGGACAGGGATGATTTGGCGGGCCTCTGTTTCATGGCCTTCGGGGACAAGTCGAAGAGATGCTCACGTGTCAGCCGAAGACCCCCCGAGAGCTTCTGCTCAATGGCACTTGGGGAGAAGAAAGAAAATGACTCCTCCGACGACTCCGACGATGACAACGATGAGAAGGTATCATCCTATGAAAAAGAAGTTGTTAATTTATTAGAACAAAACCGTCAGGAGTTGAAGTATAGGGAGAAACTGCTTAGAGGGGCTAAGAAGAGGATAGATGAGCTTGAGAGTGAGCTTGCCACAACAAATGACAAGATTGAGAGTCTGTCTTCTTCCCCTTGCTTGGGTGATAGTGGTGAGTGCCCTAACTGTGAGGTGCTGTTGTGTGACCTGACGACTCTTAAGTCCAGGTACACCGAGAGAGTAGATGAGAGAGACGCATTTGCCACTGAGCTTGAGAGCGCTCAGCGGGAGCTAAAAGATGCTCATGCCACTGTCGTCGCACCTTGTGTAGACTGCCCATCTCATTTAGCTAGTATAGCTGAGCTGAGAGCCAAAAGTGATGAGCAGTTGAGCGAGTTAGCTGGAGTGAGAGCTGAGTTGGAGCAGACTAAGCTAGAGCTTAAGACCTTGTCAGTTCCATCCACTGTTTGTGAGAATTGTCTGTCCATTAGAATGTAGTTGATCAAGCTAAAAGCTGAGAAGTCCGTCGAAGCTGATAAAGAGTGTGAGATCTGCTTGTCTCAGGTGGAGGTGTTAGCTTCTTTGAGAGAGGAGCTAGCTGATGTTCAGAACGAGAACTTTTACCTCCGTCAGATCCTGAGTTCGATTAGTGCTAGAGAGCCACAGCTCGGCATGATGATCCAGTAGTTCAAGAGACAGGATGGTTTTGGGGTAGGGTACACATATACCAAGGCTGATGTTGAGAGCGCCATTAGCCGTGCAGTGGAGTGGAGTAAGATGACTCCCGAACAGAGATATCCCAAGACTCACTCCACTAAGTCCTTTAAGGATAGTCAGCCCAAGGATGGAGTGATCCAAGAACAGCCTAAAGCTCCACCTAAGAAGCAGATCTGGGTTCCTAAGCCTAAAACTCTTCACACTTCTCTTGATTCTTTACCTGGACCCTCTCACACCAAAGATGCTTCACCCAATACCACCAAGCCTAAGAACCCTAAGCCACAACAACATCCCAAGAAGCCTACCTATCACTGTGAGTTTTGTAAGAGAGACGGGCATCTTGAGGAGTTTTGCTTCAGGAAGAAGCGGGTTGAGCGAGCAGAGAGAGCTCGAGGTGGGCAAGAACAGTCCTACCAGCAGGGTGGTAGACAGAGAGTCCCTCGACATAGAGAGAGGCTAGAGGCCAAGACACGTCGTGTAGGTGGTGGTAGAGGAGACGGTTTTCACGACCGTGCTCCGGAGGGTGGTTTCCGTTCTGGCAGAGTTGCAGATCGTTATGGATACGGTGTTGGACCTTGTGACCGTGATTTTAGGCAGAACAGAGGACCGTGCTTTGAGATGTGTGGTGGTCCCGACTCATATGATTCCTTCTGCTTTCCTACTTACGAGTAGATGGCTCGACACTGGTTTAGTACTTTTGCTAGACTTAGTGGTCGACCATTTGCTCCCACTCATGACCATTGATCTTGCAGGATCGAGGACTGGAGTACGTATGGATCATGGATTCAGGATGTTCTCGCCATATGACGGGACACCGCAGATGGTTCTCCAGCCTTACTCCCCCGAGCTTCAAGGAATACATCACTTTCGGGAACCGTGGTCAAGGGAAGGTACAAGGTATTGGGTCGATTCGTATTTCTGATCAATTCTCTTTAAAGAATGTTGCTTTAGTTGGAAATCTGAACTTTAATCTAATTTTTGTTTCGCAACTGCTTGATGATGGTTTCGAAGTGCACTTTAAGAAGGGCATGTCTTCTGTTGTCGACTCTAGAGGATCTTTAGTTTGTCGGGTCCTACCTTTCGGTAAGGTTTTTCGTATTGATTTCTCTAGTACTTCTGGCCCTTCTCGCTGTCTGGTGGCTGGATCCTCCTCTGAGCTATGGAAGTGGCATAGAAGGTTAGGCCATTTGAGCTTTGATTTACTTGTTAGATTGAGTTCTATGGATCTTATCCGAGGATTGCCTAAGCTTAAGATGGAGAAGGATCTAGTGTGTCATCCTTGTCGTCATGGGAAAATGGTTGCTGCTTCTCACGCACCTGTGACTCAGGTGATGACTTCGTACCCGGGAGAGCTGTTACACATGGACACAGTAGGTCCAGCTCGAGTACGCTCAGTCGGTGGGAAGTGGTACGCTCTTGTGATAGTTGACGATTTTTCTCGATTCTCGTGGGTTTACTTTCTAGAGTCTAAGGATGAGACTTTTCAATATGTTCATGACCTAATTTTGAAGCTGAAGAACGAGAATAATGGTCTGATGCGAGCAATTCGTCCAGACAACGGATCTGAGTTTAAGAACTCTCAGTTCGTCAGTTTTGTAGTGATCAGGGTCTTGATCATCAGTTTTCTGCTCCTTACACTCCCCCAAAGAACGGCGTTGTGGAGCGAAAGAACCGCATGCTTGTCGTGATGGTCAGGACGATGCTTGATGAGCATAGGACTCCTAGGCATTTTTGGGCTGAAGCAATGAACACAACTTGCTATCATGCCAACCGCATTTTCCTTAGAGCTTACTTAGGTAAGACATCATATGAGTTGCGCTTTGGTAGACAGCCCAAGGTGAGTCACTTGCGAGCTTTTGGATGCAAGTGCTTTGTGCTCAAGAAGGGAGGACATTTGGATAAGTTTGAGTCTCGTTGCTGGGATGGAGTCTTTCTAGGTTATGCTTTGCATTCACGAGGCTTTCGTGTTTGGAACCTAGACTCCCAAATGCTTGTTGAGACGTGTGAGGTTTCCTTTGATGAGTCTTTGCCCTCACCGACTCCTTCTTTTGAGCTTTCTAGAGATGATGAGCTTAGAGAGTCCATCTTCGAGGAAGATGATGATCCTTTGTAGGACCGAAAGTAGCGACCAGTGGGGGGTGAATGGGCGCCTAAAAAATTCTTTCGAATCAATGGCCTGCTCCCAAAACCCAATGCATTTAAAAAAAACTAAACAGCAAAGCGAGAACAGATTGACTAAGTCTGTAGATTCGAAGTCTGCTGATTCAGAGGTTGCAGATTCGAAGGTTGCAGATTTGAAGGTTGCAGATTCGGAGGTTGCAGATTCGAAGGTTGCAGATTCGGAGGTTGCAGATTCGAAGGTTGCAGATTCGGAAGTTGCAGATTCGAAGTCTGCTGATTTTGAAGTCTGCTGATTCGAAGTTTGTGGATTCGAAGGTTGCAGATTCGAAGGTTGCAGATTCGAAGCCTGCATATTCGAAGTATGTAGATTCGAAGTATGCAGATTCGAAGCCTGCAGATTCGAAGCCTGCAGATTCGAAGCCTGCAGATTCGAAGTCTGCTGATTCGAAGTCTGCTGATTCGAAGTCTGCTGATTCGAAGTCTGCTGATTCGAAGCTTGAAGATTCAAAGCTTGCAGATTCGAAGTCTGCTGATTCTAAGTCTGCGGATTCGAAGCCTGCAGATTCGAAGCTTGCAGATTCGAAGTCTGCTTCACAGAGTTGGACTTCACACAAGAAAAGGGACTTTGGCCCTGTCAACTCGATCAAAAAGCTATGCAGGAAAAAGCAAGCCTAGAGTACTAGTGTACTGTTGCTACAGAGAAGTAGTACTACTTGCAAACAACAAGAACTAGTACTACTCAGTGAAGAACCGAAGCAACAGAGACTCAGTTCTCAGGAATAGAAGTTGCTGCGCATCAATAAAGACCATAAAAACACTGCAAACCGAATGACAAGAGGAGGGAAGAGAATCTCACAGATTCAAGAAGAACAAATGGAATGCAGGAATTAAATCGCAGGGAACAAGAACCTGGCGGCGTACAACAGGAGAGAGAACGCAGGAGACAAAATGACCCAATAGATTAAAAAGTGAATTCTGGAAGGGGTAGTCCAAACCCTAGGGATTGGGGTCCTATTTATAGGCTGCCCAACACTAGGAATATTCTACTAGCCCCTTAGGGTTTTTACAGACTCAAGGATAAAGGAAAAGACTATACTGCCCTTAGGTATTTTTACAGACACAACTGACTGACTGTGGGCCTAGAGATACAAATGACTTATACGGAAGCTAAGCTTTCGTAGCGACTACGGCTTCTCTTCTGGACAGTCCGATACAGAATCAACGGTTGTTAGTTTTGCGCCGAAACTGACAAAGCCTCCACCGACTTTGCACCAGGTACCCGGATTGGGCCGGCCCGATTCCGCAGCTTTCTCAGCCCGGCAATCACTCGCCGCCCGTGTACCTGAGTCAATCCTGGTCAATAGCCTAGTGGGTCTTCTGCTGCTTCTGGCCCATGTACCCGGATTGGGCCAGCCTGACTTCGCAGCCTCCTCTACCCGACAGTCGCTTGCTGCCCGTGTACCTGAGTCACACGCGGCCCATGAAACAGCAGATCTCCTCTCTTCTTCTGTCCTCTTTGACTATTGTTGACAATGACTCATCACTTCTAGAGCCATGAGGCCCACGCTATTCAGCATGGCTCCTCAATCTCCCCCTTGATGAGTGCATTGTCAACACTCCTCTTTTTTTCAGCTCTTCAGTACCTGCGACCAACTGTGGAAACACGAAAACAAAACACAAGAAAACAAAGAAGAAGAAAAATAAGGTAAAAAGTTTAACCCTAATGACCAAAAGCCGAACAAAAGCAAGAAGCGGTCATTATGGTTAACCAAAACGTAAAAGCTCAAAATGAGTGCGATTTCAGAACAACAAGGATATCAACAGAGTAAGAACTCCCCCTTAAACTCTGATCCCAAATTTTCTCCCCTTGTTGACAAGTGAACTTATCAAGCACTCAAAAGAGACACAGACTCCCCCTGAAATGCAACTCCCCCTCAAAATATGCAGTGAATTCAACTGGAGTGCATAAGGAGTGTAGAAATCATGCTTCTCAGATATGATTGACTGCAATTACAACATCTAACAGATACAGCAAAAGACATATTGTAACGATACATGGCATGATCAGTGCAACAGATGATATCTAAAGAAAGTCATTTGCACGTATTTTTCAGTTTTTGCAAACAAAAGCATCACCACATGTTCCAATAAACAAGCAAGATAAAGCATGAGATGCAAAAGCTAACTGATATCTACCAAGATAAGCATTGTCCAAAACAAAGTGCTTCAGCAAACTTGTTATTATTTCAATTTTCAAGCCTTTTCTTTTCCCTTTTTCATTTTTGCCAGGAGTTATTTGCATGCCAAACCTTATGCTGACCGACCAAGTCAATCCTAGGCCAGAACTGGACCATCAGAAGCTTAAGACATTGGTCTTGGCATACACTACAGTGTCCTAGTTCATACCAAAGTGCTATGGTACGCAGTCCAGAACAATGCAATGCGACAAGACAAACCCACCTGGATCTTTTCAATTTTAATCATAAAAAGGCATGGAATTTTCATTTTTCTGGTTTTTCATTATTTTATAGCACATTTCCATGATTAAAGCATACAGATGTCCAAGTTGCATATTTGCATCCAAGTCAGGAACTAGCTACGAGGCATGTAACAGATAGCAAGAACATTCAGCCTACGCATGCTAGTTATCAGAAGCAATGGTGATCATTTTTCAATTTTAAAGAATAAAAAGCCATGCATATGACAGATATCAGACTTATCAAGCAAACTGAGACAAGACATGATCATTGACGAGTAATCAAAAGCATGTACCAGCTAGAATAAGTAAAGTAGTTCAATCATATAACAGAAGCAAGCTCAAAAGTGTGATATGTGAATATGCAAGATATGAACACACACAAAAAGACTCAAGAAAAGAGTAAAGAAGAAAGAAAACTGACGCAAAATATCCTAAAAAGGATACACAACACCCAAATCCCCTCGTAAACGCTCAAAGGTAGACTGATCTAGGGGTTTGGTGAAAATGTCAGCCAACTGATGATGGGTATCAACATGAACAAGGTCAATGACACCTTTCTCATATTGATCCCGTAGAAAGTGAAAGCGCACATCAATGTGTTTGGTTTTTGAATGAAGACATGGGTTTTTCCCTACACTAATGGCACTAGTGCTGTCGCAAAACAATGGAATCCTGGTAGGAAAGAACAACCCAAAATCTCGCAGAGTGGAAATCATCCAAACCAACTGTGAGCAGCAGCTAGCAGCAGCTACGTATTCAGCCTCTGTGGTCGAAAGAGCAACTCCAGATTGCTTTCGAGAAGACCAAGAGACAAGAGAAGAACCAAGAAATTGGCAAGTACCGGAAGTCGACTTGAGATCCAACCGGCACCCACCAAAGTCGGCATCCGAAAAGCCAGATAAATCGAGAGAAGATGATGCTGAATAGAAAAGACCAAGATCGGGCGCATAAGTGAGATACCTGAAGATGCGCTTGACAGCCTGCCGGTGAGACGCGCGTGGTGAAGACTGGAAGCACGCGCACAATCCCACGACGAACTGAATGTCCGGTCTGGTCGCCGTCAAGTACAACAGCGAACCGATCATCCCTCGAAACTCCCTCTCGTTGACCTTGATGCCGCTCTCGTCCTTGTCTAGACCCCCAGATGTGCCCATCAGGGTCATCTGCGGCTTCAACTCACCACCAAAGTCAAATTTCTTAAGCATGTCATGAGTGTACTTACCTTGGTGGATGAAGGTGCCGTCCTTGGTCTGCTTGATCTGGAGCCCTAAGAAATACTTGAGCTCACCCATGAGGCTCATCTCAAACTCGCTGTGCATCTGCTCAGAAAACTTGGACACAAGATCATTAGTAGTACCGCCAAAGATAATATCGTCCACGTATATCTGAGCGACTAAAAAATCTGAAGCATCTCTGAGCAAGAAGAGAGTCTTATCCACAGAACCCATCACAAAGCCCTTCCCCAACAAAAACTTCTTCAACCGGTCATACCAAGCCCTGGGGGCTTGCTTCAACCCGTATAAAGCTTTGTGCAACTTAAAAACATGTCGAGGAAACTTAAGGTTCTCAAAACCGGGGGGTTGCCTAACATAAACCTCCTCTTCTATGTACCCGTTCAGAAAAGCACTCTTAACATCCATTTGAAAAAGCTTAAAACCCTTTGAAATAGCAAAAGTTAGAAGAATACGAATGGACTCAAGACGGGCAACAGGAGCGAAGGTTTCTTCAAAGTCAATACCTTCCTTCTGGCAATAACCCTGGGCAACTAGTCGAGCCTTGTTGCGCACCACAACCCCATCTTCACCTTGTTTGTTCTTGAATACCCACTTGGTGCCTATGGGGTTGCATCCTGGTGGCGGCTCAACTAATGTCCAAACCCGATTGCGGACAAAGTTCTCTAGCTCTTCTTGCATAGCATTAATCAAATTAGAATCAGAAAGAGCATGAGAAACGTCTCTGGGCTCAAAAGATGCAACAAATGCAAATTCAGCAAACACAGCAAGAGAGGCAGAAGAACGCAAAGTTCTCTTAGTCAAATCACCTATGATGAGCTATGAGGGATGGTCACGCTGAACTGCTCGGGTTCCTTGGTGATCTGAAGTCACCTCACCGGAGTCAGCAGCAGGCACCTCTGGACTCGACTGAGGGGGCTCGATCGTAGTGGAAGAAGTGATCAGAGGTCCACCCTCACCCTCAGTCGAAGTCTCAGAAGGTGTGGGCTCTGCAGGGGGTACAGAAGGCCCACCCTCATCAGCAGCTGGAGTATCCTCATCTTCCTCGAAGATGGATTCTCCGAGCTCATCATCACCAGAAAGATCAAAAGAAGGAGTCAAAGAAGGCATGGACTCGTCAAAAGAAACTTCGCAAGTCTCCACAAGTTGCTGGGAGTTGAGGTTCCAAACACGGAAGCCTCGAGAATGCAACGCATAGCCAAGAAAAACTCCATCCCAGCAACGAGACTCAAATTTGTCCAAATGCCCTCCCTTCTTGAGCACAAAGCACTTGCAGCCAAACGCTCGCAAGTGACTCACCTTGGGCTGTCTGCCAAACCGCAACTCATACGAAGTCTTACCTAAGTAAGCTCGAAGAAACATGCGGTTGGCCAGATAGCAAGCCGTGTTCATGGCTTCAGCCCAAAAACGCCTGGGAGTCCTGTGCTCATCGAGCATCGTCCTGGCCATCTCGACTAGCGTGTGATTCTTTCGTTCCACAACGCCGTTCTGTGGGGGAGTATAAGGAGAAGAAAACTGATGGTCCAGACCCTGATCACTACAGAAGCTGACGAACAGAGAGTTCTTGAACTCAGAGCCGTTGTCGGAGCGAATTGCTCGCATCCGACCATTGTTCTCATTCTTCATCTTCAAAATCAGGTCATGAACAAATTGAAAACTTTCGTCCTTAGACTCCAAAAAGAAAACCCACGAGAATCGAGAGAAGTCGTCAACAATCACAAGTGCGTACCACTTCCCACCGACTGAATGTACCCGAGCTGGACCTATAGTGTCCAAGTGTAAAAGCTCGATTGGATACGAAGTCATTACCTGAGTCACAGGTGAGTGAGAAGCAGCAACCATTTTCCCATGACGATAGGGATGACAAACTAGATCCTTCACCATCTTAAGCTTGGGCAATCCTCGGATGAGGTCCATAGAGCTCAACCTGACTAGCAGATCAAAACTCAAATGACCTAACCTCCTATGCCACTTCCAGAGCTCAGAGGAGGATCCAGCAATCAAACAGCGAGAAGGGCCAAAAGAACTAGAGAAGTCAATTCGAAAAACTTTACCGAATGGTAAAATCTGGCAAATCAAAGACCCTCTAGAATCAACCACAGAAGAATTGCCCTTCTTAAAACGCACTTCCAAACCATCCTCAAGAAGTTGCGAAAAAAAAATCAAGTTGAAGTTCAAATTTTTAACCAAAGCAACATTCTTCAAAGAGAAATGATCTGAAATGCGAATTGAGCCTATGCCACTTACTTTCCCTTGACCGTTGTTCCCGAACGTGATGTATTCTTTGGAGCTCGGGGAAGTGAGACTGGAGAACCATCTGCGATGTCCCGTCATGTGGCGAGAGCATCCTGAGTCCATGATCAAAACATCCTCCAGTCCCCGGTCCTGCACAATCAGTGGCTGTAAGTGGGAGCAAATGGTCCGGCACCAGGTTTAGCAAAAGAGCTAAACCAGTGTCGAGCCATCTGCTCAAAAGATGGAAAGCGAAAACCATCAAAAGAGTTTGGACCAAAACGCGGCTCAAAGCACGGTCCTCGGTTCTGCCTAACCCTGCGTCCACGAGGTCCAGAACCGTAGCCAACACGGTCTGGAACTCTACCGGAACGGACACCACCAACTGGAGCACGGACAAGAAAGTCGTCTCCTCTACCACCACCTACACGACGCGGCCTAGCCTCCAGCCTCTCTCCGCGCCGAGGAACACGCAATCTACCACCCTGCTGGTAGAACTGCTCCTGTTCACCACGAGCTCTCTCTGCTCTCTCAACCCGCTTCCTTCTGAAGCAGAACTCCGCAAGATGCCCGTCTCTCTGACAGTACTTGTAACAGCCCCAAAATTAAAAGGGAATAAAATAAAGGAAAAATAATATTAAATGAATTTCTGAATATTATTATTTAAGAAAATACTAAAAGAGCTCTATTAAAGCCAAACAGAGACAAATATTCAAAATTTGGACTTGAAAATTTTATGGGATAAACTAGAGACCAAGAAATATTTTTGAGAATTTTTACCAAATTTTTCCAACAGATCTTCAAACCTTAAGTGAATATTTGAATTTCTGGAATTAAATTAATTAGAAAAAGAATTTAAATTCTTATTGGGCTGACACCCTGAATCCTCCTCCGAAGGCCTTTCGGCCCAGCCCAACGCAGCCTCTCTCGCTGACAGGCAGGGCCAGCCTGTCGGCGCCGACCCCTTCTCCCTCCTCTCCCACGCGAGTGCTCGCTGGCCCACTCGTCAGCCTCCCGCTCTCTCCTTCCTCTCTCTGCCCCAGGACCCCACCTGTCGGCGCTCTGTTTCCCCTCTCCCGCTCGCCACGCCCCGAACGGCCCCACCTGGAAGCCTCCCGCGTACACCCACCCGCTCGCTGCCATCCCGGGCCCAATCGCCAGCCGCCCCTCGCTCTCGGGCTATGACAGGTGGGCTCCACCTGTCATATCCTTCTTCTCCGAAGGAAGGGGGCCGATCCCCTTCCATGCCGGCGCCCCTCCCTTTCCATTTTCACCGTCGACCGCCGGATCCTCATGATTGAGCCTCGGATCGCCTTCTCCATTCGCCGGTGATCCGTTTCCCCCTTTTTCCACGCGGTTTCATCCTTTTGGAAGTTCATCCGAGAAGAAATGGAATCTCGCCGGAGCAATTAAGGAATCCTCCTCGGTTTCCTTCGGTATTGTTACCATAACCTCGCCGGCGACCCCTATAAGAGCACCCCA
Source organism: Zizania palustris (assembly GCA_019279435.1). Lineage (NCBI taxonomy): Eukaryota > Viridiplantae > Streptophyta > Magnoliopsida > Poales > Poaceae > Zizania > Zizania palustris. Next base: position 13,011,184 of record JAAALK010000086.1, on the reverse strand, counting down.
ACGTCGCCGCACTTAACCACGCCACCAGAACCCGAGCCATAGACAATCCAAGCCACCGCCGGCCCTTTTTCGTGCCTCGCCTCTGTTTGCCCTCCGGCAGCTCCCCACCGACGCCTCGGTCCACCGCCGCCCTCGCCGCCACCCCCGTCGGGACCGCCATCACACCCTCTACCTCGGCACCCACTCCGTTGGCCGTGGACGTCGTCGGATCGCCGTCGCCGTCAAGCACCCGAGACCTCCCCGTCGTCTACGCTCGCCGCCGGTCACCTCCAGGCCCCCATCGTCGCCGCCGGAGGTACCATCTTGACCCCCTTACTCCCCGCGTTCCATTTTTGGCCCGAGTTAGGTCCCTAGGCCCTCGCCGTCGCCGCCGCGGCCGCACCCGAGCCCGCCGTCGCTGGAGACGAAGGGGGGTACGCGCCCCTTACGCCGTGCCGTGCCGGATCGCGTCGCAGCCGTCCGATCGTGATCGGGGGGCTACGATTAAATCCCTCCGGGATTTAATCTAGGCCCTCGGATCTGGTCAAAGGGGTATCGAGGCCTCTCGGCCGTCGATCGCCACTTAAACCCCCCGAACGATCTCAGGCGTCCATGCGTACCCTTTCGCTGCGATATAATCTCAGCCGTCCATTTTCACTTGCGCCTCCCGCCTCGCGTCCGACCGCCAGATCCAGATCCGACGGCTCTGGATCGGCCGGTCCACGCGCATAGTCACGGGTTCACGGTGAGCCTGGTTCACCGTGGACCAGGGACTGATTTCTGTTTAAAATAAAATTCAGAAAAATAGTTTAAACTTCCAAAATTCATATCTTGCTCAAATTAACTCCAAATTTCTCCATTTTAATTCTGGAAAATTAGTCTCTTTATCCTCTACACTTTTATGCAATAAAAACAATATGCTTACTTGGCACATAATAATCTTATTAAATAGTAAAGAAAAGTCCCCTTTAGGAATTAATTAATATTTCAATTAAATAAATCAGATAAACCCTTAAAATTTATAAAGTAATATCAGAAGATATAATGGCTCTATTTCACTGTTATTAACACAATAAAAATAGAATGACCATGTTATCCATGACATTTTGTTAATTAACATTTCTAAGACCCCTTTTATGACTTAATTAATATTCCATTTAAATAATACAGAAAAAAACTCTTAAAAATTTATACAATAATTTTTGATGATATATTGAATCCAGTACACTGTTTATAAGTCAATAAAAATATAATAAGTCATTTTGCCCATTTTAGATTCTTAAATAAACATTTCCAAGACCCTTTAAAACAAATGATTAATTCATATAATGGAAATACAACACTTTACAAAAATATCATGAAAAATGATATAATAAATTAAGAGGACTTAATGACTTTATTCTACTGTTTTAATGCAACAAAAATAACATGTTCACTTTGCCCACTTTAATCTATTAATTAATAATAGCCCTTGTAGGATAATTAAGTAATTCATCAAATAGAAGTTAAACACTTTATACGAATGTCATGACAACTTATATAATAACTTCAGAAAACCTAACCACTTGAGTTCACTATTTTTAATAAAAATAGAATATTCATCTTGTCCAATTTATTCCATCAAATGATATTGCAAAGGCCCTTTTAGGACATTTAATTAAGGCATTTAAGAAAAAGTCAACCCTATATGAAACTATCCTAAAATAACCTAATGTCACTATATTAATGCCATAAAAACATTAAGGTCATTTTATAACTTTTTACTTCAACTTTAAAAAGGGAGAAATAAAACCCCCTTAGGAAGAATAATTATATCAAGCTATAAAAATTAAGGAATCTCATTAAAAATTAATCTTAAATGATTAAGTAACAAAACCCTAAAAGTTAAGACTCTATCTCCTTTACTTAATCCAACATAAACATGTATGTTAGTATGTTTGTTTGTTTTGGATTGTTTATTGAATGTTTTATTTACTTTTCCGTATCAAGAAGACTACAACGTCGTCGAAGATCCGGAGTTATATCCCGAGGTTCCACCTTCACCCTTTGCAGATCAAGGCAAGTCATCGACCACCTCTGTGGAAACAGTTGATCATTATTGAGCCCATGTTTTAATAACTTATCGCTATAACCCATAGGTTAATATTGCATTAGTCAAATACTCAAGCCTTACACTTATATTTATTAGATCCCTGTCCTTGTGTGCAAACCCAAGCCATGCTTATTGAGCCTTAACTCCTTGTCACTCTACTATTAAAATATTAGCTAGTGCCCAATGTACCGGCACAACTGCTATAGGTTAAAAAGAACGAGTCGTAGATAGCTGGATTCTGTATATGTATTTCCCTGTTATTCTCGTCTCTGGACTCTGTTGGAGTTGGCTAGGTTATAAGTATGGTGGGTTCCGGGTGCAAGCTCGGGCACTGGTTTGTCGCACCCGGGGCACTATAAGGACCGGTCTGCGGGATCTGTTGCAAAGCACTTCCGTACCAACCACAAGTCTAATGGGTAAGTCCTAACTGGAAGTGTGGAACTCTTCGGCTCTATGCACCATAGTGGAGGGGTACAAGGGGCTAGCCTGCGGGCGACTTGTACCAAAGAAGGCTCAAGGGGGGGTATGGTGAGCACTCGACGCGTCGAGACACGATACGAAACCCATAAGAGGGTGTTGTGGAGTCGGAGGGAACCATATGGAAGGTTTTGGCACGAGTTCCCGTGAAATGGGTCATCTCGTTACACTTTGGTGTAAGTGATGAGTGCGTGCCTTGTGGGTACAGTGGTACATCTCTGATCAGAGTAAAATCAATCTTTTCGAAAAGCCGAGCCCACGGTCAAGGGCGGGTTGTGTGACTACTCGCAGTTAGTTTACAATTGTGTGAATGTTCGGATTATTCATGGCACGTAAGGACTGTTGAGCGAGGTGGGGTGACTGTACCCCTCGAGTTAGAAGATGGTGATACACATTCACATGTTTACTTTTCCGTACTAATAAATTGCTCTCATTTAAAGCTTTACAACTATGCTGCTTCCGCAAAATTAGCCACTATCTCCCTTGTTATTACCTTGCATTATATTTGCATTCGGTGGCTTGCTGAGTACATCTGTACTCACCCCGTTGACTTACAACATCAGAGCCCGTCTACTACGAGGAGGATGAAGGTCTGGAGTAGCGACCCAGTCAAGGCGAGACTGGAAGGAGGCGTTCATCTAGGACCCTTATTTATTAGTTTCTCTTCACCTTTATTCACTTTTGTATTAATGCGGTCTACGAACCGTGAATGATTGTCCGTATTGTACGTGGTCGCATGATGAACGTCTTGTTTTATTGATTTTCTATGGAATTTCAATAAAGTCCTGATTTATTAAATCAGGGGCGCGACAAGATGGTATCAGAGCCGACTTGACTGTAGGAAGCCAAACAGACCTGACCCTAGGACTTATATTAAACATATTTTCTTACAAAATGCTTACCTTCTCATCTTCTGAAGTTTTCACAAAAATTTCTCTCTTTTGTAGATGCCGGTCCATACCATGAGCGGGACTCTTCGTGATGAGGCCGGATTCATCCGCGAACTTCGCGTGCTCGTCGACTTCTTGGGGTTTCCCCATGAGCCTGCGTTCCACGGGATCTTTCCCGATGCGAACGAGAGCTACTGTGAGGTCACGGTTGTTATCCGCCCCTCCTCCACGCAGCCACCCTTCTACACCCACGGAGTTGGAGGACCTTCATTCGTGGTGGCCAGCCAGCGAGCCGCTCTCCAGTCCCTCGCTGAGCTTCGACTGGTCTACGACTGCCACCTCCGCGACACCGTCTACCGCTTCATGCCCATGCGCACACCCGGGAGTCACCGCAGCATCTACATCAGTCCCCTCACCCAGAGCAACTCCGCCATCACCCGCACGATGAGACTCTTGGAGGCCATGGACAACCTCCACACGGAGGTCGTCCTCGACGCAGACAGCCAGCACGACACCATTGACTTCTACCGCCACACTTCGGAGAACCTGACCAGGGAGAACGCCGAGCTTCGTCGACAGCTAGAGCAGAACCCTCTGTTGACCCTTGAGGTGGAGGAGTTGAGGCGTCAGAACGAGCTTCTACGCCAGGGCGCCATGGTCCACACCCAGCTCCGCCAACAGCTGAAGGAACTAAAGAAGGATCTTGAGGAGATCGCACCTCTTCTACCTCGCAAGAAGAAACCCCTTCGGATCCCCACCGTGAGGCCCAAGAGGATCTCCCGTAGTGCTCCACCCGCAGGACCAGCCAGTTCCTCAACCCCGACCGTCTCCCACGAGCCCGTGATCGAGCCGTCCCCTGAGCTACCATAGACGTAGATTTACGGTTGATTGCTTTTCTTTTTACTTGATTGTATTACCATTCATGTCAAAAATAAGGCATGAATGAATATATAAATATATGAAATCGCAAGAACGATACATTTTGAAATAAAAGCTTAATCCCATTTCCTTTTTCCTCATGCACCTATTAGGTCATAATCCCAATATAAAGGAGAGAATCTACCTCTAGTTTCAACTCAACATAATTCATTCGTCGCCATTCTGCAAGATCAACTCCAATCATGAAGTCAATACACGTTGTCAGGAAAGCCCTAACTTAGCCAAAGCCCAATCTATGCAAATGTAGACTTGAAGCCTATCTTTAACCTTCTACTTCTAGCCTTTCCGAATCTCGGGACAAGATTCTTGTTAAGGAAGTTAGGATTGTAACACCTCGATTTTTGCGAGGCATTAAAATAAAATTTCCCCTTAATAAGTAAATTTCAGGAAAAGGATTTAGTATAAATCAAGAAAGAGGAAAGCTAAAATATGGGCCTAAAAATTTCATTTAAAATTAGCTAGAGTATTTTTCCAAAAAAATTCTCCTAAGCATCAAATTGTGTTCCAAAATTTTTTCTGGAATTTTGGTACCAAGGAATTCAATAAGATATAATCAACATCACTTCATCTTAAACCTCTAACACAAATTAATAAAATATATTACAACACGAGTGTTGAGTGAATAAAATACAGGATAAATCATTTATAATAATATAAGGCCTGAGTGTGAAAGTTAATAAGGGACTAACATAAAGCATCTAGGACAAATTATCCATCTTAGGCAAATAAATCAGTAACAATTTCCCCTTAATGACGGCACCTTCTTTTTGAACCCCTCAACTTCAGGATGGCCAATGACCAAGGATCAAAAGACCCACGCGACGGAAACACCTCAGGCAACCTGCCTCAGTGGGGTGAAGCTGGACATCAGCAGACCCCTGTTGTCTATCATCCCACACTTGCGGAGATGATGACAAAACAGAATCAACTGATCGCCACACTGCTTACCCAGATGCAACAACTACAAAAGCAGATGCAAGAGCAGCAGGCACAGTTGTTCCGTCTCCAGCAACACCAACACGAGCTCTCCCTTCAACTAATCCACGGGGACTTCACCAACTTTCAGAGATTGGTGAACGAAGCAATTATACCAGAAACCAGAGTGATTCCACCTCAAGCCCCAACCCCTGCCAAGCCACGAACCATCCTCGGAGGGCCAATCACAGACATCCCACCCCAAGCACCGCCAGCCAGAAGGACACCAGTACCAGCTACCGGATACAAGAGGGACAGGAACGGCAAGCCGATTGTGTGCTATAACTGTCGCCAAGGAGGACACTACGCCAACCAGTGCCCCTACCCCAAGCGGGTGCCATCCTCCATCCCAAATCCAGAGAAACATACGCCAGATCACCACAAAGAGAAACCAGATCCGGAGATCGCCTTGCCTACTTCTGATGTAACACCTTTCCCTAATCCAGAACACCAGTAGAACTCAGTCCCTCAGTCTTCCCGAGGTTCGCTTCGAATCTCGAGGACGAGATTCTCTGTAAGGGGGATAGGATTGTAACAGCCCCAAAATTAAAAGGGAATAAAATAAAGGAAAAATAATATTAAATGAATTTCTGAATATTATTATTTAAGAAAATACTAAAAGAGCTCTATTAAAGCCAAACAGAGACAAATATTCAAAATTTGGACTTGAAAATTTTATGGGATAAACTAGAGACCAAGAAATATTTTTGAGAATTTTTACCAAATTTTTCCAACAGATCTTCAAACCTTAAGTGAATATTTGAATTTCTGGAATTAAATTAATTAGAAAAAGAATTTAAATTCTTATTGGGCTGACACCCTGAATCCTCCTCCGAAGGCCTTTCGGCCCAGCCCAACGCAGCCTCTCTCGCTGACAGGCAGGGCCAGCCTGTCGGCGCCGACCCCTTCTCCCTCCTCTCCCACGCGAGTGCTCGCTGGCCCACTCGTCAGCCTCCCGCTCTCTCCTTCCTCTCTCTGCCCCAGGACCCCACCTGTCGGCGCTCTGTTTCCCCTCTCCCGCTCGCCACGCCCCGAACGGCCCCACCTGGAAGCCTCCCGCGTACACCCACCCGCTCGCTGCCATCCCGGGCCCAATCGCCAGCCGCCCCTCGCTCTCGGGCTATGACAGGTGGGCTCCACCTGTCATATCCTTCTTCTCCGAAGGAAGGGGACCGATCCCCTTCCATGCCGGCGCCCCTCCCTTTCCATTTTCACCGTCGACCGCCGGATCCTCATGATTGAGCCTCGGATCGCCTTCTCCATTCGCCGGTGATCCGTTTCCCCCTTTTTCCACGCGGTTTCATCCTTTTGGAAGTTCATCCGAGAAGAAATGGAATCTCGCCGGAGCAATTAAGGAATCCTCCTCGGTTTCCTTCGGTATTGTTACCATAACCTCGCCGGCGACCCCTATAAGAGCACCCCAACGTCGCCGCACTTAACCACGCCACCAGAACCCGAGCCATAGCCAATCCAAGCCACCGCCGGCCCTTTTTCGTGCCTCGCCTCTGTTTGCCCTCCGGCAGCTCCCCACCGACGCCTCGGTCCACCGCCGCCCTCGCCGCCACCCCCGTCGGGACCGCCATCACACCCTCTACCTCGGCACCCACTCCGTTGGCCGTGGACGTCGTCGGATCGCCGTCGCCGTCAAGCACCCGAGACCTCCCCGTCGTCTACGCTCGCCGCCGGTCACCTCCAGGCCCCCATCGTCGCCGCCGGAGGTACCATCTTGACCCCCTTACTCCCCGCGTTCCATTTTTGGCCCGAGTTAGGTCCCTAGGCCCTCGCCGTCGCCGCCGCGGCCGCACCCGAGCCCGCCGTCGCTGGAGACGAAGGGGGGTACGCGCCCCTTACGCCGTGCCGTGCCGGATCGCGTCGCAGCCGTCCGATCGTGATCGGGGGGCTACGATTAAATCCCTCCGGGATTTAATCTAGGCCCTCGGATCTGGTCAAAGGGGTATCGAGGCCTCTCGGCCGTCGATCGCCACTTAAACCCCCCGAACGATCTCAGGCGTCCACGCGTACCCTTTCGCTGCGATATAATCTCAGCCGTCCATTTTCACTTGCGCCTCCCGCCTCGCGTCCGACCGCCAGATCCAGATCCGACGGCTCTGGATCGGCCGGTCCACGCGCATAGTCACGGGTTCACGGTGAGCCTGGTTCACCGTGGACCAGGGACTGATTTCTGTTTAAAATAAAATTCAGAAAAATAGTTTAAACTTCCAAAATTCATATCTTGCTCAAATTAACTCCAAATTTCTCCATTTTAATTCTGGAAAATTAGTCTCTTTATCCTCTACACTTTTATGCAATAAAAACAATATGCTTACTTGGCACATAATAATCTTATTAAATAGTAAAGAAAAGTCCCCTTTAGGAATTAATTAATATTTCAATTAAATAAATCAGATAAACCCTTAAAATTTATAAAGTAATATCAGAAGATATAATGGCTCTATTTCACTGTTATTAACACAATAAAAATAGAATGACCATGTTATCCATGACATTTTGTTAATTAACATTTCTAAGACCCCTTTTATGACTTAATTAATATTCCATTTAAATAATACAGAAAAAAACTCTTAAAAATTTATACAATAATTTTTGATGATATATTGAATCCAGTACACTGTTTATAAGTCAATAAAAATATAATAAGTCATTTTGCCCATTTTAGATTCTTAAATAAACATTTCCAAGACCCTTTAAAACAAATGATTAATTCATATAATGGAAATACAACACTTTACAAAAATATCATGAAAAATGATATAATAAATTAAGAGGACTTAATGACTTTATTCTACTGTTTTAATGCAACAAAAATAACATGTTCACTTTGCCCACTTTAATCTATTAATTAATAATAGCCCTTGTAGGATAATTAAGTAATTCATCAAATAGAAGTTAAACACTTTATACGAATGTCATGACAACTTATATAATAACTTCAGAAAACCTAACCACTTGAGTTCACTATTTTTAATAAAAATAGAATATTCATCTTGTCCAATTTATTCCATCAAATGATATTGCAAAGGCCCTTTTAGGACATTTAATTAAGGCATTTAAGAAAAAGTCAACCCTATATGAAACTATCCTAAAATAACCTAATGTCACTATATTAATGCCATAAAAACATTAAGGTCATTTTATAACTTTTTACTTCAACTTTAAAAAGGGAGAAATAAAACCCCCTTAGGAAGAATAATTATATCAAGCTATAAAAATTAAGGAATCTCATTAAAAATTAATCTTAAATGATTAAGTAACAAAACCCTAAAAGTTAAGACTCTATCTCCTTTACTTAATCCAACATAAACATGTATGTTAGTATGTTTGTTTGTTTTGGATTGTTTATTGAATGTTTTATTTACTTTTCCGTATCAAGAAGACTACAACGTCGTCGAAGATCCGGAGTTATATCCCGAGGTTCCACCTTCACCCTTTGCAGATCAAGGCAAGTCATCGACCACCTCTGTGGAAACAGTTGATCATTATTGAGCCCATGTTTTAATAACTTATCGCTATAACCCATAGGTTAATATTGCATTAGTCAAATACTCAAGCCTTACACTTATATTTATTAGATCCCTGTCCTTGTGTGCAAACCCAAGCCATGCTTATTGAGCCTTAACTCCTTGTCACTCTACTATTAAAATATTAGCTAGTGCCCAATGTACCGGCACAACTGCTATAGGTTAAAAAGAACGAGTCGTAGATAGCTGGATTCTGTATATGTATTTCCCTGTTATTCTCGTCTCTGGACTCTGTTGGAGTTGGCTAGGTTATAAGTATGGTGGGTTCCGGGTGCAAGCTCGGGCACTGGTTTGTCGCACCCGGGGCACTATAAGGACCGGTCTGCGGGATCTGTTGCAAAGCACTTCCGTACCAACCACAAGTCTAATGGGTAAGTCCTAACTGGAAGTGTGGAACTCTTCGGCTCTATGCACCATAGTGGAGGGGTACAAGGGGCTAGCCTGCGGGCGACTTGTACCAAAGAAGGCTCAAGGGGGGGTATGGTGAGCACTCGACGCGTCGAGACACGATACGAAACCCATAAGAGGGTGTTGTGGAGTCGGAGGGAACCATATGGAAGGTTTTGGCACGAGTTCCCGTGAAATGGGTCATCTCGTTACACTTTGGTGTAAGTGATGAGTGCGTGCCTTGTGGGTACAGTGGTACATCTCTGATCAGAGTAAAATCAATCTTTTCGAAAAGCCGAGCCCACGGTCAAGGGCGGGTTGTGTGACTACTCGCAGTTAGTTTACAATTGTGTGAATGTTCGGATTATTCATGGCACGTAAGGACTGTTGAGCGAGGTGGGGTGACTGTACCCCTCGAGTTAGAAGATGGTGATACACATTCACATGTTTACTTTTCCGTACTAATAAATTGCTCTCATTTAAAGCTTTACAACTATGCTGCTTCCGCAAAATTAGCCACTATCTCCCTTGTTATTACCTTGCATTATATTTGCATTCGGTGGCTTGCTGAGTACATCTGTACTCACCCCGTTGACTTACAACATCAGAGCCCGTCTACTACGAGGAGGATGAAGGTCTGGAGTAGCGACCCAGTCAAGGCGAGACTGGAAGGAGGCGTTCATCTAGGACCCTTATTTTATTAGTTTCTCTTCACCTTTATTCACTTTTGTATTAATGCGGTCTACGAACCGTGAATGATTGTCCGTATTGTACGTGGTCGCATGATGAACGTCTTGTTTTATTGATTTTCTATGGAATTTCAATAAAGTCCTGATTTATTAAATCAGGGGCGCGACAGTACTCACAATGATAGGTGGGCTTCTTAGGATGTGGTTGAGGCTTGGGATGTTTGGGCTTGGTAGTGTTTGGTGTGGTCTTCTTGGGTTGAGAGGGTCCAGGAAGAGAGTCCAGAGCAGAGTGGAGGTGTTTGGGCTTTGGAACCCAGATAGGCTTCTTGGGTGGAGCTTTTGGTGGTTCATGGATTACTCCATCCTTGGGCTGACAAGCCTGGGAAGATTCAGTGGAGTGAGTCTTAGGGTATCTCTGCTCAGGAGTCATTTTACTCCACTCCACTGCCCGGCTAATGGCACTCTCGAAGTCAGCCTTGGTGTAGGTGTAACCTACCCCAAACCCATCCTGCCTCTTGAACTGCTGGATCATCATGCCAAGCTGTGGCTCTCTGGCACTGATCCAACTCAGGATAGAATGGAGGGAAAAGTTCTCATTCTGAGAATCTGCTAGCTCCTCTCTTAAGGAAGCTAGAACCTTCACCTGAGACAAGCAGGTCTCACACTCACTCTCTACTTGGACAGACTTTTCGGCTTTCAGCTTAATCAACTCCATTCTAAGAGACAGACAGTTCTCATAGACAGTTGGTGGAACTGACAGTGTCTCAAGCTCTAGCCTAGTCTGGGCAAGCTCAGCTCTCAATCTCTCCAAATCACCCAAATGTTCATCACCCTTGGATTTCAGCTCAGCTAAGGCAGCTAGATGAGATGGGCAATCAACACAGGGTGCGACGACAGTGGCTTGAGCATCTTTCAGCTCCAGCTGAGTGCTTTCAAACTCAGTGGCCAAAGCGTCCCTCTCATCAACCCTTTCTGTGTACCTGGACTTCAGAGTTGACAGGTCACACAGAAGCACCTCACACTTCGGGCACTCACCGCTATCACCCAAGCAAGGGGAAGAAGATAGACTCTCAATTCTGCCGTTGGCCACGGCAAGCTCACTTTCTAACTTATCTATCCTCTTTTTGGCCCCCCTAAGCAGTTTTTCCCGATACTTTAACTCCTGACGATTGCTCTCAAGTAAATCAACAATTTCTCGTTCATAGGATGATACCTTGTTGTCGTCGTCGTCGGAGTCATCGGAGGCGCTCTTTTCTTCCCTATCCCCAAGAGCCATTGAATAGAAGCTCTTGCGGGATCTCCGGCGCTGGTGTGAGCGGCTCTTCGGCTTGTCTCCGAAGGCCATGAAGCAGAGACCCACCGGATCGTCCTTTTCCTTCCCCTTTCTGATGGCGATCTCCTCATCGCTTGAGCTCGATGAAGAGGAAGAAGACGTGGACCGCTTGGAGTAGCTTTTCTCCATCTCGGCGAAGAAGGCCTTGTCGCGCTTCTTGTTCTCTCGCCGGTAGTCCTTCAGGGCCTTCTTGAAGAATCGAGTCTTCGGCTTGCCCTTGTTGAAGGATGAGCTCTCATGCTTGCCCGAGTCGTGGAAGCTGCCACCGGTGCCCTTCTTGTGTCCATTGCGCTTGGGGCAGTCAGCGATGAAGTGTCCTGGATCACCACACTCAAAGCATCCGGATTTTGTGTCGTGTCTTTTGAACATTCTCTTATCATAGACACGACACACCCGGTTGTTAAAAAGACACAAATCATCATCTCCCAACAACTCAAGCTGATCCTCAGTGATAGACATCAAGGAGAACCCAGCACAGCTCACAGCAGAGGGATCAACAGAAGGTGTAGCAAGGGCCAGGGATTTTGATCCAGAACCAGTGAGATTTGATCTCAGCTGGATATCTACCTCGGTGGCCTTCAGCTTGCTAAATAACTCAAAAATGGTCAAGGTATCGTAAGAAGTGCTCTCAACGATAGAGGATACCTTGATCTCCCAGATCTTTGGGTCCAAGGTATGGAGAACCTTGAGCGCATGCTCATGATCTGAGACTAACTGAGCACCCTCAGCCTTGTTGTCCCGAAGCTTGTTAATGATCGATTAAAAACGACCAAACAAGGCTTCAACAGATTCACCCGGCTTCTGTGTGAAGTTCTCGTACTCACGCCGGTAGGTCTGATAGAGCCGAGCCTTGACCTGGGCTGTTCCCTCATGGTGTGCCTTGAGGGTAGCCCAGATCTCTCTCACAGTGGAGAGATGACTCACACGCTCAAACTCAGTGGGACCTAAACCAGAAAACAGAATGTTCACAGCCTTACTGTTGCTCAGATGCTGAGCAATGATACCAGCAGTACCCTGCTCAGTGACTGGCAATATGACAAACGTGGTGTGAACACAAATGTCCCAAATGTCCGAACCCTGGCTCATGAGATAGGCTCGCATGCGAGTCTTCCAATAGTTATAGCCATAGGCTTCCAAGGACGGGACCTTGCCAGGAGACGTCATGGTCACTGCCGGGGTTTAGAACCGGTTAAGGTATGGAAAAACCCTAATTAAGCTCTGATACCACTTGTAGGACCGAAAGTAGCGACCAGAGGGGGTGAATGGGCGCCTAAAAAATTCTTTCGAATCAATGGCCTGCTCCCAAAACCCAACGCATTTTAAAAAAAACTAAACAGCAAAGCGAGAACAGATTGACTAAGTCTGCAGATTCGAAGTCTGCTGATTCAGAGGTTGCAGATTCGAAGGTTGCAGATTCGGAGGTTGCAGATTCGAAGGTTGCAGATTCGGAGGTTGCAGATTCGAAGGTTGCAGATTCGGAGGTTGCAGATTCGAAGGTTGCAGATTCGGAGGTTGCAGATTCGAAGTCTGCTGATTTCGAAGTCTGCTGATTCGAAGTCTATGGATTCGAAGGTTGCAGATTCGAAGGTTGCAGATTCGAAGCCTGCAGATTCGAAGCCTGCAGATTCGAAGTATGCAGATTCGAAGCCTGCAAATTCGAAGTATGCAGATTCGAAGCTTGCAGATTCGAAGTCTGCTGATTCGAAGTCTGCTGATTCGAAGTCTGCAGATTCGAAGCTTGCTGATTCGAAGTCTGCTGATTCGAAGTCTGCTGATTCGAAGCCTGCAGATTCGAAGCTTGCAGATTCGAAGTCTGCTGATTCTAAGTCTGCTGATTCGAAGCCTGCAAATTCGAAGCTTGCAGATTCAAAGTCTGCTTCACAGAGTTGGACTTCACACAAGAAAAGGGACTTTGGCCCTATCAACTCGATCAAAAAGATATGCAGGAAAAAGCAAGCCTAGAGTACTAGTGTACTGTTGCTACAGAGAAGTAGTACTACTTGCAAACAGCAAGAACTAGTACTACTCAGTGAAGAACCGAAGCAACAGAGACTCAGTTCTCAGGAATAGAAGTTGATGTGCATCAATAAAGACCATAAAAACACTACAAACCGAATGACAAGAGGAGGGAAGAGAATCTCACAGATTCAAGAAGAACAAATGGAATGCAGGAATTAAATCGCAGGGAACAAGAACCTGGCTTTGAAATTCCATAGAAAATCAATAAAAACAAGATGTTCATCACACGACCGCGTACAATACGTCAAGCATTCATGGTCCGTAAACCATATTAGTACAAAAGTGTTAAATGAAAGAGAAACTAGGAAAATAAATCCTCTAGATAACACCTTCTTCTAGTCTCGCGCCTTGATTGGGTTGCTACTCCAGACCATCATCCTCCTCGTAGTACGCTATCTCTGGTGGTGTAAGTCAATGGGGGTGAGTAAAATTGTACTCAGCAAGCCACCGAGATGCAATTGTAATGCAAGGTAATAACAAGGGAGGTAGTGACTCATGTTTGCGGAAAAGTACATTTGTGGAGCATTTAATGTAATCAAGTTATTAATATAGAATGTAAACATGTGTAAATGCATCATCTTCTAACTCGAGGGGTACAGTCATCCCACCCTCGCTCAATAGTCCTTACATGTCATGAATCACACAATCATTCATACAAAAGTAAACTAACTATGAGAAGTCACGCAACCCTCCCTTGACCGTGGGATCGGCTTTTCGAAAAGATTTAAATTCTGATCAGAGGTGTACCACTGTACCCACAAGGCACGCACTCATCCCATACACCAGAGTGTAACGAGATGACCCATACCACGGGAACTCGTGCCAAAACCTTCCGCATGGAACGCACCAATTCGATAACACCCTCTTATAGGTTTCATATGGTGCCCCAGTCACTTCGGGCCAACACCATATCCCCCTTGAGCCACGTCGGTACAAGTCACCCGCAGGTTGCCTCTTGCCCCCTCCACTATGGTGCATTAAGTTGGTTTGTTCCATGCCTCCCGTTAGAACTTACCCATTAGACTTGTGGTTAGTACGGAAGTGTGAGAAACCATGTTGAAGAATATGGTTTTGATATTTCAGATGTGATGAGTGATTATCAACGGAAGTCAAAGGAAGGGAGAGATGAAGACCTGCTGAGTCTGAGGCGCATGTGACTCAAGTACACGGGTAGTGAGCGATGGCCGGGCAGAGGAGACGCGGAGTCGGGCTGGCCCAATTCCGGGTGCATGGCTAGGAGCGGCAGATGATCCACTGGTCTGTTGACTGGGTTTGACTCAGGTACACGGGCGGCGAGCGATTGCCGGGCTGAGGAAGCTGCGGGGTCGGGTGATTTTTCTAATAATATTTTAGTAATTTTCGGAATTTATTTTAGAGTCAGTTTAATTTTACCCGAGAGTAAATTAGTCTTTTCATGTATTAGGATTTGCCTATAAATAGGCCCCTATCCCCTGGGGATAGATGACAGTTTTTTAATAGATCAATCTACAATCCATTTTCATCTTCTACCAAAAATTTCTCTCCTGTGATTTTTGTCGTTCTCTCCGCCGGCGTCACATCAGAGAAAGGAGGTGTCTTTTGTTCTTCGCTCGAGTCAACGGGCGGCAGCTGGACGCAAGCTTTCCAGCGCTGGCAGCTTTTCCTCGCATGGCACAGCAGCAGTCCTTCCGAGCGGCGTGCAGCCCGTGAAATCGTGTGCGGGACCCCCAGCGGCCAGCATTTCCGCACGGCTGCAGCACAACAATCGCACGGCCAGCAAATTTTTTTTCTTGAGTACTGTGCACGCAGGGAAGCCACGGCGGGATTCTCACGGCCTGCAGGCAAATTTTTTTTCTTGAGTACTGGGCACGCAGCGAAGCCTCGGCGGGAAATTTTAGCGCGCTGCAGTCCTGAAGGTGGGAAAAAGCTTCGTCGCCGGCCTGGTTCTCATGGCGTGGCTCTGTGCGTGACAGCGCATCGTCACGCGTCAGCGTTCGGCGGCAGAAATTTGACGCATGTGTAGTGCGGATACCCGAGCTCGGCGCAAGGATCGAGCTGACGCTGGTGAGATTTAATCTCCTATTTTTTAGTAGATCAGTTTTTAAAGATAATCATCCACTAATTAATTAGCGAAAAAAAATTAGTTTAGAAATTTCGTAGTAATTTAAACTGCCTAAGTATTTTTAGTACTCGTATATTTTTATTTTAATATTCTTTAATCTGCTCATATAAAAAGAACAATTATTAATAGTCGCAGTAATATTTTTATTTTAGATTTACATAGAATATTTTAGGTTTATTTCTGAATTAATTTCTCGATGATCTATGTTATTGTTAGTTGATTAGTATTTTATTTTTATTTCGCAGTCTGAATATTTTATTAATATATTTGGGTATTCTGCGTACGTTATAAATATTTCGAGTACCAATTTTATTTACAGCGGTAGTTTTTATTTAGTTTATCTTTAATATCATTTAGATTAAGATACTAATCTTTTTTAAGCTAGACAAGTTTTATTCCAGTAATTTGCTTTGTCAATATTATTTGTCTGGTTAAGTTTATTTGGTGTTGGGATTAAAATATCGTTTAGCTATAAATTTTATAGCCGCCCATTCACCCCCCCCTCTGGTTGCTACTTTCGATCCTACAAGTGGTATCAGAGCAAGGTTAGTTTTTTTTTAATATCTTAACCGATTCAAAACCTAGGTAGTGACCATGACGTCTTCTAGTAAAATCCCATCCTTAGAAGCTTTTGGCTACACTTATTGGAAGACTCGCATGCGAGCATACTTTATGAGCCAGAGCTCGGACATATGGGAGATTTGTGTTCATCCTTACTTCACCATAAGGACTATTGTTGCATATACTGCTGCTGATGTAATTACCCAACATCAAAATAATAGTAAGGCGGTGAATATTTTATTTTCTGGTCTAGGTCCTAGTGAGTTTGAGCGTGTTAGCCATCTCACCACTACTCGAGAGATCTGGGCTACCCTCCAGGCACACCATGAGGGGACAGCTCAGGTCAAGGCTAGGCTATATCAGACCTACCGACGTGAGTATGAAAATTTCTCACAGAAGCCGGGTGCGACAGTTGATGCTTTGTTTGCTCGCTTTCAATCGATCATTAACAAGCTACGCGTTAACAAGGCCGATGGTGATCAGTTGGTCTCAGATCATGAACAGGCGCTTAAGGTACTTCATACTTTAGACCCTAAGATCTGAGAGATCAAGGTCTCTTTTATTGTTGAGAGCACATATTATGATACCTTGACCATCGCAGAGCTGTTTAGTAAGCTCAAGGCCTCAGAGGTCGATATCCAGTTGAGATCAAATCTCACTGGTTCTGGATCAAAGACTCTGGCGCTTGCGACACCATCTGCTGATCCTAATGTGATGAGGACATCACTTCACATGATACACGCATGGAGCCTCCACCTACAATACTACAAGGACCAATCACACGCGCCCGTGCCCGTCTCTTGAACTATGAGGTTAATTCTTTCCTTAGCAACTATTTCAATATTTGTTTGGATGGGATGCTACTGAATACTAGAGATATTTTGTTGCTTAGGAACATGGGAGATGGAATAGAAGAGTTGAACTTGAAGACGGAGCCGCACGGATGTTTTGAAGTCAAGATTTCGCTGGTTCGGACTACATCGACCACCCTGCACCAAAATGGGCATAACTTCCTCATACGAAGTCCGATTGGCGCGTTCTTTGACTTTTTGGAAAGCTGAGAAGAAGACGGATCGTTTGCCGTTGGTTTCGCATCATTTGGAGTCTCGAGTCGTTCTGTGTGACCGAAACCGTCCAGCGTGACAGAACTGGGCCGTGTTGGCCATAGTGCATGACTGTTCGTCTTCTAGCCCACAGCCCATGTCTGTTCCCCTTCCACAGGCCGCCGCCCTATATATTCTCACGCCAGCCACTTCTAGGGTTAGGTTTTGCTTTGTTGCATCTACACTGTTGTGTTTAGATCCCGCCTCTTGCGCCGGACCGATTGGCTGCCGCATTGGCGTTTGTGAAACCTCAACTTATCTTCGTTTGTCTGTGATTTGGCATTCGATTTGTATCCTTCCTGTTCTTGCTTGTGTTCTTGGGTTCGCTTGCAGGAATTAGCCTTCGTGGCGAGGTCAATCGCGTTCTGCGTGGTTGATAACCAACGGAGACAGTGGTGTAACGATTGCAAGGTTTTGATCCGCCGGGCCGGAGCCTTGGATCGCCAACGTCGAGATTCTCCACCAACCCAAGTTTATCCATTACCTAGCGGAAGATCGGGACCACTCCCCCATCAGCTGGTATCAGAGCTCAGATTTCCCGTTAGGTAATCTCGATCTGCTTTTGTTTTTACCCAGAGTCCAGAAAACCGCACCAAAAAAATTCCCCACCGAGAACCCCTTTGTGCCTTGCGATTTTAATTTCAGTTTTAACTTTGTTGAGTTCGTGTTCTTGGTCGAGTCTTGTTGCTGGTTTAGTCATCCCTCTGTGTCGTTTGAGTAGTAGTTGTTCTTGTGTCTCAGAAAAAAATTCCCCACCGAAACCCCCCCTTCCGCAACCCTACTTTGTTTTTCCACATCCAGTCTTTGTGACCCCCCTTCGGTAAAACAGGCATAACTTTTCGCTCGTTTGGCAGAAAAATCTGAAATTTTTTGAGCGTGTTCCTGACTCGATTTGGAGGGTCCCCTAACCGACAAAGGTCGGTTAGCCCTCACCAAAATCGCCAAAAAAAATCGGGAAGATAAAGAAAAAAATTGGAGAAAGTTTTTGCTCGCCGGACAGCAAACTTGTTTGAATTTTGTGAGCCACATCCCACCTCAGTTGTAGGTGCCAATTTTTGTGGTTACTCCTCTGGTCATCCTTGTTTCAAAAAAAATAGAGTGAAAAAAAAAGGAGAAAAAAAAATATAAAAAAAAAGAGAAGCGGGCTGTTAGTTGCTTGTCCGAACTCTTGTCCGAACTCTTGTCCGAACTCCTGTCCGAACTCTTGTCCAATCTGAGGCAGTCTTTGGCTGTTTGTTGCTTGTCCGATCTCTTGTCCGAACCTTTGTCCGAACTCTTGTCCGATCCGAACAGCAGTAAAAAAAAAAAGAAAATTGCACATACCCTTGTCCGATCACTTGTCCGATCTCTTGTCCGATCCCTTGTCCGATCTATAGAGAGCTGATTTGGCCTGTTTTTGCTTCCATTTGAGTTTTGGGCACATAGTTTCCCTATTGCTTGAATTTTCACCTTGGGAGCACTACGGTCAGCAACTTTGACGAGTACTAGGGAATACTTATTGAACTTGGTTAACTGTTATTATTATCGCTAATCCTTGCTACTCACTTGCCTTCCAAGCTACACATTTCTCTTGGTCAGGACAGGATCATTTCTTGCAATTGTACACCACCTCCACTTGATTCATCACCTGTAGGCCGGTGACCTCACTGCGGCGTGGTAAGAACACTTGCAAGCGTGGGTAAGGTGCTTGACGAATTGCTTCCACCACACATCCAGCACCCCACCTAGCTGTTTTACATAGGATTTTTCTTTGTTGCTTTATCTTTTCACTAACATGGCAGCACTTATTGTACAACGTGACTTGAGCACTCACATGGACCAGGACGACCAGTCACAACGGAACAATATATTTCAGACCTTCTTCCGCGTCAAAGACCGTCGTGCGCATGTCATCATCGACAGCGGTAGTTGCAACAATTTGGTGAGCCTCGACGTGGTAACTAAGCTTCAACTTCCCACACGTGCACATCCGCACCCTTACCATGTGCAATGGCTCAACGACAGCGGTAAGGTCAAGGTAACACAAACTGTTCACATCGAATTTTCCATTGGTACATACTTTGGAAGTGCTGATTTTGATGTAGTACCAATGCAAGCATGTTCTCTATTACTCGGTAGACCTTGGGTATATGATACTGATGCTACACACCATGGTAGGAGCAATAAGTACACATTTATGTATAAAGGAAAGAAAGTTACATTGCTTCCTATGACTCCTGCTGAAATTGTGAAATGTGAACAAGAAAAACGTGCTAGGGACGCACAAAAGAGCAAACAACTTTCTGAAAATCAGCAAGTAGCTAAAACACTTTCGAGGCAACAAAAAGAAAAAGTTGTTTCTCCTTCCTCATCACAAGTTATTAATCTGAAAGGACGTGTCATGCATGCAATTAAAACTAATCTTGCAGTACGTAGTTCTCTTGGTCTTGCAGGTTTCTATCGGCGTTTTGTGAAAGATTTCAGCACCATAGCCGGTCCTTTACCTGAGTTGACCAAGAAGGGAGTTACTTCTACTTGGGAGCCAGCACAAGAACAAGCCTTTGCCCCACTCAAGGATCTCCTTACACATGCACCTCTACTTCAGCTACCCGACTTCAGTAAGCTTTTTGAATTAGAATGTGATGCTAGTGATTTTGGAATAGGAGATGTGCTGCTACAAGAAGGTAAACCCGTGACCTATTCTAGTGAGAAATTGCATGGTCCACAATTGAATTATTTTACCTATGAGTGTGAATTATATGCCTTAGTGCGTGTGCTTAAGACTTGGCGACATTACCTTTTGCCTGAGGAGTTTAATATACATTCTGATCATGAAGCACTAAAATATTTGAGAGGGCAAGCTAAACTGAACCATAGACATGTTAAACGGGTTGAATTTATTGAACCTTTCCCATACATTGTGAAATACAAGAATGGCAAAGAAAATGTGGTTGCTGATGCTTTGTCTCGCATGGTTGTTCTTTTATCTCAACTTGATATTAACGTTCAAAGCTTGAAAGATTTATATGTTGTAGATAAAGAATTTGCTGAACCATTCACTAAATGTAATGATGGGAAAGACCGGAAAACATTTCATGTTTATGACGGTTTCTTGTTCCATGCTAACAAGATATGTGTTCCAGATTCGTCCGTATGTTTGCTGTTGTTGCAGGAATCACATGGCGGTGGATTAATGGAACATTTTCGGAGAGAAAAGACTTTGGCCCTGTTGTCCAATAATTTTTATTGGCTAAAGATGCGGAGAGATGTTGAACGATTTGTGCAGCGCTGTACCACATACCATAAAGCTAAGTCCAAACTTAACCCGTATGGTTTGTATACTCCACTTCCTGTTTCTAGTGCACCTTGGGAAGATATTTGCATGAACTTTATTGTGGGATTGCCTAGGACAAAGAGGGGGAGAGACTCCATATTTGTAAGCGTGGATAGGTTTTCTAAAATGGCACACTTTATTCCCTGTCACAAGACCAACGATGCTTCACATATTGCTGATTTATTTTTCAGGGAAATTGTGAGATTGCACGAGATGCCCAGAACCATTATTTCAGATCATGATGTGAAGTTTATGAGTTACTTTTGGAAGACAATGTGGGCAAAGCTTGACACAAAATTGCTGTCTTCAACAACTTGTCACCCGCAAACTGAAGGTCAAACAGAGATGGTAAACCGTACACTATCCATGTTGCTGCGAACAATGAGTAAGAAGAACTTGAAAGAATGGGAGGACTGTCTTCCACATGTTGAGTCTGCATACAATAGAGCTGTCCACTCAACAACACAATTGTGCCCGTCTGAAGTGGTGTATGGTTTTAAGCCAATCACACTACTTGATTTGCTGCCACTTCCTTTTCAAGAAAGAGCAAACATAGAGGCAACTAAGCGTGCAGAGTTTGTGAAAGCTATGCATCTGAAGACCAATGAAGTTATAGAAAAGAAGGCACACTATTTTGCTCAAAAGACAAATAAAGGAAGAAAGAAGATGTTTTTCAAACCAGGAGATCTTGTTTGGTTGTACTTGCGCAAGGATCGTTTTCCTGATTTGAGAAAGTTTAAATTGATACCCCTTGCTGATGATTTAAAACCCTATTTGGGAGATGACGATGAGCTTGAGTCGAGGACGACTCCAATTCAAGAAGGGGAGGATGATGAGGACATCACTTCACATGATACACGCATGGAGCCTCCACCTACAATACTACAAGGACCAATCACACGCGCCCGTGCCCGTCTCTTGAACTATGAGGTTAATTCTTTCCTTAGCAACTATTTCAATATTTGTTTGGATGGGATGCTACTGAATACTAGAGATATTTTGTTGCTTAGGAACATGGGAGATGGAATAGAAGAGTTGAACTTGAAGACGGAGCCGCACGGATGTTTTGAAGTCAAGATTTCGCTGGTTCGGACTACATCGACCACCCTGCACCAAAATGGGCATAAATTCCTCATACGAAGTCCGATTGGCGCGTTCTTTGACTTTTTGGAAAGCTGAGAAGAAGACGGATCGTTTGCCGTTGGTTTCGCACCATTTGGAGTCTCGAGTCGTTCTGTGTGACCGAAACCGTCCAGCGTGACAGAACTGGGCCGTGTTGGCCATAGTGCATGACTGTTCGTCTTCTAGCCCACAGCCCATGTCTGTTCCCCTTCCACAGGCCGCCGCCCTATATATTCTCACGCCAGCCACTTCTAGGGTTAGGTTTTGCTTTGTTGCATCTACACTGTTGTGTTTAGATCCCGCCTCTTGCGCCGGACCGATTGGCTGCCGCATTGGCGTTTGTGAAACCTCAACTTATCTTCGTTTGTCTGTGATTTGGCATTCGATTTGTATCCTTCCTGTTCTTGCTTGTGTTCTTGGGTTCGCTTGCAGGAATTAGCCTTCGTGGCGAGGTCAATCGCGTTCTGCGTGGTTGATAACCAACGGAGACAGTGGTGTAACGATTGCAAGGTTTTGATCCGCCGGACCGGAGCCTTGGATCGCCAACGTCGAGATTCTCCACCAACCCAAGTTTATCCATTACCTAGCGGAAGATCGGGACCACTCCCCCATCATAATGCCATGAGTTGTACTGTGTTTTCCTTGATGTCTATTTCCAAGGAACAACTTGATACTCTAGGAGATGATGATTTGTGCTTGTATAACAACTGGGTGCGACGTGTCTATGATAAACGAATGTTTAAGAGACACGACACAAAATCCGGATGCTTTGAGTGTGGTGATACAGGTCATTTCATTGTCGACTGCCCCAAGCGGAAGAATTACAAGAAGGGAACCAGCGGAAACTCCTACGACTCCGACAAGTACGACAACTCTACAAAGGGCAAGCCCAAGACGAGATTCTTTCGTAAAGCTTTGAAGGACTACAGGCGTGAGAACAAGACACGAGACAAGGCTTTCTTCGTCGAGTTGGAGAAAAGCTACTCCAAGAGATCCTCGTCTTCCTCCTCATCGTCGAGCTCAAGTGATGAAGAGATCGTGATCAGGAAGGGAAAGGACAGGGATGATTTGGCGGGCCTCTATTTCATGGCCTTCGGGGACAAGTCGAAGAGATGCTCACGTGTCAGCCGAAGACCCCCCGAGAGCTTCTACTCAATGGCACTTGGGGAGAAGAAAGAAAATGACTCCTCCGATGACTCCGACGACGACAACGATGAGAAGGTATCATCCTATGAACAAGAAGTTGTTAATTTATTAGAACAGAACCGTCAGGAGTTGAAGTATAGGGAGAAACTGCTTAGAGGGGTTAAGAAGAGGATAGATGAGCTTGAGAGTGAGCTTGCCACAACAAATGGCAAGATTGAGAGTCTGTCTTCTTCCCCTTGCTTGGGTGATAGTGGTGAGTGCCCTAACTGTGAGGTGTTGTTGTGTGACCTGACGACTCTTAAGTTCAGGTACACCGAGAGAGTAGATGAGAGAGACGCATTTGCCACTGAGCTTGAGAGCGCTCAGCAGGAGCTAAAAGATGATCATGCCACTGTCGTCGCACCTTGTGTAGACTGCCCATCTCATTTAGCTAGTATAGCTGAGCTGAGAGCCAAAAGTGATGAGCAGTTGAGCGAGTTAGCTGGAGTGAGAGCTGAGTTGGAGCAGACTAAGCTAGAGCTTAAGACCTTGTCAGTTCCATCCACTGTTTGTGAGAATTGTCTGTCCATTAGAATGTAGTTGATCAAGCTAAAAGCTGAGAAGTCCGTCGAAGCTGATAAAGAGTGTGAGATCTGCTTGTCTCAGGTGGAGGTGTTAGCTTCTTTGAGAGAGGAGCTAGCTGATGTTCAGAACGAGAACTTTTACCTCCGTCAGATCCTGAGTTGGATTAGTGCTAGAGAGCCACAGCTCGACATGATGATCCAGTAGTTCAAGAGACAGGATGGTTTTGGAGTAGGGTACACATATACCAAGGCTGATTTTGAGAGCGCCATTAGCCGTGCAGTGGAGTGGAGTAAGATGACTCCCGAACAGAGATATCCCAAGACTCACTCCACTGAGTCCTTTAAGGATAGTCAGCCCAAGGATGGAGTGATCCAAGAACAGCCTAAAGCTCCACCTAAGAAGCAGATCTGGGTTCCTAAGCCTAAAACTCTTCACACTTCTCTTGATTCTTTACCTGGACCCTCTCTCACCAAAGATGCTTCACCCAATACCACCAAGCCTAAGAACCCTAAGCCACAACAACATCCCAAGAAGCCTACCTATCACTGTGAGTTTTGTAAGAGAGACGGGCATCTTGAGGAGTTTTGCTTCAGGAGGAAGCGGGTTGAGCGAGCAGAGAGAGCTCGAGGTGGGCAAGAACAGTCCTACCAGCAGGGTGGTAGATAGAGAGTCCCTCGACGTAGAGAGAGGCTAGAGGCCAGGCCATGTCATGTAGGTGGTGGTAGAGGAGACGGTTTTCACGACCGTGCTCCGGAGGGTGGTTTCCGTTCCTGTAGAGTTGCAGATCGTTATGGATACGGTGTTGGACCTTGTGACCATGATTTTAGGCAGAACAGAGGACCGTGCTTTGAGATGCGTGGTGGTCCCGACTCATATGATTCCTTCTGCTTTCCTACTTACGAGTAGATGGCTCGACACTGGTTTAGTACTTTTGCTAGACCTAGTGGTCGACCATTTGCTCCCACTCATGACCATTGATCTTGCAGGATCGAGGACTGGAGTACGTATGGATCATGGATTCAGGATGTTCTCACCATATGACGGGACACCGCAGATGGTTCTCCAACCTTACTCCCCCGAGCTTCAAGGAATACATCACTTTCGGGAACCGTGGTCAAGGGAAGGTACAAGGTATTGGGTCGATTCGTATTTCTGATCAATTCTCTTTAAAGAATGTTGCTTTAGTTGGAAATCTGAACTTTAATCTAATTTTTGTTTCGCAACTGCTTGATGATGGTTTAGAAGTGCACTTTAAGAAGGGCATGTCTTCTGTTGTCGACTCTAGAGGATCTTTAGTTTGTCGGGTCCTACCTTTCGGTAAGGTTTTTCGTATTGATTTCTCTAGTACTTCTGGCCCTTCTCGCTGTCTGGTGGCTGGATCCTCCTCTAAGCTATGGAAGTGGCATAGAAGGTTAGGCCATTTGAGCTTTGATTTACTTGTTAGATTGAGTTCTATGGATCTTATCCGAGGATTGCCTAAGCTTAAGATGGAGAAGGATCTAGTGTGTCATCCTTGTCGTCATGGGAAAATGGTTGCTGCTTCTCACGCACCTGTGACTCAGGTGATGACTTCGTACCCGGGAGAGCTGTTACACATGGACACAGTAGGTCCAGCTCGAGTACGCTCAGTCGGTGGGAAGTGGTACGCTCTTGTGATAGTTGACGATTTTTCTCGATTCTCGTGGGTTTACTTTCTAGAGTCTAAGGATGAGACTTTTCAATATGTTCATGACCTAATTTTGAAGCTGAAGAACGAGAATAATGGTCTGATGCGAGCAATTCATCCAGACAACGGATCTGAGTTTAAGAACTCTCAGTTCGTCAGATTTGTAGTGATCAGGGTCTTGATCATCAGTTTTCTGCTCCTTACACTCCCCCAAAGAACGGCGTTGTGGAGCGAAAGAACCGCATGCTTGTCGTGATGGTCAGGACGATGCTTGATGAGCATAGGACTCCTAGGCGTTTTTGGGCTGAAGCAATGAACACAACTTGCTATCATGCCAACCGCATTTTCCTTAGAGCTTACTTAGGTAAGACATCATATGAGTTGCGCTTTGGTAGACAGCCCAAGGTGAGTCACTTGCGAGCTTTTGGATGCAAGTGCTTTGTGCTCAAGAAGGGAGGACATTTGGATAAGTTTGAGTCTCGTTGCTGGGATGGAGTCTTTCTAGGTTATGCTTTGCATTCACGAGGCTTTCGTGTTTGGAACCTAGACTCCCAAATGCTTGTTGAGACGTGTGAGGTTTCCTTTGATGAGTCTTTTCCCTCACCGACTCCTTCTTTTGAGCTTTCTAGAGATGATGAGCTTAGAGAGTCCATCTTCGAGGAAGATGATGATCCTTTGTAGGACCGAAAGTAGCGACCAGAGGGGGGGTGAATGGGCGCCTAAAAAATTCTTTCGAATCAATGGCCTGCTCCCAAAACCCAACGCATTTAAAAAAACTAAACAGCAAAGCGAGAACAGATTGACTAAGTCTGCAGATTCGAAGTCTGCTGATTCAGAGGTTGCAGATTCGAAGGTTGCAGATTCGGAGGTTGCAGATTCGAAGGTTGCAGATTCGGAGGTTGCAGATTCGAAGGTTGCAGATTCAGAGGTTGCAGATTTGAAGGTTGCAGATTCGGAGGTTGCAGATTCAAAGGTTGCAGATTCGAAGGTTGCAGATTCGAAGCCTGCAGATTCGAAGTATGTAGATTCGAAGTATGCAGATTCGAAGCCTGCAGATTCGAAGTCTGCTGATTCGAAGTATGTAGATTCGAAGTATGCAGATTCGAAGCCTGCAGATTCGAAGTCTGCTGATTCGAAGCCTGCAGATTCGAAGCTTGCAGATTCGAAGTCTGCTGATTCTAAGTCTGCTGATTCGAAGCCTGCAGATTCGAAGCTTGCAGATTCGAAGTCTGCTTCACAGAGTTGGACTTCACACAAGAAAAGGGACTTTGGCCCTGTCAACTCATTTAAAAAAAACTAAACAGCAAAGCGAGAACAGATTGACTAAGTCTGCAGATTCGAAGTCTGCTGATTCAGAGGTTGCAGATTCGAAGGTTGCAGATTTGAAGGTTGCAGATTCGGAGGTTGCAGATTCGAAGGTTGCAGATTCGGAGGTTGCAGATTCGAAGGTTGCAGATTCGGAGGTTGCAGATTCGAAGTCTGCTGATTTTGAAGTCTGCTGATTCGAAGTTTGTGGATTCGAAGGTTGCAGATTCGAAGGTTGCAGATTCGAAGCCTGCAGATTCGAAGTATGTAGATTCGAAGTATGCAGATTCGAAGCCTGCAGATTCGAAGCATGCAGATTCGAAGCATGCTGATTCGAAGTCTGCTGATTCGAAGTCTGCTGATTCGAAGCCTGCAGATTCAAAGCTTGCAGATTCGAAGTCTGCTGATTCTAAGTCTGCTGATTCGAAGCCTGCAGATTCGAAGCTTGCAGATTCGAAGTCTGCTTCACAGAGTTGGACTTCACACAAGAAAAGGGACTTTGGCCCTGTCAACTCGATCAAAAAGCTATGCAGGAAAAAGCAAGCCTAGAGTACTAGTGTACTGTTGCTACAGAGAAGTAGTACTACTTGCAAACAACAAGAACTAGTACTACTCAGTGAAGAACCGAAGCAACAGAGACTCAGTTCTCAGGAATAGAAGTTGCTGCGCATCAATAAAGACCATAAAAACACTGCAAACCGAATGACAAGAGGAGGGAAGAGAATCTCACAGATTCAAGAAGAACAAATGGAATGCAGGAATTAAATCGCAGGGAACAAGAACCTGGCGGCGTACAACAGGAGAGAGAACGCAGGAGACAAAATGACCCAATAGATTAAAAAGTGAATTCTGGAAGGGGATCCCCGGGAAGGGGATCCCCTTTCTTTTCTCCGGCGATCTCCTTCTGTTTCTCGTCACCGGCCGCCCGCGATCGCCCTTATCACCCCAGATCACCTTCCCCGCATGCCACCGCCTCCCTTCCATCCATGGCGACGCGTTTTCGCACTTAAGGAAGGCTATCCGGAGCTTTTGGAAACCCTCGCCGGAGATGGAAACTAACCCTCGGGTTCACCGGAATTCCCTGCCATCTGGACGCCGACGACCCCATTTAAATACCCCTGCAGACACCGCCCTCAGCCCACACCGTAGCAGCCCGAGCCGAGCGAGAACAGAGCGCCCATTTCCCGTTTTTCGGGCTCCCTCTCTGCCTCGACTCTGCCGAGCCATCGCCGTCGACCCCGGCCTCCTCCTCCCGAGCCACCGCCACCAGAGTGACCGTCGACGACCCCCCGTCCTCGGCCACCCCTCCGTTGGCCTTGGAACCCGCCGTATCATCGTCGCCGTCGAGCACCCGAGACCTCCTCGCCGTCTACCCTCGCCGCCGTCGCCGTCCGTCGCCCGTCGTCGCCACCAAAGGTATGGCCGAGACCGTCTCGACCTCCTCTTTCCATTTTTGGCCCTAGCTAGGCCCCTAGGCCCTCGCCGCCGCCGTCGTAGCCGCACCCGAGCCCACCGTCGCCGGAGACGAAGGGTACGTGGCCCCGTTTCGCGCATGCCGTGCCGGATTGAATCCTGGCCGCACGATCGCAATCGGAGCGCCTACGTTTAATTCCTTCGGGATTTAATCACAGCCGTAGATTTGGTCAAAGGGGTACAGGGCAATCACAGCCGTCGATCACCACTTAAAACCCCGAAGCGATCTGGTGCGTCCACGCGTACCCGTTCGCCACGTTTTAATCTCAGCCGTTCAATCTCATTAAACCCACCCGCCTCGCATCTGGCCGCTGGATCCAGATCCGACGGTGCAGGTCGCTCGGGTCCACGCGCACAGTCACGGGTTCACGGTGAACCTGGTTCACCGTGGACCAGAGACTGTTTTCTGGTTTTAAATAAAATTCAGAAAATAGTTTAAACTTTGAAAATTCATATCTTGCTCATTTTAACTCCAAATTTCACCATTCAAATTTTGTTAAAACCAGAATATTATTCTCTACACATTAATGCCATAAAAACAGTATGTTACTGTTACCCAAAATATTTTTAGCAAATAAAAGAATAAAAACCCCTTAGGGATAAATTATTAATTCAGCAAAATAAATTAGGAAAAATCCTAAAAAGTTAAGTTTTACTGTTTTATACCAAACTTTAGAATATTGAAATATTACTTCGCATAAAAACACCCACAAATGTGTATGTTTAGTATTTGGTGAATTTTTGTCTGTTTATTGAATGTACTGTTTATTTTTCCGTATCAAGAAGACTACGAGTTCGTCGAGGAGCAGGAGTTCTACCCCGAGGTTCCTTCATCCCCCTTTGCTGATCAAGGCAAGTCATCGACCCTTCTGTGGAAACAGTTGATCATAATTGAGCCCAGATTTTAATAAATTATCGCTATAACCCATAGGTTAATATTGCATTAGTCCAATGATCAAGCCTTACACTTATATTTATTAGATCCCTGTCCTTGTGTGCAAACCCAAGCCATGCTTATTGAGCCTTAACTCCTTGTCACTCTACTATAAAAATATTAGCTAGTGCCCAATGTACCGGCACAACTGCTATAGGTTAAAAAGAACGAGTCGTAGATAGCTGGATTCTGTATATGAATTTCCCTGTAATTCTCGTCTCTGGACTCTGTTGGAGTTGGCTAGGTTATAAGTATGGTGGGTTCCGGGTGCAAGCTCGGGCACTGGTTTGTCGCACCCGGGGCACTATAAGGACCGGTCTGCGGGATCTATTGCAAAGCACTTCCGTACCAACCACAAGTCTAATGGGTAAGTCCTAACTGGAAGTATGGAATGCTCCGGCTCGATGCACCATAGAGGAGGGGGCAAGGGGCTAGCCTGCGGGCGACTTGTACCGACGAGGCTCAAGGGGGGGTATGGTGGGGCTCCGATGCGTCGGGACACCATATGAAACCCATAAGAGGGTGCTATTGGGTCAGGGAGGACTATATGGAAGGTTTTGGCACGAGTTCCCGTGTGATGGGTCATCTCGTTACACTTCGGTGTAGGTGATGAGTGCGTGCCTTGTGGGTACAGTGGTACATCTCTGATCAGAGTAAAATCAATCTTTTCGAAAAGCCGAGCCCACGGTCAAGGGCGGGTTGTGTGACTACTCGCAGTTAGTTTACAATTGTTTGAATGGTCGAGTTATTCATGGCACGTAAGGACTGTTGAGCGAGGTGGGGCTGACTGTACCCCTCGAGTTAGAAGATGATGATGCACACACACATGTTTACTTTTTCCTACTAATAAATTGCTCACATTTAAAGCTTTACAATTATGCTGCTTCCGCTAAACTAGCCACTATCTCCCTTGTTATTACCTTGCATTATATTTGCATTCGGTGGCTTGCTGAGTACATCTGTACTCACCCCGTTGACTTACACAATCAGAGCCAGTCTACTACGAGGAGGATGAAGGTATGGAGTAGCGACCAAGTCAAGGCGAGACTGGAAGGAGGCGTTCATCTAGGACCCTTATTTTATTAGTTTCTCTTCACCTTTATTCACTTTTGTATTAATGCGGTCTACGAACCGTGAATGATTACCCGTATTGTACGTGGTCGCATGATGAACGTCTTGTTTTATTGATTTTCTATGGAATTTCAATAAAGTCCTGATTTATTAAATCGGGGCGCGACAAGATGGTATCAGAGCCGACTTGACTGTAGGAAGCCAAACAGACCTGACCTTAGGACTTATACTTACTATATTTTCTTACAAACACTACTTATCCTCGCATCTTCCGAGATTTTCACAAAAACTTTCTCTCTTTTGTAGATGCCAGTCCATACCATGAGCGGGACTCTTTGTGATGAGGCCGGATTCATCCGCGAGCTTCGCGTGCTCGTCGACTTCTTCGGGTTTCCCCATGAGCCCGCGTTCCACGGGATCTTTCCCGATGCGAACGAGAGCTACTGCGAGGTCACGGTTGTGATCCGCCCCTCTTCCACGCAGCCACCCTTCTACACCCATGGAGTTGGAGGACCTTCATTCGTGGTGGCTAGCCAGCGAGCCGCTCTTTAGTCCCTCGCCGAGCTTCGACTGGTATACGACTGCCACCTCCGCGACACCGTCTACCGCTTCATGCCCATGCGCACACTCGGGAGTCACCGCAGCATCTACATCAGCCCCCTCACGTAGAGCAACTCCGCCATCACCCGCACGATGAGACTCTTGGAGGCCATGGACAACCTCCACACAGAGGCCGTCCTCGACGCAGACAGCCAGCACGACACCATCGAATTCTACCGCTACACTTCGGAGAACCTGACCCGTGAGAATGCCGAGCTCCGTTGACAGCTTGAGCAGAACCCTCTGTTGACCCTCGAGGTGGAGGAGTTGAGGCGCCAGAACGAGCTCCTACGCCATGGCGCCATGGTCCACACCCAGCTCCGCCAGCAGCTCAAAGAATTAAAGAAGGACATTGAGGAGATCGCGCCTCTTCCGCCTCGCAAGAAGAAACCCCTTCGGATCCCTACTGTGAGGCCCAAGAGGATCTCCCGCAGCGCACCACCCGCCGGACCATCCAGCTCCTCGACCCCGACCGTCTCCCATGAGCCTGAGATCGAGCCGTCCCCCGAGCTACCCTAGACGTAGTTTACGATTGATTGTTTTTTTATTTTTGCTTGCTTGTATTACCATTCATGTCAAAACATAAGGCATGAATGAAGAAATAAATAAATGTAACCGCAAGAACGGTACCTTTTGAAATAAAATACAAAGAGTTCACTAAAATAAATGTTGCCTACTTTGAAAACTCCAGGATGACCAACACTCAGGGTTCCGACGCTCCCCAGAATGGAGGAGAGAGTGGCAACTTGCCTCAGTGGGGAGCAACTGGGCAAAGGAAAGCCCCGGTTGCCAATCACCCCACTCTGGCCGAGATGATGGCCACGCAGAACCAGCTAGTTTCGGCTCTCCTGAACCAGATGCAACAACAACAGCAGCAGATGCAGGAGCAGCAGGCACAGTTTTTCCGACTCCACCAACAGCCCGAGCTGCATCATCACGCCGCCCCAGCTCCCGCTCCAACATCTCAGCTCTCGGAGTTCCTCCGAGTTCGCCCACCAACCTTCTCGAGCACCACCAACCCCATGGAGGCTGGGGATTGGTTGCGAGCTATCGAGAAGAAGCTCGACCTCCTTACCTGCACCGAGCAGGAAAAGGTGGCCTTCGCCACCCACCAGCTACATGGTCCCGCCGCAGAATGGTGGGACAATCTTCGTGAGACCCTGCCAGAGGGACACGCCCACACTTAGGCAGAGTTCTCGGGCGCCTTTCGTGCCGCTCACATCCCCGACGGCATTATTGCACAAAAACAACAGGAGTTTAGAGACCTGCAGCAGGGGAGCAGGTCCGTAACAGAATATCTGCATGAGTTCAACAGGTTGGCCAGGTACGCACCTGAAGAGGTTCGTACGGATGCGGCCAGACAAGCCAAGTTCCTTAGAGGACTGAAGGATGAGTTGTCCCTACAAGTCATCTCTGGAGATTTCGCCAACTTCCAAAAGTTGGTGAACAAAGCCATCATGCAGGAGACCCAGCAGAACAAGGTCGACCTGAAGAAAAAGAGGATGATAGCCTTCAGGCAGAACCAGGGCATGGCCCAGAGACCTCGCTTTGCTCCACCTCCATCAGCACCGCAGTACCACCCCCGCCCAGTATATCGTCCGGCACCACCAGCCGCCAATGCCGGAGCCAGTCAACCTCGCCCCGCTCCCGCCGCACCAACCGCCCCAGCTGCCCCGGCCAAGAAGCCGGAAATTCTGAGAGACAAGCATGGCAAGCCTGTAGTTTGCTTCAATTGCCGCCAGGAGGGGCACTACTCCCATCAGTGCCCTCATCCCAAGCGTGCTCAAGGCGTCGCTTCAAACCCCGCCGTCCGCGCCAAAGTCAACCACGTCACCGCCAAAGAAGCTCAGGCCGCACCGGAAATAGTCATGGGTAAGTTTATGGTTCATTCATCACTTGCAGTGGTATTATTTGACACCAGAGCTACTCACTCCTTTATATCAACTGCCTTTGTGGAAAGTAATGCCCTGGACATAAGTGAACTACCCAGACCAGTATTGATAGCTACCCCGGGCAAGCAAACCCTCGCCTGTTCTTTTAGTCCAAGGGTATGGGTAGATATCCAAGGCACGATATTTTGGGCCGACCCCATTCTAATAGAATGTCAAGGTTTGGATCTTATTCTAGGAATGGATTGGCTAAATAAACATCAAGGAGTGATAGAATGTGCCCAGAGAAAAGTGACTGTGACTAATGAAGAAGGGACTATCGTCACATTCCAGATGCCAAGCATGAAGGCCGGAAGGACAAGACTACATCAGATTACCTTGGAGGAGATACCAGTAGTCAGTGAATACCTGGACGTATTCCCAGAGGATCTACCAGGGATGCCACCCAAGAGGGACATCGAGTTCAGGATTGACTTGGTGCCCGAAACCACCCCTATTTACAAGCGACCATACCGGATGGCCGCCAATGAGTTAGCCGAGATGAAGCAGCAGTTGGAGGATCTCGAGAAGAAAGGCTACATCAGACCTAGCACATCGCCATGGGGTGCTCCCGTCATCTTCGCCGAGAAGAAAGAAGACAAGGCAAAGCGTATGTGTGTGGATTATCGCGCTTTGAATGAAGTAACCATCAAGAATAAGTACCCATTGCCTCGGATCGACGATCTCTTCGACCAGCTAAAAGGAGCTACAGTATTCTCGAAGATCGACTTGCGTTCCGGTTATCATCAGTTAAGGATCCGAGAAGAAGATATACCCAAGACTGCCTTCACCACCCGTTATGGATTATATGAGTGCACGGTGATGTCCTTTGGATTGACCAACGCCCCTGCATTCTTCATGAATATGATGAATAAGGTGTTCATGGAGTATTTGGACAAATTCATCGTAGTCTTCATAGATGACATCCTCATTTATTCCAAGGACCAGAAAGAGCACGAGACTCACCTCCGGTTAACCTTAGGAAAACTAAGGGAACACCAATTGTATGCCAAGTACAGCAAATGCAAGTTCTGGACAGCAGAAGTAAAGTTCCTTGGACACATCATCTCTGCGCAAGGAATCGCAGTAGACCCTGCCATCGTAGAAGCAGTTACGGATTGGCTGCCACCCACGAACGTATCGGAGATACGAAGTTTTCTGGGTTTGGCCGGATATTATCGGAGGTTCATTGAGAATTTTTCCAAGATAGCCAAGCCAATGACCAAGTTGTTGCAGAAAGGAGAGAAGTTTGAATGGACTCCTGAATGCGAGGAAAGTTTCCGCACTCTCAAGACCCGTCTGGTATCTGCACCCATACTAACCCTACCCGATATCCGGAAAGACTTCCATGTCTATTGTGACGCGTCTCGCCAAGGATTGGGATGTGTTCTTATGCAAGACGGAAAAGTTATCTCTTATGCCTCCCGTCAGTTGAGACCTCATGAGTTGAATTACCCGACCCACGATTTGGAACTTGCCGCTGTGGTGCACGCCCTTAAGATATGGAGGCATTATTTGGTTGGAAATCGCTGTGAGATCTTTACGGATCACAAGAGCTTGAAGTACATCTTCACACAGCCAGACCTCAATCTGAGGCAAAGACGATGGTTGGAACTAATCAAGGACTATGACTTAGGTATTCACTACCACCCCGGAAAAGCAAATGTGGTAGCTGATGCATTAAGTCGCAAGGGATATTGCACGGCTGTGATGATCCAGGATCATGCACCCTTGTTATGTAGAGAGATGGAAAAGTTGAATCTTGGATTAACCACAAGAGCATATCTAGCCACCTTGGAGACTCAACCTATCTTGTTCGAACAAATCCGCGAAGCTCAATTGGAAGACCCGGATATAGCTGCCATTAGGAAGAACATGAGGCAAGGAAAAGCCCCAGGATTTTCAGAGGACGAGAACGGCACCATATGGTTTGGAACCTGGATATGCGTACCGGATAAGCCAGAGATAAAGACCCTTATCCTGAGAGAAGCCCATGAGACATTGTACTCCATTCATCCCGGTAGTACCAAGATGTACCAGGACCTAAAGGAACGTTATTGGTGGGTCAGCATGAAAAGAGAGATTGCACAGTTCGTCGCTGAGTGTGACACTTGCAGAAGAGTAAAAGCTGAACATCAAAGACCTGCAGGATTGTTACAGCCACTTAAGGTGCCTGAATGGAAGTGGGAAGAAGTCGGCATGGATTTCATCACCGGATTACCAAAGACCCAACTTGGGTATGATTATATTTGGGTGATCATCGATCGGCTTACGAAAGTAGCACATTTCATAGCCGTCAAGACGACTTTTAGTGGCCCTAAGCTGGCAGAGCTATACATGGCCCGGATCGTATGTCTTCACGGAGTACCCAAGAAGATAGTATCTGACAGAGGAAGTCAGTTTACCTCTCGTTTCTGGAAGAACCTTCAAGAGGAGATGGGCACGAGATTGAATTTCAGTACCGCCTACCACCCTCAGACAGATGGACAAACAGAGAGGGTGAATCAGATATTGGAGGATATGCTTCGAGCATGTGTCTTTGATTTTGGAGCCACTTGGGACAAGAGCTTGCCGTACGCTGAGTTTTCGTACAACAACAGCTATCAAGCCAGCCTTCAGATGTCTCCTTTTGAAGCCCTATATGGACGTAAGTGTAGAACGCCCCTACTTTGGGACCAAACTGGTGAATCCCAAGTATTCGGAACAGACATTCTTCGTGAAGCTGAAGAGAAGGTACGGATCATCAGAGACCGACTCAAGACAGCCCAATCACGACAGAAGAGCTACGCAGACAATCGTCGCCGAAACCTAGCCTTTGAAGAAGGAGATCATGTTTACCTTCGAGTTACGCCTCTCCGTGGTACTCAACGGTTTAACATGAGAGGAAAGTTGGCCCCTCGATATGTTGGACCATTTCCCATTGTTCGACGCCAAGGCGAAGTTGCTTATCAGTTGGAACTACCGCCCTCATTGGCTGGAGTACATGACGTATTTCACGTATCCCAACTCAAGAAGTGTCTGCGCGTTCCGACAGATCAGGTGGACCTACAACAGTTGGATGTTCAGGAGGATCTGACCTATGTGGAAAAGCCGGTCAAAATATTGGAAGTCAAATAAAGGACCACCAGGAGTCGAGTCATCCGCTTCTGCAAAGTGCAGTGGAGCAATCATCCGATAGAGGAAGCTACATGGGAAAAAGAAGATGAACTCAAGGCACAGCATCCTGAGCTATTCGAGGATTGATCCGAATCTCGAGGACGAGATTCTCTGTAAGGGGGATAGGATTGTAACACCCCAAGAAATAAAAACAAATAAAATAAAAGAAAAATATTATTTAAATCATTTCTGGATTTATTTATTAAAGGAAAATCACAAAAGAACCCAAATAAAGCCAAACAGAGAGAAATACCCAAAATATGGACCTGAAAATTTTATGAGATGAACTAGAGGCCAAAATATAATTTTAGGAATTTTTACAAATTTTTATCAACAGTGATTCAACCCTTAGCCAAATATATGAATTACTGGATTTATTTTAAATCGGAAAAGAATTAAAAATGCTTAACGGGCCTCAACCTCCAAAGTGACCGAGCCCAACCCAGTCCAAACCGTGAGACACTGACCAGTGGGACTCAGGTGTCGGCGCTGCTCCCCTCCTCTCTCTTCCGCCTGCACCCGCCTCGGCCCCACATGGCAGCCACAGGCGCCCGCCTCCGCCCTCTGACCAGCCTGGCCCATCTGTCGGCCCCCTTCCTTTTTGGATCGCTCACTGACAGGTGGAGCCCACCTGTCAGGATCATCTTCCTCCCCGGGAAGGGGATCCCCTTTCTTTTCTCCGGCGATCTCCTTCTGTTTCTCGTCACCGGCCGCCCGCGATCGCCCTTATCACCCTGGATCACCTTCCCCGCATGCCACCGCCTCCCTTCC
Organism: Zizania palustris; assembly: GCA_019279435.1. Classification (NCBI taxonomy): domain Eukaryota; kingdom Viridiplantae; phylum Streptophyta; class Magnoliopsida; order Poales; family Poaceae; genus Zizania; species Zizania palustris. The sequence continues at coordinate 12,975,051 of JAAALK010000086.1, read as the reverse complement.
ATCCATGGCGACGCGTTTTCGCGCTTAAGGAAGGCTATCCGGAGCTTTTGGAAACCCTCGCCGGAGATGGAAACTAACCCTCGGGTTCACTGGAATTCCCTGCCATCTGGACGCCGGCAACCCCATTTAAATACCCCTGCAGACGCCGCCCTCAGCCCACACCGTAGCAGCCCGAGCCGAGCGAGAACAGAGCGCCCATTTCCCGTTTTTCGGGCTCCCTCTCTGCCTCGACTCCGGCGAGCCATCGCCGTCGACCCCGGCCTCCTCCGCCCGAGCCACCGCCACCAGAGTGACCGTCGACGACCCCCCGTCCCCGACCACCCCTCCGTTGGCCTTGGAACCCGCCGGATCATCGTCGCCGTCGAGCACCCGAGACCTCCTTGCCGTCTACCCTCGCCGTCGTCGCCGTCCGTCGCCCGTCGTCGCCACTGAAGGTATGGCCGAGACCGTCTCGACCTCCTCTTTCCATTTTTGGCCCTAGCTAGGCCCCTAGGCCCTCGCCGCCGCTGTCGTAGCCGCACCCGAGCCCACCGTCGCCGGAGACGAAGGGCACGTGGCCCCTTTTCGCGCGTGCCGTGCCGGATTGAATCTTGGCCGCACGATCGCAATCGGAGCGCCTACGTTTAATTCCTTCGGGATTTAATCACAGCCGTAGATCTGGTCAAAGGGGTACAGGGCAATCACAGCCGTCGATCACCACTTAAAACCCCGAAGCGATCTGGTGCGTCCACGCGTACCCGTTCGCCACGTTTTAATCTCAGCCGTTCAATCTCATTAAACCCATCCGCCTCGCATCTGGCCGCTGGATCCAGATCCGACGGTGCAGGTCGCTCGGGTCCACGCGCACAGTCACGGGTTCACGGTGAACCTGGTTCACCGTGGACCAGAGACTGTTTTCTGGTTTTAAATAAAATTCAGAAAATAGTTTAAACTTTGAAAATTCATATCTTGCTCATTTTAACTCCAAATTTCACCATTCAAATTTTGTTAAAACCATAATATTATTCTCTACACATTAATGCCATAAAAACAGTATGTTACTGTTACCCAAAATATTTTTAGCAAATAAAAGAATAAAAACCCCTTAGGGATAAATTATTAATTCAGCAAAATAAATTAGGAAAAATCCTAAAAAGTTAAGTTTTACTGTTTTATACCAAACTTTAGAATATTGAAATATTACTTCGCATAAAAACACCCACAAATGTGTATGTTTAGTATTTGGTGAATTTTTGTCTGTTTATTGAATGTATTGTTTATTTTTCCGTATCAAGAAGACTACGAGTTCGTCGAGGAGTAGGAGTTCTACCCCGAGGTTCCTCCATCCCCCTTTGCTGATCAAGGCAAGTCATCGACCCTTCTGTGGAAACAGTTGATCATAATTGAGCCCAGGTTTTAATAAATTATCGCTATAACCCATAGGTTAATATTGCATTAGTCCAATGATCAAGCCTTACACTTATATTTATTAGATCCCTGTCCTTGTGTGCAAACCCAAGTCATGCTTATTGAGCCTTAACTCCTTGTCACTCTACTATAAAAATATTAGCTAGTGCCCAATGTACCGGCACAACTGCTATAGGTTAAAAAGAACAAGTCGTAGATAGCTGGATTCAGTATATGAATTTCCCTGTTATTCTCGTCTCTGGACTCTGTTGGAGTTGGCTAGGTTATAAGTATGGTGGGTTCCGGGTGCAAGCTCGGGCACTGATTTGTCGCACCCGGGGCACTATAAGGACCGGTCTGCGGGATCTGTTGCAAAGCACTTCCGTACCAACCACAAGTCTAATGGGTAAGTCCTAATTGGAAGTATGGAATGCTCCGGCTCGATGCACCATAGAGGAGGGGGCAAGGGGCTAGCCTGCGGGCGACTTGTACCGACGAGGCTCAAGGGAGGGTATGGTGGGGCTCCGATGCGTCGGGACACCATATGAAACCCATAAGAGGGTGCTATTGGGTCGGGGAGGACTATATGGAAGGTTTTGGCACGAGTTCCCGTGTGATGGGTCATCTCGTTACACTTCGGTGTAGGTGATGAGTAACCCTTATTCAAAATATGACATGAGTAGAGATGGCAATCGGGTCTAGCAGGTATGGATATTGCATACCTATACATGTGCCCCTTTACCCAATGGATAAAAATCTATGCTCATGTGCATCGTCTGCGAGCGTCGTATACCCGCAGATATACTTGTTTACTCGTGAGAAGGAAGGAGAGGAGGCGTCGCACGCAGACACGGTCTCGCGGCTGGGAGCGACGAGGGTAGCGTAGGGAGTGGTGCTCAGAACGCCAGCATAGGGCGGCATGCAAGGCGGGTCTTGGTATGCTGGAGCATGGCGGTGCGCGGGACATCGTCGGGGAAGCTTGTGAAATGTCGATGCATGGAGCGGTGATCAGGGTTGCGCCGCATGCGGGATGGCGATGTGAGGCGGCAGCGGCACACAGTGGTGGCGACGGACGGGGCGGCGCTGGACGTTTCCACAGGCCCGTACGACCGCCCGGATGGATGCTAGAGCTGATTTGGAAGGGAATGATGGATTGGGAGAGAGTAGCGGTTGAGGTGGGAGGGAGAGAGGAAAGAGAAGAAGGAAGAGATAAGTTAGGGTTTAAGATTTATTTTTATACTAAAGATAATCGGGTAAACTGGTATGGGTAGTCAATACACATACTCGCATCCGTTTACCGATCGAGCAGTGTTCAAGTAGGCGTCAGGCGCTAGTCGAGCGGTGACCTAGCGCTTAGTGCCTAGAGCTGCCTAGGCGACGCCTAGGTCAGCTCCTTTCTCTTCCTTCTAGTTGTTCCAATGGTTAGTTTTCCATAGTCTTTGTTGATTGTTTCTAGGATTTATTACTCTACTTTCCTTTTCCCTTCCCCAAGCATCCTAGCCGAAGTGCTGCTAGTTCTTCCTAGGCATTTAAGTGCGGCTAGTTCCCAGGAATCCCACTCGAACAGGCAATCTTTTCTTTCCGCAGAGTCTAACATTTTCTTCTCCTCTTCTCCAGCCTGGTTCCCACACATCTTCACTCAAGGCAGCTCTTCTCCTCCCTTCCTTCGAGCTCCAAGTTCCATGCATTTCCTCTTATTCCCAGGTGTTCCCTTTCTTCTCCCCTCTCTACGCTCTCTTCCACTCTGGCTGTGAGCTAGCCACTCCTCTCCCTACCCACCACAGCGGCACATCTAGTCGCACCCAGCGCCCAGAATGCGAATCTGGTGGCCATCAGCGGTTGGCGGACGATGGATCTAGCGGCTATCGGTTGTCGGCGGACGATGGATCTGACGGCGGTGGACGATGGTGTAGTGATTTTGGCTTCGAGCAAGCTTTAAACCATGATTCTATCTAGGCAGCGCCGCCACCAGGGACACCTAGCGTCGCGGTCAATCGCCCAGGCCACGGTTGACCTGCCTAGACGCCCTATCCTCTACCCAAGCCCTCCGCGTGGCGTCCAACGTCTTTTCCCTCCTAGGCATCCACCTAGATCCACGTTTTAATCGAGTATAATATCAAGATAAGAATATCCCAGCTTAGCTTTTTACGGTAAAGCACTAATCGGATAAGAATATCAAGAATAAAGTAAAGTCTTCAGAGAGAGCGAGTAGTACCAGTTACCCGTCCATCCAAATCAAACGAGCAAAATTTAGAGACCGGTTCTTTTAGTTATTAAAAGAACCAAACGCAACCCAAATTTAATTTGTAATCAGCCTCGTAATCGAATGAAATTTGCCCAACCAAACACCAAAATTAATTGCATCTTGGGCCATTATGATCCTGCCGATACCATGATGATATAGCACATTGGGCTGTGCATGTACTGGGCCTAACCGTTTTTCTGCTGTATCAACTGCAGCGTTTAATTCATGGCTACTCCGGAATGTAAGTTATTTAATTTTTTAAAGTTATTTTTCTGAATATTTTTATAAAAAGATATAGTAATAATTATATAGTTCAATTAGTTTATTTAAATCAACTATTAAATATATTTATTTGATATTATTAATGTTAATATATTTTTATTTAAACTCGACTTAAAAATCAGTTTCAGTGGGTAGTGAGTACAGCTAAAGATGGCGATGAGTCTATACCTATTGGGTTTGACCATCTCAAACTCATACCCATTAGAAAAATCTTTCCGTCAAATAACTCATATATACATGTTGGTACCATTTCTCTTCCAAACTCGTACTCATGTGCGTAAAATATACCCATCAGGTACGTACCCATATCTATCAATAGACAACACACACAAAACAGCCTAAAGAGTAACAACCGTGTATCTATCATCGCAAAAACAGTGTTTCACCTAATTAGATCGATTAATCATTCAGTCATAAGATCAAAATTACATATATAAATAAGCTCCTAAACATAATGCATCAATGATTTAACCTACAACAATAGCATCAATGATTTAAACTCTTAAAAAAATATAGCATATTAGGAAATAATACTCATACTCAGGTACCTGTTGGGTACTATATTTTTTCATTAATAGACCCGTGGGTAAACAATTTTATCCTTATATCTACCCTAATAGAATGAAAATCCATTAAGTTTTGGGTTTCGGGTATCTATTACCTCTAAGTACGTTCCAAAAATTTCCAAGTGTATTATTAATTTTAATACGGAATTATATTTTTTGCGTTGACTAAAAAGTGATTAAGTTTCGGCCACTTATTGTTGCCTCGCTATTTGGTCCTCAGCCTGCCAACCATTTTTAGATGAAAATTGAGGATTTACTCTCTTGTTCCACATGTTATTGATCTATATAGATCCCACATGTCATTGAAATGCGGTAGGTAAATTCTCAATTTCTATCTAAAAGGTGGGTATATAGAGTGGGTATATGATTAAATTCCCCATTTTTTTTTGAAATATGTCTGATGAAGATTCGGATTTTTCCGAGCAGACATGGATACGAATGTGGTACCAGAATGGGGGCCGGCCGGTCTAGTTAATTTTAGGTTATCTAATTTTCACATAGTCAAAGTAATGAAAAATAGAATGTCAGAATACATCATATTTTAGTGGTACCACATTCGTATCCATGTCTGATTGGAAAAATCCGAATCTTCATCCAGACATATTTCAAAAAACTGCTACTAAATCTTCAACCCAAGTGGATTTATTGGGTATTACTAGAATGGCCTGCGCGCGTTGCGCGCTCTATCAACAGTAGAATTGACCAGAATTTGATAAAATTATATTTAACTTGTCTTTCAGCAAAAATATGATATATTGTAAATGGTCTAAACATAATATATTGCAAATGGTTTAAGAAAAAAGTGATAGCCCAAAATAGCAATATAAAACAAACAGAACACACATACAAACAAACAAATAGCATAATTGTGTGCTATTTGTTTTTCTCTTAAACTACCTAGCTCTTGTTAGAGTTATTTATGAGTGCTTGTTATCAATTAAACATGCATTATAGAGCAAGCAATAGAAGTAAAAAAGATTTAACACTCGAAGATACATTACAGAGCAAGCAACAGTTAACCATTTCAAGCAGTTATCTTCGAGGTTATTCTAAATCTGTTAGCGTAATCCTTTGGGCCAACAGGTGTGCAAAATATAAACATTATGGTGATCGATTTCGATTCTCCAACTGTATTCCACTATTCCAATATATTACGGATGAATCGATGCCATGGAGAAGAACAAATCTGACTAATCCCAACCGATTCAGAGATAAGGAACAGAAAGTGCTCGTTCTTGTAGTTATATGCAAGACCACAAGAACCACGGGATAGGAAAGAAAGGGAGAAAATTTGAACACCGTGCAAGAACCTAAAAAAACTGGTAATCAAACGTGCAGAAGATGAGAGGGGATTGATTTGATTACTACGGGAGGCTCTACAGGAGAGTGGCTTACCCTAGGTTTATATGCTTCGCAGTAGTCTCCAACAAAGATTTCTATAAAAACATCTAGCGTACATCATGGATTCAGCAAAAGTATTATGAGTCAATCAAGAACGAAGGTTATGTAGAAGGCTACATGGAAAAGCATATAAAAATATGAATAGCAATAACAGTTCACAATAGAGAACATTTTCAGTTTAAAAGATTCTATTTTATCCCTCAATGTCTGCAAGGCATATTTAAAATGATTACACAAATGTGTAAAAACTGCAAAAAGCTTCTATAAGACAAAAAATTAGTATTTTCACTGACCAACAGATTCAGACATACCGACTTACAATTGATGTATGGTGATGTAACCACAGAGAGACATACAGCGGCCCACATCTGGTTAAGCCCATCGTTATAGGAGACTATGAAATAGCCAATGTTCTCGTAGTTTCCTAGACATTGAAACCCAACTAAATCAAATGAATGTCAATGTGACTACGGATATATTGAAATGGTAAAAGCCCAAATAGAGTTAGAGTTAACATAATGTATGATTATTCTAATCATTCAACCGAATTAGTACAACATGAACTGATCAATTGAAACTAAAGCAATACTTTTATATGAACAGAATTAGACATGAAACAACCCTAGCAAATTCCAAATTCCGTAAAACTGATAGTCAAATCTGCCAAACTGGAAATGTTAAACCATACCAAATTCCAAAAGGGAGGGAAAACATTCACAAATCCCTAGCTCCCAGGAAGGTGCACTTCACGTGCCCTATCAAAACATATGAAAGTGTTTTCATTTCTCTCGCATAACTTAAGTTTTAGTATCATTACATGATATATACTCTAAAATAGCAAATATAAAACAATTGGAGATAAGAAATAAAGATGATCCAAAAGAAATATCAATTGTGCATGTACATGAGAACATAATAAATGCAATAGAATCACTCCATCTGTACCCCACTCTGCTGTTTGTGTCCATTTGTAATTCATGCGGCGCTAAATTTTGCAGCAAAAATGGTTGGTCTTATTAGCAGATTCAGAAGGAATTGAGGTGGTAAACTCTAGGAAAACAATTGTTTACCTGCCAAACATGGTCACCAGGAGATGATATGCCAACTGAAGATAAAATTGTAGACTTATCTCAAATAAATTTGGTCCGTATGCTATATTTTTTGTGTTTACACATGCAAAGCATGTTAGTGAATTTTCACACATTAGCCTTAAAATTTGAGTAGGTCTAGTAAAATAGTGGAACTTACATTTGCTGGAAGCAGGAACTAATTATTTCTTATGGCACTGGGTGACCATAATAACATCTGAGATAAAATGTTCATGCAGATATTATGGCATCTTTCAAACCTTACACGCAAGTTGTAAAAAAATTCTTTCTCTTTTGTGATCCTTAACAGTAAAAGCTTATGTCTCTTTAGATCATTTAGCAGTATGAGTAAATCAACAAAACATTTGCACATATATATTCTCTTCTGTGATCCTTAACAGTAAAAGCTTATGTCCTTGCCTCCCTGACACACATACCTTCACAAAAGCCAGGGGCAGTCCTCGGCTCAAGTCTAATTTAACATAGCAAACTAATGAATTAGGACAGATCAACAATAGATCATGGCCGTAAAATAACAAAAGATATAAACTAATACTGTCGTATAGAACTTCAATGTTGCTAAGTGTTCATATAACAAAAGGGCAATTCATTATTGCTATTTGATAATAAAAACAACCCATGACTACATATATGATTATCTTGATTTTGGCAATAATTCTATTCAGGATATGAGCATACAGGCACAAGGCACAAAGATACAACCAAGAATTTTATCTATCAATTCCAAATTCAAAACTAATATTCTTTGTTGTCTTGACTTTGGTTGGATCACTTTTAACACCTTGATGTCACCGAACAACACAAACCAGTAAAACCTCATAAGGTTCACCACTTAAATCAGAACATACAAAAAAGCACATGTGTTTCCCAATCAAATTTCACTATTGGTTTGTGACTTTAGGAAAGGTCAAACCACCAAACATGCGGAAACCCAACAACACCCTATATCCTTCAGTGCACATATCAAATAACAAACTAAATGTTGAAACTCCTTCGAGCAATTATCACATAATTCTGGTAGTTTTTACATCAACGGACATGAGAAACCGATAAAAATCCCAACCTTCCTGACAAACCATCCACATATGAATAAGAACTTTCTGTGATTGGACAACAGACTAATCACATTGACACAACAAAATACAACCTTTCATTAGCCAGCTTACAGCAAACACCAAAAATATATCTACACATCAAAACAATTCATTTACATAGTAACAAATCTCCCTGTATCCATCTAAAAATACTTATAACATCAAACAACAATTGCAATTGTTTTCACTGCGCCCTTGATTCCTCAACACGGTCTAGGACCCATGAAGCTAGCAGCTTCTTTTTGCATTGCGACAAGTATCATGGTATGGATATGCAAAAAAATACGATTTTTCCGAACACTACAGATCGATGGAGATCAGGGGGAAATTTCTCACCTCGCTTCCTGCATTTGTCCTCATTTCTGGCAGAGCCGTACCATTCCTCCCTAACGCCGCGTGTGCCAGCGCCGCTCGCCTCCGTGAGTTGCGCGATGCTTCCCACGCTGGCGCTCTTCCCTCTCCGTCAAAACCCCTAGATTTCTATGGAAACGAACTGCTATTAGCCCGTACCAAGGTTAGGGCGGTTGGATGGAAGGAGAGACTGGCCAGAGGATCTACCACCGCCCCTAGGCGTGCCACTGACACCGCCTTCGCGGTGGCGCTGAACCAGCTGGATCGGCCAGGGGTCCTCAAGTGTCCCTCGTCTAGAACGTCGTCGCCGCTTCTATCTTTGGTTGGGTGCGCGTACGAGTGCTCACAGGCGGTGAGGACATAGCGCAAGCAGCAGGACGCTGGCGCCGTGGCTCGACGCAGGCGGCGGAGGAGATGAGAGTCATGGCCTAGATGAGACGGAGGAGAAGACGGGGAGGGCAAAGTGGGGTGAAGGAGAAAGGCGTGATGGTCTGATGGGGAGGTAGGCTTTATCTTGGTATTACGATTATAGCAAAGTATAAGGACTTTTGTGTAAAATGGCCGAATCACTATGCTGAATTAATTTCATCAAAATTGAAGGACGTTTTCAAAAAAGAGTTGACGTGGAGCTCTCTGGGAACCGGAAAGTCGAGGTGGTTTTAATATAAGTAATTTCATCCGTTTTTTTGGGCCCTAGCTGTTCGGTAGCTTCATGGCAATTGAGACGAGGGCTAGTTTTGTGCAGATTCTAGCAACAATAGCTACTCTTAAAACCTATTTTTTTACTAAATGACATATATTTTTTAAAATTATAAAACTCAATAGCTATGTAAGCTGAAAATAAATTAGAATAGTTATAGTTTCTCTAATTTCTTAAGAGTTAAATACTTAACATTTTTTCTTAGAATGTGAAGCTCGTCGAAAAGACCTGGAATAAGCTAGCTAGCTAGTCGCTGCATGGATGGCAATGGATGAAAAATTAAAAAAAAGGATGATATCAATAAAGGCTGGATCACTATCAAGTGAAGTGATGTGTGCTTATATCTATCTTAAATTAGCTAGGTCCAGCCAAGCCACCATCTAGGATCACTATGTGAAAGAGATATTACCAAATAATTTCTTCCATTTTATATGCACATTATGTATATAGGAATATACATGTGAAGCTAATTCTAATATTCTATGGTTAAAAAGGGGTAATGCAGGTTACTTCAGGCAAAAAGCGTGAGAAATGGTTAATTTAGGTCCTGTTTGGCATGGCTCCAACTCCAATCAGAGCAGCTCCACTCTAGAAATCCAGCTAGAGCTGGCTCTGAGTGGAGCTGGAGCTGTGGAGCTGCGATTGAGGTGCTCCAAACAAATAAACTAGAACTCTAAAAACTCCATGGAGTTACATTTTTTGGAGCTGGGGTGTTTGGCTAGCTCCGATCAACTCTAGCCTGGAGTTCGACTCCAGAGTCATGGCAAACACCCTCTTAATTTAGCGCATAGCATATGTGGCATGGTTTATTGTTATCACTTATCCCTTTCACGTATCAAGGGCTAGAAAGCGACGGTTCCTTTCACATGTTTTATGAGAATAATATATCAAAAGGTTTAAGGTAGTTTAGGCCCTGTTTAGGTGACCTTGCTTATTTTTAGAGATTAAAATTTGCTTATTTTAGTAGGGATTAAAGTTTAGTTCTTTTATTTGGATGTAGGGACTAAATATTATTTAATGAAGGGTTCATAAATGATGATAGAGTGTGCATGACATTTTTAGTCCCAATAAGCAATCATGTTTGGGATTTTAGGGATTAAATAAGACTAAACTTTAGTCCATAAAAATAAGCAACTCCAGTCAAACGTGATTTTAATTAGGACATCCCTTTAAGCCACACGCAAATTCCCACTTCGATATATTAATGGTTCACTAATGCTACAACTACAAATTACACGCCGAAAAAAAGATTTTTACAAGGGGCAGCTAGCGTAATACAATTGTATATAGAAATCTTATATTTTTATACAACTTATATGAAAAGATTGTTTATATTTTTTTAAGGTCATTTGGCCTGGCTTTTTCTTTGAAAGTCAGATAATTTTTTTTTATTTTTGGGAGAAGGTCACGTAGATTCGAGTTTGATTAAAAACCATGTGTTGTGGATCTCAGTATTATTATTATTTAATCACATTAGAATTCTTATGAGATAAGTGCAAAATAAGTGATATTTCAAAAATATTTTTAAATAAGATGAATAGTCAGATATTATGATAAAAATTATTGCCGTCATTTAAAAATGAACGAGGAGAGTATTCTCCTTTGTCACTTTCATTGCCTACTCTTTTTTCATGATTGCAGAAAAGATAAGCAAAATATTCATGTGAAATGTTCTTCAAATTGAAAATCGGATTAAGATCTCAAGATTCGAAATCCAAATCTCACGTACGCTAGTCTATAATTTATGCAACATCACTATAAATCGTGACTGCAGCATTCTGCTTACTATACGCTACCTTTTTTATATGATTTATACGAGTAATTGACTTCGATCGCAGGATATAACTAGCTAGGAAAGTCAGTGATAACAACTGTAGTACTCCACTACATGTGCAATCGAGACTACTTGAGGGGGAAATCACAAGGGCTTCTGACCATCTTCATTGTAATTGTTATTCAACTTACTATTATTAAAAATAATAAAAATTATTTAAAATGTGTATCCATTGTATTTATTATTTTAGAGGCTTGCTATTTTTCTCACCAAACTTGCTACATAGCAAGCCACCTAAAATAGCAAGTACAATGGAGTGAGTAACAAAATAGCAAGCCAATTAAAATAGAAAGACTTGCTATGACTATGAATAGCAAGTTAAAAATAACAATTATAATGGAAATGCTCTAGGGAAACGAACTAGAACGAGACTACATGTACATCAGATATATTATCTAGACTATCATTTAACTTTTTACGGCCTATCCTATGTTATTTGTAATTTTTTCTAAAGTAAATACAATGTTTAATGTTGTATATATATATATATGTACTTTTTGCTAAAAAATGGCCCAAATAGATCATTTAAATTAGTTTTTTTGGGATATTTGTGGTTTGAACTGTAATCAATACCAAATACCAAGCATGTTTATATTTTATCCTCATTCATTTATGCTCTTAAAGAAAATTATATATATACTGTGATTAGATTTATAATTTAATTGTTGTTTTAAATAAAAAATATGATTAAAAAATATAGGGAATGAATTTTAGGGAAGCTATGAGAGACCGAAATTATATAGGGATGTAATTTTTAGGATCATTTCGTATATAAAACATATAAAGAATAAGTTTTAGAAAAACAGCTGAAAATGCTCTTGTAAATAACATAAAAATCCATTCAATTCTTATAAATGGATCCATAGTCTCTAAATGGATAACCGACGTATTTTCACTCGGTTCAAGTTCTTCATTTTTCCTTCTGTTTGGACAAGAAGAGATATGAAATCATATTTTCACTCAGTTTAAATTCTCTATTTTTCCTTCTGTTTGGACAAGAAGAGATATATAATATTTAATCAAGATTCCACTTTCCTATTTCTCTCTCCTCAACTATTATGCAAACATAATTATAGGATTCTTTATTTTATTATGGAATAAAAAGCAGCTGTTCCCGTTCGTGTAGCCGTTCGCCACCAAACGCAGCGCCACGCCGGCCATCCGCGAAGATTCCATACGCTACCACATTCTCCAAATAAACCAAGGAAACGACAGAATTTTATAGTCTATTCTTTGTCATCTCATCGGTACACCATATCCGACCACAAACCGTTGTGAAATGCTCAACTGGGAAACACTGCACGCACGCACCAAAGGGGAGGAGAAAAACGCGCGGGTGGTGGTGGGAAATCGAGATCCCAACAGTCATCAATTGGACTTGATTTTGGGGACTTCCTACTTGAGTTTTGTACCGTTGGATCGTGTCGGACGACACAGAGTGCAGTGAGAAACAATGGCAGAGGAAGTCGTTTCCGATAGTGGGGTTGGGAGTAGGGGTGAAAGTGGTTCGGATAGTTTCCGACCGTATCCGGAAAAACAGATTCGGATTCGGATTTTTTTGATTCGGATACGGATTTTTCGGATACGGATTCGGATTCGGATATTTTTTTTCGGATACGGAAACGGATATGATATGCCTGATATCCGTCGGATTCGGATACGGATTCGGATAATCCGGATAGTTCTTATTCGGATATCCGGCCCATTAAAAATACAGGCCCACTGGCCCATTACATAATAGGCCTTTATATGGCACTATGTCATATTGGGCTGGCAGGCCCACTGCCATGGCGCCATGGCCATGGCCCAACCGGAGTTTGAAATAAAAAATCTTCTTTATTTTTTTTTTAAAATATTTTTTAAAAAAAATAAAGAATATTTTTTAAAATATATATATATATTTAAAAATGGGATAAATTTCTATAAATTTAAACAAACAAAATTTTTAATAAATAAAAAATATTTTTTTAGTTCTTTCAATTTAAATTTTAGAAACACAATGAATTAATGAAAAATAGCAAACTTTGTCAAAATAATTTTAAATTTTTATCACAGCATCTATGTATCGTATGATGATACCATGAGACGTATCGTATTTTTCAGACTTAATTTGAATTTTTTAGAATTAAAATTTCATTAAGCTCTACGTTGTCCATCTAGTGTCGTAACATTTTTTTAAAAAAATATCTTTCAATTTAGTGGATACTGACTTAAAATAGACTCACATGCATGAATATGATTTTTCTAGAATTTTTAGTTCATTATTTCATGCACTTGTAGTTTAAATTTGATAAATTTCAATATAAATCAAAGAAACATACATAATGAATTAAAATAGCAAACTTATGTATAAAAATGTGAATTTTTTTTATAAGATTAGATATGTTGTATTTTAATCATAGAAAAAAATCAAGTTTAAACAAAGATATAACTATTGATTTGCTTTTAAACCTATCACATTCTTCTTAACATTCTAACTCATTACTTTCAAATCTCCATCTTTCTTAACATCGTAGATGCAAACTTTGTCAAAATAATTTTAAATTTTTATCACAGCATCTTTGTATCGTATGATGATACCATGAGACGTATCGTATTTTTCAGACTTAATTTGAATTTTTTAGAATTAAAATTTCATTAAGCTCTACGTTGTCCATCTAGTGTCGTAACATTTTTTAAAAAAAATATCTTTCAATTTAGTGGATACTGACTTAAAATAGACTCACATGCATGAATATGATTTTTCTAGAATTTTTAGTTCATTATTTCATGCACTTGTAGTTTAAATTTGATAAATTTCAATATAAATCAAAGAAACATACATAATGAATTAAAAATAGCAAACTTATGTATAAAAATGTGAATTTTTTTTATAAGATTAGATATGTTGTATTTTAATCATAGAAAAAAATCAAGTTTAAACAAAGATATAACTATTGATTTGTTTTTAAACCTATCACATTCTTCTTAACATTCTAACTCATTACTTTCAAATCTCCATCTTTCTTAACATCGTAGATGCAAACTTTGTCAAAATAATTTTAAATTTTTATCACAGCATCTTTGTATCGTATGATGATACCATGAGACGTATCGTATTTTTCAGACTTAATTTGAATTTTTTAGAATTAAAATTTCATTAAGCTCTACGTTGTCCATCTAGTGTCGTAACATTTTTTTTAAAAAATATCTTTCAATTTAGTGGATACTGACTTAAAATAGACTCACATGCATGAATATGATTTTTCTAGAATTTTTAGTTCATTATTTCATGCACTTGTAGTTCAAATTTGATAAATTTCAATATAAATCAAAGAAACATACATAATGAATTAAAAATAGCAAACTTATGCATAAAAATGTGAAATTTTTTTATGATATTATATATGTTGTATTTTGACATTAGAAAAAAATTCAACTTTAAACGATCATTTATATTTCAAATTTACAATTTTAAACTTTATCTCTCTCACTCCAAAAATAAGTAAATAGTCAACTTTGACTAAAACTCTATCAACCCTAATTTTTCTTTCTCTCTCCCGGTCTCTCCTACTCCTGTCACCTCTCTCTCCCCGTTCGTGATGATTTATATGATGTTAACTATTATTTGTTATTTGTCTATTGTGATCGTGAATAAATAAATACATTATTGATATTCGGTAAGTATTCGTAACCGTATTCGTATTCGATTCGTATCCGCTCCGTATTCGTATTCGATGATATCCGACTCCGTATCCGTATCCAGATTATCCGAATCCGAATTCGAATCCGAAAAAATATATGAAAAAGGATATGATATTAGTGATATCCGTCCGTATCCGATCCGTTTTCACCCCTAGTTGGGAGATAAGGCTGGTCGTGAGATTTCGGGGGTACAAAACAAAATAAAATTTAGGGCCACTAATATAACAATAATATAGTAGTTAAATGTGTATATATATATATATATGTATATACACGAAATTTTACCGATACACAATTAAAATATATTTAAAATAATATTCAATATTAAATTATGAATTTCAGCACGATGATTAATGGTATCTCTTTTGTCAAAATAATTATTTTTAGTTAATCAACTTTGTTTTAAAATATTTTATATTAATATTCTTATATATCCTTACTTACAAATTAAACAGTTTATTTCATTAATATATTTACTTATCCTTTATATATCACTTACAAACAATAATTTTTTAAATAATTATTTTGATATGATACATTCATCACTAATTTATTAACTTTATTTCAAAATAAAGTACGTGAGGGATGGAGCATGTAGATTATAGATTAAAATATATTTCTAATAAGTATTTAAGAATATAAAGGTTGAATTAAATATTAAAATGTTAAAAACATAGTTTAAAAAAGTTAAAATGCATCGTTTTAAAAGAAATTATATTCTTTAAAGTGCATGGCCATTTAAATCTTAGGAAGAAATTATGCCAAAAAATAACCTCCACCAAAGATTGAACTCTTGACCATTAGTTTAAATAAAAATGTGCTATCCGCTAGATTATAAGTCACATAATCTAGTACAAATCATATAGTCTATACTTATCGAATTTTGGGACCCTTCAATTTTGGGGCCTGAGCCGGTTGCACTATCCGACTCCTCAAGGCCGGCCCCGGTGAAGGGTGGTCTCGTCCGCTGCCACCACGTGCAAGTGGTGGGAGAGGAGGATTTGAGATCCTCTCCACATATCACAATGCAATCATTTCTCTTCATATCATCTCCGAGGGATGTTAAAGGGGTTTTTGTATATGATGAAATCTATTTATGATGGATGGCATGAATCGATGATTTTAGAGTACAATCGAGATCATGATGTTAGATGACCCAAATCTGAACAGGAGAACAGCTGCAGACCTATGTAGTGCGGAAATAAATCTAGTGAGCGATAGGTGCACGGACCGCTGTATGCACCCTTATCCAGATGGACGACGCTACTCACACGCGACACCGCCTAAGTCGTCCTCCCGCCACCCGACATCGTCATCCGCTGCCGGGTCACCGCCGTCGTCTACTCTCGCCGTCCGATGCGTCGGGGCTTCCACACCTCGTCGATCCAGCCCATTCTGAAGTGCACCACACCATCTCGAAAGATTTACTATTTTGACACTCTAAAGATGTGTACTTTATTATAATAGCATTTCTTGAGCCTGACATGTAGTACCGTCTGAGTCAATAAAAGTAAGTCCAAATAACAAAAACACAAAGCCGTTTTTTTAAGTGCTAAAATAGTAAATCTCTCACCACCACCTCCCCTCTCCATCGCTGGCAGGTGGGACCCGTGCACCGGCTAAAGCCATTTGTTACACCCGGCGCGCTGCTCCGGCGGGCGGGGACCGCCGTCGCCGTCGTCGCAGCTGCCGGCCAGGGCGCCTGGCACTTGCTCGCGGTAACGCGCGCACGCGGCGCGCATACGCCCCAGCGTTTTTTTGGTTGTTTTTTAAAACGGAAAAAAATACAAAAATATCTCCTCCTACTACTCTCCGCCTCCTGCCTCGCGCCTTCCTTTGCTTTGCTTTGCTTTGCTCGCTCGCGCGCACCGCGCCGCCGCCTGAGCTCGGGAGGAGCTCGTCGGAGGCAGGAGGGGGGACAAGAGACAACAGGTGGCGCTCCGACTCCGCCGCCGTGCTGATCGCAGCGGGGGCGTTTGCGATGCCCGCGTGGTGGCCCCGCAAGTCGAAGTCCAAGAGCAAGACCGGGGCAGCAGCCGTCTCCGCCGCGTCGTCCACGCACAAGTCGATCGACCTTGATTTCTCCGCCTCTAACTCCCCCTTGCCGACGCCCCGGGCGAGGGAGAAGGCTCGCAGCCTCGACTCGCCTGCCGCGCGCCATGGCGGCGGCCGGTGTGGCGGGCGGCTCGGGGCAGTTGGGTATAAGCTCCCGGAGCCCGTGGCTGTGACGGGACCGGATCCGGATTCGGAGCTTTCTCCTATAAGGTCTCCTTATGACGAGGCCGGGGACGTGGCGGCGGTCGCCGGTGACGCCTCGTCGCTAGGGTCGACCATGTCCTCACCTGAGGCATTTGATGAGGCGCCGGATCCACACGTATATAGGTAAGTGATTGATCGTAAATTTCCTGTCCTATTAGTTCCCTCAACTTGAGAATTCGCCGCAGCCTAGTCGCTTCTTCGATTTCCACGCACGGGGTGCAATTTGCAGCTGAATTGGTGTGATACTGTGATCAGATTTGGGGAATGATGGGTGTAGCTGTAGGTTTCATGTGAATGGTGTAGCTGGATGGATTGCAGAACAGAAAGTGTGTTGAGTCAAGTGCAGAGTTAGGAACTTGAGTGAACATTGCGGCTTCGTACCAACTACAGCAGTTGACCTTTTCTATGGTCGTTTCAGTTCTGCAATCCTAAGACATTTCTGTTATTTTCTTTCAAAAATATGCATTGTATACTCGATTACTCAGGGTGCCAATGCGTGTTAATGGTTGGGCAAAGAATCTAAAAAAAGGTTGAATAGTTGTTTCTTTTGTTGCCCTAGAGCTACCATTATGTCTGTTCAAACGCATGTTTGTTATTGTGCTAAATCATTGTATATTCTTGCAACAATAATGTCCACTGCTTTTTTTATAATTATGCCCTGAACTCAGTTCCATAACTTCTGAATTCTTATGCTATGCCAAATTCATATGTCTGGGGTACTTAAATCAGTGTATTGTTCCATAGAACATTATTACATATTAATATGTTTATATTCAAAATGGTGCTAATATAATCTGTGATATTTCTTGTCTGCTTGGTGTCAAATCTAGGTCTATGGATCCAATTTCTTTTATCAGGGGAAGAAATATGCCATCGGACTCACATACGATCTTAAATGAAGACAATCATTTCATTTCTTATAGTATGCCACCAGAGCATCAGAAGTTCTTTGAGGTTCCTGACACTAATATGGGAGAACTTCATTTGCATAGTGATGATCCTTCAACTAGTGAATCTAGTTGTTCACGCGGAAGAATGTTGCCTGAGGATTTTCTTGTTCCAAGAACGAGAAGCCTCTCCCCTGGACCCAAAGGCCATACTTTTGCTGTAAATAATACAAATTCAAGAGAATTTGGGTTTAGTCCAAGGTCACCAGTAAAGATGATGGATGGATTGAAGAGCCCACCTCATCGTTTACCTCTTCCTCCAGCTCTTGCTGCTTGCTCACCTCTTCCTCCATCTCCCACCGCTTACCCGCCTCTTCCTCTATCTCCTACTACTTGCTCGCAGTCCGAATCTCAATGGAAGAAAGGGAAATTGTTAGGGAGTGGTACATTTGGCCAGGTTTACCTTGGTTTTAACAGGTATTGAGATATATTCAGTTTGGTATCTTTGTATTTGTGTTTAATGCATTAGTTCCACATTAAAAGCAGTAACTATTCACAATATATATGATTCACATAAATTTCCATATTCCATTATTGATTGTAAATAATTTGACAGTGAGACTAAGTGGCATGTAACTCTCATGGTCTGACCTATGGGTTCTTTTGCCGCCTTTTCTGGTTCCAAAGTTTTAATATGTATAACATGGTTGTGGTGTACCTCAATGTTCCAATAAAAATTTGTGCTTAAATTATGCAGTGAAAATGGGCAGTTCTGTGCAATCAAGGAGGTCCAAGTTATTTTGGATGATCCACATTCAAAAGAACGACTCAAACAATTAAATCAGGTTACTTGCCCATCTTACACAGTTGGCTTAACTTTCTTTCACTGAAAAGTAACCATATTTGCATCTCATGTTTGATTGACTCACCGACATGCCAATCCACTTTGGTGTTAACAGGAAATAGATATGCTTAGGCAACTTTCGCACCCAAACATTGTACAATACTATGGAAGTGAGATGGTGAGTTTTATTTGATAGACAATTGAATTTGTCTCTGTGCAGCCATATAAGTATATAACTTGAATACATGTTTGCACTATCATGTTGTCTCTTTACGTGCATGATGTTTGATGTGACATACTTAGATTATTAAAAAGTTCAAGAATCGAGAGTCTTAAAGCAAAAGGATGTTGTGATGGCTAGATCCATATCTCGATAATTAATAACATTTAGTTCGATTGGTTTGCCTTGTTTAAATCACTACCCTGCCTGATGAAATTTATAAGAGGTGCAATTTGCTGCATGCACAAGCATGGTGTGGAAGGATAAAGAAAGCTTCAGTACTTAGTTGTTTATTATGTATTTGTGTTATAGCGCAATTCATTTTACTTCATAATTTAGATAACTAGATTGTTCAACTTCCATTCACCTCTTTCGTTGTGCTACTAATATTTGTTATTATTTTGTTCTTTTGTTGCTGTCAGCTTTTGTGGGAAGTATTTCTGAAAGTACTTGGCCTTGCTTATACTTTCTAACTGTGTATGTTTCCATGCAGATTGATGATGCCCTTTCAATTTATCTTGAGTTTGTTTCTGGAGGTTCAATTCATAAATTACTTAGAGAGTATGGTCCTTTCAAGGAACCTGTAATCCGTAATTACACTGGTCAAATTCTCTCTGGTCTTGCCTACTTGCATGGGAGGAACACTGTCCACAGGTAGTGCAGATTGTCTCAATTGCTTTCACATTCCTTTGGTAGTAAAACTACTATAACCACCTCATACTGTTTCTCTTGGCAGAGATATTAAAGGTGCTAACATACTTGTTGGCCCTAATGGTGAAGTCAAACTTGCTGACTTTGGCATGGCTAAGCATGTATGGAGTTTTTCTTTTCCATCCTCCCTCCTGCACGTGCAGCATTTGTAGTCTCATTATCTTTCCTCATAACACTTCCCTTTCAGTTCTTCACTTCTACCCACATTTAAATGTTGCTAATGCGTCTTATAATAATTAGAATGAGTGAGAAGTGCTTCCATGCTTTCCTAAAAGAGAACTATGTTATTTCTAAATGCTACTGAACTCGCTTATTGAGTTCAACTTCTAAAGGATCCATGTTTCTTTTGGGGGAAGGCATAGGAGCACTTTTTAATTCTATTTCTTTCACGAAGCTGTGATTCTATTTCTCCTTACATAAAAGTAGAAAAGAAGTTCATGGAAGTTTGCAGGTAGTTGGTAGCTATTCCCAGCTGGCTATATGTTCATTTCGATATATGGGATATTTGACAATAAATGGTTTGGTGGTTGATGTGTTTTGCATTAGTACATACACATATCTACAGAAATTTCTGGGTCTTTTTAATGTCTATCATTGCAAGTTTGCAACTACAAAGGAACACACATACTTTCGATTGTGTTTTTTCCTTCAAGCCTTTAATTTCATTACATATGGTGAAGCAGATATCATCTTTTGCTGAAATACGCTCTTTCAAAGGAAGCCCTTACTGGATGGCTCCTGAGGTGACTTGTTTTTCTGACAATGAACCATCACATACCATATTTATCATCAGATTTATATGTTTCTGAATTCTCCCAGTGTTGGCAACATGCAGGTTATAATGAACAGTAAAGGTTACAATCTACCAGTTGACATTTGGAGTTTGGGTTGTACTATAATTGAAATGGCAACGGCAAGACCTCCTTGGCATCAATACGAGGGGGTATGCTTTCACTTTGCAGCTGTAGTTTTCCAAGTAATTGATGAATGCCAGACTGATCCAATCTGATCTTGCAGGTAGCTGCTATATTTAAGATTGCAAACAGTAAAGATATACCTGAAATCCCAGACAGATTTTCTGAGGAAGGAAGAAATTTCTTGCAGCTGTGCTTAAAACGTGATCCAGCATCTCGCTCCTCTGCAACTCAGTTGATGGATCACCCTTTTGTTCAGGACCATCCAGCAGTAAGAGCTGCGAAATCCAGTGCACTGAGAAATGTGTTTTCTGCACCAGCAGATGGGAGGCATACAATGGTATAATCTATTTTTCTCATTCTATCAGGTGCAGCAATGTTGATTGCAGACCTAGACCAAATATTATACTTAAAAGACATGGCCAGCCTTGGCCCTGGACCTCGCTAGTGCGGCGGAGCCGTGGTAAACCGCACTGAGGAGGCAGGGGCTCAAATACTCAATGCCGGCCTAGATTAGATTAAACTTCAATGCTTTATTGCTTTGAGCCTTGCGGCATATATTTATACAACCAGATAGTTACCGCTAAGGAAATAGCCTAATATGATCTCTAGAGATATCCTTCCTAAAGTTGACTCTTATCCTAATATGATCATAAGACTCTTATATCAATTCCTAAATTATAACTTAACCCTGATATAGCAATTCCTAACAGGATCTGAATAGGATTTTTGCCAGGATTTCTGCCAGACGGTCCTGTACAGCTTTAGGACTTGGACTGGAATCCCTTGCCAGCTGCCTGATCCTGCCTTTTATGCCTAGAATACTTAATTCCCCACGTGACAATTCTAACCACAGCTTTTAGGTATCCTTTTATTACCATTGGCCCTTTCAAAATGCCAATGAGAAAGCGGCTGGTAGTGGATCATTGGCTTGAGTACTTTACATGTACCCTAACCAATTTGGCCAACAATTGGCAGCATCCTTCTGGTTTTCGGGCCAGTGGATTTAGTGATATGCATGCTACCTCAGTTGCATCAAAGATCCTATTGGGTTGGGTGTGTCTAAGTCTAAATGTACAGCTGATGAGTTGTAGAATTCTTTCCTTTCAAGGGGGAAATGGCTGTGCTTGCTTCTTTATGGTTCCTCATCCTTATCATGTCTTGACTCTTATTGCAGTCCAACAGGGATTTCATATCTAGAAGTATCACTCCTCTCATGGACATAGGAATGAGAGCAAGAGACTTCACTGGATTTTCCACAGCTGTTCCTTCGCCACACACTGCCAGGTACTGCAATTCTCCTCCCATTATCCTCACTCTGCACTCTTTCCTGCAACTTGAAAGCTCATGCATTATCCTACAACAGTCCGATTTCTGTGAGAGCAAATATGTCTCTACCGGTGTCCCCATGCTCAAGCCCCATGCGGCAGTTCAAGCAATCCAACCGGAGCTGCCTGCCATCTCCACCTCATCCAATTTTTTCCCCTGGTGGTAGTGGTACTGCCTACAATCTACCAAGCTACATGGTGAATGAGACGAGACGAAGTCCCACAGTTTCGGATACCTGGCAGGATAGTGGCCAGTTGAAGCTCCAAAGTCCTTACAGTTCCCCAAGAAGGCTCTGACTTCTGAGCGTCATCTGTAGGCGCCAGGCGGTCCCCCAAGAATGTTCAGCCAGAGAAATGTCCCTGACATCGTAGATATATGTTCTGTCCGCAACATTTTGTAACTTTGTGATTTACTATACCGTACAAAAGGGTTCCCGAGGATAGAAACTGTGACGGGAAGGAGGTTCGGTATATCTGTAGGTGAATGTCGATAAAATCTTACAGAAACAGGGACTGTAAATTCGGTAGCTTGAACAAGCTGACATTTCGATGATGTAGTGGCAACTTAGTCCTTACCGAAATGAATATGCAGTTCTACAAGTTTACAAATTGTGTTCTGTCTATATTAGCTTTGGGTTTTGGCTCTTCTGTCGATGATAGAAATCATGCTAAATACAAGTGTCTGAAGAGCATCAGGCCTGCTATTGGTTTCAGGCTTACGTTGATGATATTTTCAGCATGCGAGGCACCTCCCACCATGTCCGTCTGATAATTTCTCTTCAAGACTTACGGTTAACAACGAGGTGTTAGAATAATTTCTCTTCAAGACGGATGGTTAATAATGAGACAATGTTTTTAAGGATTTTTGAGAAATTCTTTTAATTACTATGTTTGGTTTGATGTGTTGACGTATTTGAAAGGAGAGAAATAGTAAAAAAATTCATCATAGTTATAGAACATCACTTCAGCTGCTAGGTATAAAGGAAAAAACTCTTAGGGTCCCTTTGGTTTGGCTTCCGGAAGCAGCTTTTGCTTCCTGGAAGCCAAAAGCCAAACCAAAGGGTATATTTCTACCCAGCGGCTTTTAGTAAAAGCAGCTTTTGGTGTAGTGTAAATGTGAAAGTTCTTCCAGATCTGTTTTCTGTGGCTTTTGGCTTTTGGCTTCGCAACCATACAAAATTTCATAAATTGACATTTCAAATTTCATACAACCATACAAAATTCTATAAATTGACATTTCAAATTTCATACAACCATACAAAATTTCATAAATTGACATTTTAAATTTCATACAACCATACAAAATTTCATAAAATGACATTTCAAATTTCATACAACCATACAAAATTTCATAAATTGACATTTCAAATTTCATACCATACAAAATTTCATAAATTAACATTTAAAATTTGATACAACCATATAAAATTTCATAAATTGACATTTCAAATTTCATACAACCATACAAAATTTTATAAATTGACATTTCAAATTTCATACACCCATACAAAATTTCATAAATTAAATTTTTTACACAGCTCACAGCTCAAAGCAGCTTGTTCACAGCCGTTTCAGCCAAACGACTTTGAGCTTTCTCACAGCTAACTTCCCACAGCAGCTTTTCCACAGCCCACAGCCCACAACAGCTTTTTCCCACAGCCACAACTCAACCAAACACACCCTTGGTTTGGAAAGATGTTGGGTTGTTTAAAACAAGTCATGCTTGTCTCTTATGACGTTGCACCTTTTTTCTAGGTGTTACGGCCCAACTCTTTTCTAGGGTGTTACGGTCCTAGGGGTTGGCTTTGTGTTTTGGTGTAAACTTTTTTATATTGTTTTCTCTTCCATTTTAATAAATATTTGGTTAGCTAAAAGACCAACCAGGCTAAGAATTGAGAGAAACTGAACCCAAATTCATGCGTCTCACCGTCTGGTTAGGAGCTTTCAAACAATCTAAATTCTGATATCAAATTGTGAAACTCCAATGCTACATAATCGAGCAATTAACAAGAATACAGAAGGTAGAAAATATTAGTGTTTTTATATTTCTATCAGTTACACCCTCAACGGTTGTTTCTCACAATTAAAGCTCCCTAAAACCTAAAGATACCATGTAATGTAACTTTTTAGAGGGGATTACAATGGTAGTGTGAGAAGGAAGGAATAAGTCTATATAACCTCTCCTCACGTATTACTAGTTGATTACTTAATCCCCTAACTTAATAAACTAGGTGTTTAACCCCCTAACCTTTTAAATACCATTTACTTAACCCCTTAAGGTAGTTTTGCAAAGTGGTTTTGCCCTACTAGCGTGCTATGATGGACACGATTGCTTTTTTCTTGTTCTTCCTTTTATCTCCTTGTCCTCGCCTCCTTGATGTTAATGCCACTACTGAATCCTTCCATCTTCCGGAAGAAGTAGAAGGAAAAAATATACTGTTTGAAGTGACGTGGTTGGTTGGTGCCTAATGTGTTGCTGCCACTACTATTTTTGATGAATTTAGTACTAGATCTGAAAAAAAGACTGCTATTGATTAGTTTTTCTTGTCCTGCAAATACACTGCCTAGAATATATTTTGCCTCATTCTGCCATTACTTGTTTTTAGACAAGTTTTGGAGCTCCAGTTTTCGTTTTTCTTTGTTATTTAACAAAACACAGCTAAGAAAAACAAAACTACAAGGTGTAGAGATTCACTTTCAACTTGGGCTGCAACCAGATGATCTACTCCCTATCATCGCCTCGTCGTTTGCCTAGCCAAAAAGAGAGGGAGAGGGGGAGGGGGAGACATTGGAGTGAATGAGGCACTGATGGAGTGAATGAAAAATCTAAGGGGCATGGCTGCTAGTTTTTTATGTAGTCGTGTGTGACCAACGTGACAATCTTGTCTAACGTGACATGCTAGCAGGGCAAAACCACTTTACAAAACTACCTTAGGGGATAAAATAAATGGTATTTAAAAGGTTAGGGGGTTAAACACATGGATTATTAGATAGTCTAGAGATCTAAACAGACCTTTGAGATGACATTGAGGTGGAAAAAAAAGCTGAAAATCATTGAAAAAATGCGGTGAGCGTGGATCGAACACGCGACCTTCAGATCTTCAGTCTGACGCTCTCCCAACTGAGCTATCCCCGCTTGATGGAAAGTGTTCCTCGAAATTACTTATATTTGTATTTCTTCAGACAGACTTTTTTTTGTATTTTCCTCCTCTTGTTTGTTTGTTAAAAAAATCCGGTTGTTTGTGTTCCTAATAAAATTTAGACTTTAAATTTTGTTATTCTCCAATACTCTTTGTATCATATTCCCTTATTCAGAATATTCCCTGTATTTTACTTTTATATCATTATAGACTATACTTATTAAATATTTTATCTTTTCTTTCATTTATATCAATCGCATCAACGATTGGTGTCACCCAGGTAGATAGAGAATGAGAGTCACTTTCGGATAGGATTTAAGGAACACCTTGTTTTTATTTTTTTTAAAATGATTTGTTGAAGCTAATTTTTAGTTATAATTTCTAAAATTTACGGAAGAAAGTCGTGCACCCTAACAATTTTTTAAAAATCAGGAGATATCGAGTTTCTATTCCGCACAATTTTTTCCGCTTGCGATCGAAACAGGAAAGATATAGTCACAAATAACAACCTCCCCCGAGAGATTTGCTATTTTAGCACTCCAAAGAAGTGGCTTCGTGTTTTTGACATTGAACCCACTTTTATTAATTCAGACGATCTTATATATCAGTCTCAGAAGTACTATTATAACAAAATTCACGTCTTTGAAGTTCCGAAATAGTAAATCTTTCCCTCCTCTGATGTTGGTATTTTTGTGTGTGTGGATTGCTACCGGAAGCGACGTCATATGTCGGCAATCCGATGGCTAAATGACTAATTAAGATTATGCTATAATCCTGATCATTATATATTCGATAATCCAACTGATTGAATAATCTGGTAGTTAGATAATATGTACCCTTTAACAAACTTAATTATTAAGGTTGATTATCCTGTTTTAAAAGTGAAAAGATTTGAATGTATTTAGGTTTTTTATTCCTTCATATGTCAGTTTCATTACATGTGCCATCTTAAAATTTTCGAGTGTTTGTATAGTTTGGTATATTTATAAAAAACACACCTGTTCATATAAGTTCTATAATATGCAAAATATATTTTTCAATCATAAATATACCATTGGACACAAAAAGACATTAAATCTCTCATCATTCCAAAGCATCAATGTTCATAATTTTTTTACTATTTAGAAATCAAAGCAGAAACTATAACACTAGGAAGGATTCAAACTTAATACTCACGAATATAATCCTCTATACTATTTTAAAATAAGTTAGTAGTAATAAGTTTGTCATCACTATCACTCGTTCTCGTAGCAAATCAAAACGTTGCCGCTTCAACTTCGCTTTTCTTTACTTGCATGATATTTTTTAATATTTTTTTCCTATTGCACAGACACTTAGCTAGTCTAAATTTAAAAAAAATACACAATGGAATGAAAACAACAGAACAATCATAAGCCCTGAATATATGGTGTCTCGTTCATTCAGCTTATAGACTCAACATTTGGTTTCTCTGCAACGGGAAAGGATAGGCGTATCTTCACTGGGGAGGAGTTCCTCTGCAGTCGGAGAGGTGACCGCAGAGGGCAGTCGGGCTTCGCAGCCGTCCGATCTTGATCGGACGGTGCGAAGCCCCTTCTCTCTCCGAAGCCCCCTGCGAAGTGGGTCCCACCGGTGCGAAGCCTCCCTCGCACGTCCGTCCGATTGAAATCGGACGGCGCTGAGGGGCTGACTGCCCTCTACAGTCGGCGACTGTAGAGGATCTCAAATCATCTTCACTGAAGAACTGAACAAATGAAAATATACATTGACATTTTTTATGGGTAATTTTATCCAACTTGTAAGGACAAAATGAAAACTTTTCCCTATATAAATATAAGCTGTTAGCCGTCCGTTTCCACTTCTCAGTTCAATCGTTATTATGATTATTATATGTTGAGAATTTTTTTAGTTTAGTTTACAATCTAATTATTTATTGAGCAGAAGTTATATATAATGAGAATTTTACGGTGGCTTCAAATTTTATGAACCGTTTAATTTGTACGATGCGACAGTCCAGATTTGAAATTGATGACTTATTACTTCTTAATACGTCGTATAACTTTCATTTATAACTTTCATTTAAAACGTGTGGACTAATATACATGCATCAATTAATTTCTTTGTAAATGCGGGTAGAAAAAACCCATGTGCTACTAATTAATTATTGCATGCAATAGAAAAAAGAAAATAATCAACAAACTTTTTATGTAGATAACATGCATATATACTACTTTCAGTGATTAAGCTAATCTATAGCCGGTTAGCCCATTTTTATTTTTAATTAATTATTTTAAATATACTTAATCAACAATCTAAATTAGTTTTAATTATTACCATCCTAAACGGTACTGGAGGGAGCCTAAATATGCCTGCAATTATTTGGAAACCACCGTTAGATCGACAATTTTTCATACAAAATATTATTATTAAAAAAAATTCCCTAACACAATTGTCCAATCGTCAAGAAGCAAACATGGGCGAGGAAAGACAAAAAAACCCTGAAAATGCATGCGGCGGGAGAATCGAAATGGAGGGGTGTCATCTTAATAATGAGCTTCAATTATTTGCTACTTTAGTCCACTGTCATACACTTAAATGATCCCACTTATTATCCATACAAGTGACAAATAATCAAAATATACAAACTTTTTAGTGGCAAATTCTCAAATTTCCACTCTTGGAGGTGGATCCCATTGCTACAAAGGCCCCTAATACGATGCCAAAGAGGTCGTCTTTCCTTTCCTCTGCGATGAGACGGATAAGAGAGGATCTTGTTTCGAAACAAATGGGGTCGATCAGATCATTCCATATCCCCGGTTTCGAGGAGTTGTACTAACAAGAACATCTAGATCCTAAATAACTTCAGCAATGGCGTTAGATAACAGAATACCAGATTGGTTCATCATTCACATGGACTTGAGCAGCTTGAGCAGCGCCCTGGCCTTCGCGTTGGCCATGGTGCCGCATTGGCTGTGTAGCAGAAGCAGCAGCTGCGTCACCACGCCGGCGCCGATCGCCTCGCTCCGGGCTGCCCGAGACTCCCTGCACACGGCTAGCAGCGCTGCCACCGCGTGCTCGCTGCCGTTGTTGCTCGACGACATCATGAACACGTGCCTCACTAGCGCCTGCATCGCACCGGGGGAGAGCAACACCGCCCTGCGCCCGGCCTCCGACGTTGCCATAGCCTCCACTGTTGCCAGCGCGCTCGACACGGCGCCGCCGTTCTTCGCTGACGCCCAAGACAGGTGCTTGAAGAGCGCGCTGACCGCGCCGTGGTGGATGGCACTGCCGCGCGCCGGCTCCATCGCGCAGATCGCCGCGACGGCGCGCACCGCGGCCTCCGACGCGCAGGCGTCGGTTGCCGGCCCGTCGTGCTGCAGGAGGGGCACGAGCGCCTGCCACACCCGCGGCGAGGCGGCGACGACGAGTGCTAGCTCCCTCGTCTCCGCAGCCGTGGCGATGGTCTCGAGGAGGTGGCCCAGCCCCGCCTTGGTCCGGCTACGGCCGCGTTCCAGGAGCCGGACGAACGATGCCAGACTGGCCTCGTTCTTGAGCATGTTGAGGCAGCCGAGCTGCGGCGAGGCGGCGCTCGACGGCATGAGGCTGAGCGCGCATTGCAGCGCGAGCTCCTCCACATCAGTATGGCACTTTGACGGCGTCGGGGACGGCGCGTGGAAGACGAGCTGCAGCAGCACGGGCAGGAAACCCAGTTGGAGCATGCACGCGTGGCCGACGTCCGACTCGGACGCCAGCGTCATGACCTTCCTGAGAGCGCCGACCCTCACCTTGTCAACGCCGGCGGCATCGGTCTGCTGGAGGCAACGCTTGAGCGCCCCGAGCGATGGCTCCTCCGCGTCGGACTCGGCCTCCTCCGTTACTACTGTTGTCGCCGCCGGCTCGGGAAGGTGATGCTGGTCAGTGGACAACCAACGCTCGATAAGGTGGCGCAGCGTGTGGTTCGGCACGAGCACGGTGACATCGCCGAGCGGCTGCACTGTGACGGGGCAGGTGCGGTGGCCAGCGGCCAGCCACCGCTCAATGCACGGCCGATCGTACGTCTGCCCCGTCCACAGCGTCACCGGGTCCGTGAAGATGTCCAAGCTGATGGGACACCTAAACAGGTGCGGAATGCTCATCTTCTCCACCCCACAGATGACAGATCGATCAACAAGAAGCCATCAAGAATCTCAAAGAACCTGCAAGAACACAGCACTCAAACCATCACAACTCAAAGCTCATCCTCACAAACAGATCAGATCATCGAGAAGCTAAGCTACATACACATCAAATCATACCAAGTCAAGAACACATCAAGAAACAAGCAAACAGCTAGCTGATCGGAGATAGACGGAGATGGAGCTACGCGGGCTTTCAATGTGCGTCTAGTGCGCGCAGTAAAAGAAAGATTTTTTTCAGCTGGTCACAGCCTCGCAGGCACTCACTCCCATGCCACTCCCATCAGGAATCCATGGTGATGTACTGATGAAATGTAACAGCAGATGAAGTCGATGAAGTGACTGCTGTCTGCTGCAGAGTTAACCCTGTGGTTGTACTCGCTGAAGATGATGATGGTCATAAAGCAGTCCAAACTACAGGAGTTGCAGCTGCAGCTGCACAGACAGAACTCATGGAAGATTACAGCCAGCCCTGGCTGGATATGGGCTCTGAAGCTCAGAGAGAGAATGCTGCAGAGAGGAAGATCGAGCAATTGAGGTGTGCACAAGATAAAGGCAGGAGCAAATGGAGAACTTTCTTTTGCTGTCAGTCATTGAAAGGGAAAAGTCCAGTGATTGGACCAGAACATAGATAGAAGAGGGGGAGGGATTGCAGCCTGAAAACGTGGTGACAGTCAGAGTTGGGGACCGGTCGGAATGCAGTTTACAGATTGGTGGAATGCCCAATGAGGCTGCTGCAAATTGCATCCACTTAATCAAGATTAGAATTATCTACCACGCAGTCTGCAACTGGGAAGATCCTGACCCTGCCATCGTCGGGCACCGGCGCAAAGAGAAAATTCCCAACTCTATCTATTTTTTCTGTCTGAATATATCTATAGCTAATATGGACTAACCTAAATTCTTAAGCATTGCTCTATGTGCCATGATTATTCCAAATGCAGCAGGCACAATGAGTGTGTGGTGTTAACATGGCAGAGACTCTTATGGGTCTATTTGGTTCAGATTTTTGAACCAGTTTCCTAGCTCGAAAGCTGAAATTTGAACCAAACAACTCTTTTAGTCACCTAGCTTTTCCAGAATCTGTAGATTCTCGTAGTACAAATTTAAAAGCTGGTATAACCTGGATTTCACAACTTCTAAGTTTAATTTTGAATGAATATTATCTACCATGCTATTAAAACATATCAGTTCATGTAAACTTTGAAAAAGTGAAATTGTAGTAAAATATATTATTTTAGTGTAATTTAAAAATATATAATTTTAATATAAACATTACAAAATTTCATGATTAGAATGATTTACATGTAAAATGACACATTAATAATATAACTAAACATCATGAACTACCAAAATATAAATCGCAACTATTCCAACCAAACAACTTCTCAACTTTTTTACAACCCACAACAGATTTTTCAGAATCTACGACTCAACTAAACACACCGTGAGTGCTTAGAAAGCATTATGAACACAAGCAGACAAGCAGTTATTCAGATCATTTCATTTCATTCGTTTCCTTCTTTATTCTACAGCCAAAAGGATGGCTTTCTTCCAAAACTCATTTCTCTGCACGTTTGATCCACTTTCCAGCCACTGTTATACTCATTAAGCTTGGGGATTAGTGAGGTTTCAGTATAAGTTACCCCTAAATTAATCTGAAAGAGTGACACTGCTCTACGACAGAGAAAGAGAGCATCTTTCTTACAAGACAAAGATAAAAATGATCTGTAGAGTTGAAACCATAACTCCATGGGTTATTTGATTGGCACCTCGAGCAACACACTTAAGGATAAACAAAGCGATGATCTAGGTGCTAATGTCAGCTTAACTGCGGCTATGATAGTGCAAAAGCCTTGGGGTTAACACTAAACACTGCACTTTGAGGCTGTGTAGCCGGCAGAGGCAGCAGCACTACCCAAATTAAGGGACCCTATCTAGCTGCCTACTAGCCATGTACAAAATAGTGAAATTGGTGATCCATGGCCATCATGCACATTTCAGATCCCCTTGCAGAGGGAAGTCAGCTCCTCAGCGCCATCCGATTTTAATCGGACGGGCGTGCGATGGGGGCTTCACACCGGTAGGATCCACTTCGCAGAAGGCTTCGGATAGAGTGAAGGGGGCTTCGCACCGTCCGATCAAGATCGGACGGCTGCGGAGCCCGACTGCCCTCTGCAGTCAGCCCTCCGATTGCAGATGAGTCACTCCCCATCATGCATTGATCATACCACAACCATAGGAGATTTTGATTGCAGATGGACATGGAGATGGAGAGATTTAATGTTGCAGATGTGACATATCACGAACACGAACAGAGTGTCGTATCCACATTTGATGGATCGATGGTTGAAAATCTTAAGTTGATGTCCCCTATTAATGAAACAAATGAAGGGCATGATCTTGGATTTTTTTACGAGATGCTCCATCCATTATATTACGAGTTATTTCTTTTTTTATGAGTCGGACTTTTATAAGTTTAACCAAATTTATAAAAAATACTAATAATTACAAAGTCAAATTAGTTTCATTAAATCGACCGTAACATGCCGTAATAATCTATTTATTTGATATCATAGATATTATTATATTTTTATTTAAATATATCTTAATAGTGTGTTTATTTGATATCACATTGCAATATGTTTTTATTTAAACTTGGTCAAAGTTAAAAAATCAATTTTAAGAAAAACTAAACGACTTATAGTATAAAACTTATTACTCTAATACGTCCCAAACACCATAGAAACAGGTCTTAATTTAGAAATTACTTGGAAGTTGGAAAGCATGAATTATGTTTATGGTTCATATTGTAGACGGATATTTAGGGACGTTTGGTTCCACCTTGCTAAACTTATTACTTTAGGAACTAAAGTTTAGTCCCTAAAATGTCAAACACGGTGACTAAAAGGGACTAAATTTTCCCTAAACTTTAGCCCCTTAGGGGGTGTTTGGTTCCATGGACTAAAATTTAGTCTGTGTCACATCGGATGTTTGGACATCAATTTGAAGCACTAAACGTGAATAATTATAAAAATAATTAACGAGACGAATTTATTAAGCCTAATTAATCTATAATTAGAAAATGTTTACTATAGCACCACATTAACAAATCATGACGTAATTAGACTCATTAGATTCGTCTCGCGAATAATCCACCGATTATGGATGGGTTTTATAAATAGTCTATATTCAATGCTCCAAAATAGTATCTAAATATTCAATGTGACGGGGACTAAAATTCAGTCCTAGTATCTAAACACCCCCGACTAAAGAGTACTAATGACAGTAAATATCCCTCATTAATGCCTCTCGGAATGGGACAAAAGATATTTATAGTCATTTATTAGGGATAATTTGATCTTTATTCAACTCGTTTAATAATTTTTAATCAGTAGAACGAAACAACTAGTAACTAAAATTTAATCAAATAAATAAAGACTAAAGTTTAGTTTAGTCTCTAAAATAACCAAAAGGGAGCGTTAGTAGCCTAAATGAGTTAATGATATGATGGTTAGACCTTGTTCAAACGAGAGATGAGGCGGAATTAATGATTATTGATTACACCAGCAACTACCTGGAGTGATGCCATTAGCCCATGATTCATAGGGATCTGTACTCTGTCTGAAATCCTCAGTCCAGTGCTAGCTTGCTACCAGAACGCCCTGCTTTTTTTTAATCCTAACTAAGAGCACTCACAGTACATAGGGCCTATAAATAGTATGATAATATGCTAGAGAGATTAATAAATATGCGCTTAAACCCAAGCTTGATAATGTATATTTTTTACAATAGTTTATATAGACTGATAAATGACTTGTATATTGGATTTCGGTGGTGTTTGCATTATGGAACTAAATTTTATCCCGTGTCACATTGAGTGTTTGCACATCAATTTGAAGAGGAAATATCTTGTGCAATCACTCATTTGGTGCAAGCGTGCAATCAAGCGATCTGGTGCATCCAATCAAGCGATCCAACGGTTACATATGAAAGGGGTTAAAAGTAAAAAAGTACTAGATTTCGGCCTCTTTCATATGTAACCGTTGGATCGCTTGATTGGATGCACCAGATTGCTTGATTGCACGCTTGCACCAAATGAGTGATTGCACGGGATATTTTCTCCAATTTGAAAGACTAAATGTGAACTAATTATAAAAATAATTACATAATCAAAGGATAATTTGCGAGACGAATTTATTGAGCCTAATTAATCTATGATTATCAAATGTTTACTGTAGTATCACACTGTCAAATCATGGCGTAATTAGACTCATTAGATTTGTCTCGCAAATAATCCTCCGATTATTAATGAGTTTTGTAAATAGTTTACATTTAATACTCCAAAATAGTATTTAAACATTGGATATGACAGGGGCTAAAATTTTAGCCCCTGATCCAAACGCCCCATAAACATGGGGATCTATGTCTTCTTCCTATTCATCTTAAATGATGTGTCATATTTTTTTATATTTTCGCCGGAGATTTAATAATTTATCACTCTCAATAAAAATGATTTTATATTTTTATCGTCCTGATCCGTGTTTATTGGCCTAATGGTCCTACGTACCTTGGAGAGTAGAGTGACAAATGATTTACTATTTTTATTTATGGGACGTGACAATTAAGGCTATGGACTCCATCCTACGTGGAGAACTATGAGATACTTCGATTGCATGAGCTGTTCTAGTTTTAAACTTATGCATAATAATTAAAAAAATCAACTAAAATGATCTTTGTCGTCGTTCGTTTATTATGTTTTAGAAAATATAAGTTATTTATTTGTGAGATGTATATCATTTATTTGACTAGGACAAAAAGGTAAAAATATCTACGACTCCTAAAATAACTTTTATTTAAGAAAAGTTAATAAGGTTAAAAGGCCTTATATATATTTAACTGGAGAGAGTATCTAATAAAATTGCATGTGAGGTTTGAACACATCTAACTTCTGTTCAAAACCTGGGCAAAAAAAGTATAAAGTATTAAGGATCTATTTGTTTTAGCTCGGGATTGTAATAATCTAGTTTAGATTAAACCTGTTTATTGAATTGTTATAATATATACTTCATATTATAATAAGTTGGCATAATAAGCTAGCCTGTTTATTTTAATTTATAAAATAAGCTGGTTTCAAGCTAAAATAAATATACATTAAATGATACATTAGTCGCTGCCAATTTGATGCATTGACTATTGGCCTTTCCTCCGTAATGTTTTACCGCGCATTATTTTAGGGAAAATTACTCACATGTAATTATAATTTTTAAAAATTGTCTACATGTCACTATTAGTAATTGTGACGGTCTCCGTCTATCAATGACACACGATGGTATATTAGCAAATAAAATTGTAATAACACAGAAAAAATTAACCTTTTTTTTAATCACGGTAAGCAGACGCCGACTTTTCAAAGGATTAGACTGCGCGGTCCGTAGAAAACGGCCGAACAATTTGACTTCAAATTACGTTATTTTTCAATTCAAACTTTTGGTCGGGTGGAAACAATTTTAAATTGCTGTGGCGTCGTCTCGACCGGGTCCGGAATCTGTAATCTTTCTTGGTTTAAAATTTCGAGTTACGAGTTCCTGTGGGCCTCAATTTTTGTCGATTTGTCCGTACATTCCAGAGAGTATGGATTTGTTAAAAAAAATTCATAAACCTCTGGCGATTTTAATAGCCTGGCTTTAAAAAGCCCAAATTAAAGTGATATTTTTTCCTTTTTGGTTTAGATTTTTTTAGCAAACTTTGCGTCCAAAATCTAAAATCCAAAGCAAACATATTAATCTAACACACCATATTAGTGAAACATTAGATTCTTTAAGTACACAATAAAAGTTATCCCGAAATAAATTTTACATATTCTCGACCTATTGCAAAAAAAATATAAGATAAATTTTATGGTACATAAAAAATATTATGAATCGTTTATTTATTCTGATGTAATGCTTAAGATTAAAGATGATAACCTATTTACTCTGGTCACCTTTATTTTTTAATTTTTTTAAATCCTTTCTTTCTAATTTTTTCCATAGACTTTTTAATTTTCTAAGTAGACTTTCCAATTATTGGATGATTATAAGTATTTTTAATTTTAGTTTACTTTTAATCCTAACTAAAATCAATGATCTACGTTAATTTAAAAGTATTAGTTTTTAGGAAGTAAATGTTGTACCGTAACATAGCCCAAATATAACCCTAAAATTATACGATAATTACTTAATAGACATACATACTACATTACGTAATATTAATGTTAGTTTATTTGTTTTTCTGAATTTCACATATAGGCTAATTGTTCACCATAAGCTTATTAATGGAAAAAGCAAAATCCAACGAATTATATGTTGGTATGAATATGATTTTATACTATCTATATTCATCTCTGGATATCTATCGATTTTTTTAATAATATTTTTTTGAAAAAATTTCAATTGTATATAGCCGATTCAATTTTTTTATAAAAAAATAGGCATCGGTCGACCAACCATCAGGTGAACCAAGTGGTGTCAGCCCTGATTCGGTCGATGGTCGGACGAACGTTGCCACATCAGCACTAATTCGTACGACTATCGGTCGAACCAGGCCACGTCATCACCTAACAACTATAACAGGAGATAGCAATGGTTACTTCGGCCGAACCATGCCACATCAGCATGGTGTTGACACTAAAACCTAATGGTCAAAGTGCCAAATGCACTGACGCCGATCCAATGATCCAAAAGCATGCGGATACTTAGAAACAACCCTAGG
Source organism: Zizania palustris (assembly GCA_019279435.1). Classification (NCBI taxonomy): domain Eukaryota; kingdom Viridiplantae; phylum Streptophyta; class Magnoliopsida; order Poales; family Poaceae; genus Zizania; species Zizania palustris. The sequence goes on along the minus strand of JAAALK010000086.1, from coordinate 12,939,189 downwards.
CGTGACACAACGCTGACGTCGCATTCCGACAACCCTTGATAGTGACAAGAGAGGGTGGAGTAGCCAGACAATTAGATCACAAGAAATAACATAATTAACCAAAGTGTAGGGATGAATTAAACTAAACTGGCCAAGCAGTTGATTTAAACCTGATAGAACAGGATCGGTCAGACCCGGTTAGACCGAACAGGCTAATGGCGACTATTTCATGCTTGTCAGCACGAGGGTGACAGATCTGGCACACGCCGATCAAACCGACAGGGACTCGTCGGTTAGACCGAAGTGGCGGTGAGTTGTCACCTCGTGTTGCCGGCACACCTGATGACGAATCCGGCACATGCCGGTCAGACCGACCAGGAAACATCAGTCAGATCGACAATGCTAGATCAGAACGCTTGGAGTTTCCGGCGACCATATTGCTGTGGATAATTTGCAACCAAAGTTCTTGGCAAAGAAGATGAGGTAGAAACACTGCAAGAACTCCAAAAGATCAAAGGCAATTTGACCAAGAGACCGAATCACCGATAAAAACTGGTAAAACAATAGAAATCCGTTACGTGGATGAAACATACGATTCACAAGCGAACCAATAAGGACTTACCATGATTACGACGTGGCGAACGGATGGTTTATAGCGCAAATCAGCAAAGATGGACATTACTTAGCTAATCCTAGGGCAAGGAAAGTAGATTGAATGTAAATGCAATTCAAAACTAGGGTTTTGAGTTGATTTGTGGAGATACCCTTGAATCGACATTGCCCCTGTTTTATAGGGGGTAGACATGACGTGCCTGGGTCTAATCTGAGTTAGATTCGAGCCCAAGTCGTTAAAAACTAATTAGGGATAAAAATACCCCGAAATCACTAATCTGACTTGGATTCGGATTAAATATGGTCAGACTGGGGCCGGTCTGACCGGCCTATGCCAGGACTTGCCATATTTTCGGCCAAAAATATCAATTTTGACATTTTGACAATTTTGACCATTAATGCTATTTTTTGCTATCAACACATGGTTCTACCGACCATCGGCCGAACCATACTGACGTGACATGATTCGGTCGTTCAAAGACAGCATGTTGGCTTACTGATGTGGTGAACCAGGATACGTCAGTATGGTTCGGCCGATCATTGGCCGAACCAGGTTGATATGGTCTAGTTTGGCCGAACTAGCCATTGCACGCACATGTGGATTAGCCATTGCGTCCACGTCAGCATGGTTCGACCAATAGTCAGACAAACCATGCCGACGCTATGAGGTTCGACCGATGGTCGATCGACTGATGCCTATTTAAAAAAAATGAATCGGCTATACACAATTGAATTTTTTGTAAAAAAATATTATTAAAAAATCGATATCTGTCACCGAATGAACCATTTATTTATAGTCTAATCCATTAAAAAACCATATGTTTACTTTAGTGTTTAAATTTCTCTTCACTGATCACTGCTTCTCTCCCAACGCTTAGCCCCCAGATCCTATGGTGGTTGGCGGGTATGCCTCCACTCATCCTTAGTTCAGAGTCCAGAGTTACGTGAGACGTCTAGTGCAGGCCGTTCGGTTTAGTGGGCTAGCGGCCGACAACATTGCCGTCGGGCTCCAGTGTCGGCCGTCGCCAGTGCTCCCTCTACTGTCTCCACGTTGCGTGCAAGTACAATGTACATTTTACCTGACAGGTTATATGCTACCTTGTTAATTGAATAAGAATTTGGTTATTACGGATACGAGTTTTCCGATAGGTATATTAGATACGTGAGTATAAGTCTGGAATAAAATTAGACTCACACGTATATATGTTACCCGACACCTAGGAGATTTTTTCTTAACAGGTAAGAGTTTGAGATGGTCAAACCCAATAAATATAGACCCATTACTATCTCTATACCAGCCCATTTTTTTATCTCCAAAACTCCTACCCGTTAACAAATCTGGTGATTTTCAGAAACAGTGTGCAGAAAACAGCATGTTACGCAGACTGTGACCTTGGTGAGGTAAACCAAATTTTCAGTTTCAGAGGCTGCTGGTTTGGAGCCTAACGAGTTGGCAACTTCTTCCGTATTGGATTTAAACCAAAAATAGAGTAAAAAAGGGGGGAAATCAGCTTAGTGCCAAACTGGTGAATAACTGTAGTGCCAGCAAACTGTCAGTTAAAAGCAACAGCCTTGAAGTGCTAGAATTTCAGGTCAGATTCCATGGATAAGAAAGAACACCTGACCAAACCCAAACCCAGGACTGTTCAATGTGTCTGCCTACCTATGAGCTGTAGATTTGGACGTACAGAATTCCTTGTGGAATCCATTTTCGTTTCAGAATACTAGGAGTAGCCTCTCTTTGTTTTATCTTGTTTATCAGGGAGAGGATTTGGGTTGAACTTGTACAAGACACAAGGTGACGCTTCTGAATTCTGATCACAGTTTACACCGTCAGTAGAACATCCTTGCGAAAACATGCCTGAAATGTTCTACGACAAGACGGCGCTTCTGGATTCGGGTCAAATTGTGCATCCTCAGCAGAGCATTATATTCTTGAGAAAGCTTGTGTGAGAAACGTTCCAAGGCAAGATGATGCTTCTGAAGTCTGGTCACATTGCGCATCACCAGTAGAACATTCTTGAAAAAAAAAACTTCTCTGAATAGTTCCATGCGCGCGTGTTCCTGAGTATAATTCACAGTTGTTTTGGTCGATCCATGCACCGATCTTCTAGATCGAGTGTTTTTTTTTTCTGAAGAAACATCCTTTTTGGCTGCTGAGTATTTTTGACCGGTTTCTTTCGGCAATACCACGTTGAAACGAGGGATCGAAGTCGATCGATCAAGATATAACATTATGGAAGTGGTGGGATCCATTTTGCAGAGATATTTGAGAATTTGTTACTTTCAAGAAGTGATATTATATTTTTACTATCCCTGACATCATAATCAAAGTACTGACAATTTTTTTTATTTTAAAAGTTATAACGGTCGGTGACGGGGCTTCGTGGCAGTTAAGATAGGCTCATAACATTAGATCTAAACTTGATAGCTCGGATCGGATGACTATGACTGCAGGAGCTGTGTTCTTGCCATGTTGCCAACCACATGCAGAGTCATCTGAACATCAAACATCCCCCGTTGGAGAGACGCTGCCGGTGTCCATGACAGGTGTGTTTGGCTCTCTGAAGCATCTGGACACGAGCTGGGCTGCTGCTGTTTGGGCCCAAGAGCATCTCCAGGATAGTTTTTCTATATAAAAACTATCTCCTTCCTCATTTAAATTATAGGAAAATTGTTGTGTATTAAATTAATTTTTAGGGAATAAGAAAAATAGGATGATCCCTAAATCAAATTTTAGAGAATAAAATTTAAGACATCTCTTGGAGATGCTCTACCTTTAGTAGAGGTGAGTATTCGGTTCTTTTGGTATATTTCGTTCGATTTTTTCTGCTTATAAAAAATTCGGTTTTTATACAATAGAAGTCGAACAATAAGTAAAATTAAACAAACTGAACCGAAAAGATCATCGTTTTTACTGAATCAAGAGGAGCACAGTCACCGCGCCAGCACCACGGCGAGCTAGCGGCCGCCGCCGGTGGTGGCGGGCGAGCGGCTACTACGGCGACCGCTTCGACGAGGGCGAGCGAGCAACACGACGGGGGAATACTAGAGGGCGAGCGATGATCACTGCGTTGGCTCGTTGCCGCGATGTTTGTGAGCGGTTGACGGCGGGGGCGGGCTAGCTAGCCACGATGTGGCTGTCTTGCGTCGCCAGGTCCACAACGTCGAGATAATTTAACTATTTGTCATTTGTAGGGGGAAAATTTTTATCCCAAAACCATTAAGATCAAAAGACAAAGATAATTTATACAGCTTTAAACAGAAGCTTGCCCTAAGTTGATGAAGTTTCCGAGCCGAAGGGCCCTCCGAACCCTAGTTCGAAGATACCCTCCGAAGGCTCCGTCTCTACAGTGGGAGACAGCTAGACTGACGGGACGTCTGCCTTATCTATCTTGTTCGAATACATTTTACTATTTTAGCCCTATTCGAGGTACCGAATAGTTTTCACTATGTCAGTTGTAATTGAGGGGTAAAAAAGTCTTTCTTTAGAGTTTTTACCTATAAATACCCCCTTCTCACCCTGTAATAGGCATCGACTACTCACATATTCAATATACAACTTCGAACTACTTCGAGCTATTATCCTATTTGGAGGCTTGAGATAGTTTACTTCACAAACTCATTGTTTGCTAGTTCTTAATATTAGAGAACTTGTTAGCGTAATCTTTTACACCAACATCACTCTTTTCATGTGTCAATTAATAGACCATATGTTAGTAACTCAGATGACCCCATATATCAATAACTCGGAGTGATAATTTTATTGTCACTCACATGTTAAGAACGACAAATTACTATTATTAAAAGCAGCTCGGCTTTGCTGCTCGCATGAGAGGCCACGTCATTTTTTTTGCGAAAACCCCTTTGATTTCCTTGAAATTGGTCTAGAGCGATGACCCACATTTTTGCAGATTAATCCTTCAGCGTTTTTGGAATGGGTTAATTTTTTTCGTGCCATTACAATTTTTACGGTTTGCTAATATGTCATCGGTGTGTCACTGATAGATGGGGGCCGCCACAGTCACTGACAGTGGCATATAGGCAATTTCTGAAAATTATAATGGCATGTGAGTAATTTTCTCTAAGATTTACTATTTTGGCACTCCAAAGATGTGTACTTTGTTATAATAGCACTTCTTGAGGCTGACATGTAGAACCGTCTGAGTCAATGAAAGTGGGTCCAAATGCTATTATAACGAAGCCACTTCTTTAGAGTGCTAAAATAGTAAATCTCTCTCCTACAGGCGCACGTGCATCCGCCTCGCCGCCACGCTCACTGTCGTCGCCCGCTCCGTCCTCCACCTCCCAGCCCTGAAGCCTACCGCCCCTCCTCCTATAGGCCCGCATCTTTGCCTTCGCTGCCATGGCCACTGTCGCCGCCCGCTCGCTCCTCCACCTCCCCGCCCCGAAGCTTGCTGCCCCATCTGCCTAGCGTTTGTCGCCTCTGCCACAGCCTGCGCGGTCGCCCACTCCCTCCTCCACCTCCTCGTGCCGAAGCCTGCCGCCCCCGCCCATCTAACGCCCCCTAACCTCGAGGGCTCAAGCTCCTTGGACACCGCCTTTCGCTAGGTCCAATTCTGGGAATGGAAGCCTGAGCCTTCCCGAACCTAGACGACATCCTCTTCACGGCGTCAACGACACCCTCCTCGTCGTCGCACATCGACGTCGACCATCACATCCTAGGTTCGCCTCGCTCCACCATTTCCTATGGCCTGTTGCTCGTCGGTCCCTGCTCTTATATGAAATGCTTTCTATTTTAGTTTGGAGGTTTTAGGGATCTCTTAAGTATAGTGGTCAATAGTAAAGGGAGAGGCTTCTGCGTGTTCATAGATAGCCAGATAGCCCGAATGTATCAGTACTCGAACTAAAAGGCTAAAGTAGTTAACTGCAAGTGCTTTTACATATGAACGTGCATTGTAGGTACCATCATATCCCTTATTTTTGCGGTGATTGAATATACATTTGGTGAGCTTATGTAGAAAACAGACAACAATATTCCTATAGGACGGAAGCTTGTGTTTTTTAATTTCCAGTTTCTTGTGAACATACAAATGTACAATGTTCATTTCGTTTCATATGAGACGTCTTGATCAGTGCACTCAAACAAAATTCAGCCAAGCTTGTTATATACCAAAAGAGTTGGTGCCATTCAGATGGATCTGAAGTTCTGAACACTTCTTCCGTTCTTCCATCAAATGTAAATACACTCTTACGTTCAGTCTCTTGCTATTTCCTATTCTGCAATTTTTCATGCTCGCCTTTTGATATGGTTAGTTGGTGACTATCACCATTCTTCAATCTTCGGGCATAATGGTTTTTATATTTTGTTTTGTTTCTTGTTTGATTATTGGCGACAACTGAAGTTCAAGTTGTATCTATTTCAGAACTATGTAGCTTGGCTTTATCCCTAAGTTCTTTGTATTCTTATTTCTTTGGAATGATTGGGTGTTGGGTGTTGCACTCGTAGTTCAGCTGACTTACATCAATGTGCAAGTTACAATCTCTGGTGAATATCACAAATGTCTTGTCAAAATGGTAACAACCCTTTTGGACACTTTCGCCTATTCATAATATTAGTAATGCAAATAAACATTATTTTTTCTCATTTGCTTTACAATGTAGTGTTCAAAGTGTAGTACATATGGAACATGCTTTATGCATGAAATTTATTGAAACGTGACATAAAGTTTATACTCTTTAGATCTTTTCTATGAAAACTAACTTTTGTATCTTGCTTGTGTAGTTCAATGTTTTACTTATACTGTAGTGAGATAATATGGCAGGTTTGCATTCTTTTTCTAGCAATCGTACTTTAGTGATATTTCTACGGCATTTTACTAATGTTTATATTATTAAGTGTGTTGAATCTTATGGCTATGCATTTCCATAGGTTCATCTCATAGGCTGTCAATATACATTACATGGTGCACATCTAACACATTAATTCTACTCATAGCAAAACAACTCTAGCTTTTTGTTTGTTTTTAACAAATTCTTTTGCTGTAATAGATCCACTTGTCCCCTTTGTTTTATCTGTGTTACTTGGTGTTGATGATGCCAATGGAAGCTACGATCTATTGGGTGTTTGATACTTTTTTGATGGATGTATGTAGGCATGTAGCTAAACGCAAAATCAATTGCCGGAGCCGTAGAGAATTAGAGATTGTTGTTTGTGTGGACCCTTGGCAGTTTCCATTATGGCGTTAGATTGTTTAGTTATTGGTGCACTTTTGGAAAGTTGAAATTAGTTTGCAAGTTTTGCAACTTGATGTCGCATTTCATTGTTATGCATGTGTAGTAGAACCAAGTAATATTCGGATTGTTTAGTTTGTCTGCGTATCATAAACCTGTTGTTTGTTAAATATGTTTAGTGTACTTTTATTGTTTGAGAGTATGAACTGCTAGCTTTAATTGACAAGTAACTATGGTGCACCCTTATGTGAAATGCTTTCTATTTTAGTTTGGAGGTTGAAGGGATCTCTTAAGTGCATTTAAGATATTGGTATTAGATAAATTTTGCAGCACTTTTGCATTTTATATTGCAGTGTTTTCCTAAACTGTAGACACTACATGGTCAGTCACCCCTGGTTTAGCGCATAGTAGCAACAAGTTGTCCATGTATATATGGACTAAATAACTAAAACGATGAGTTGCATGCCATATTTTTCAAGTGAGATCGGCACCTTTCATAATCTGAAGGTCTAGACTTGAATCCTTCGCTGTCCTCTCAGTTTGGATTAATTTTGTAAGCACGCCGATTATTTTTATGTGCCGTATTGATTTAGCATCTGTTCTTTGACTATGGCATGCAGTTGTTGCTTTCAGTTGGGCCTTCATCCCAGATCCATAATGATTCTGCTTGTGTTAACTTATATGTTCTAAAGTATTCTTAAACTTGCACATTCAGTAGAGGCCCTAAATTTGGTTTGTATTTAACTGCATGCAACTCTCATTGATAATTTGACTTTACCTTATTTTCAATGTTTCACAGATCACAAAGGGATAAAATGGAATAACACATCTGCCAATCTGTAATTTCAGCTAAATTTAGCTCTTGGAACTATGCATGTTTTCCTATTCTGACTACATTGCAATGTTTAATTACTGTGGCTAAAGTGTATTTCAATGTTTGTGGAGAGCTGCAGATATTATTATTAGGTCATAAATACACTAATTTTTTTACATAAATGGAGCATGCATGAGATGCTAATAGAGTTATCAGAACCATTTCATAAATGCCACTAAAAACCTCTAAAATTAGAAAAATCTGATAAAAAATTACTGAGAAAAACGTGGAGTACTCCGTAATTAATCAATTTTTTTACTTTTTATCAGCAAAGATGGGATCCCATGTGTGCGATGGACCTGAATAAGCCTTGCAATGTGGCTGGAGAAGCGGAGTCTGGAAAAGGAAGATGCACAAGCTGGAGGAGCAATAGGAGCATAAGGTTATTGTGCATACTGTGTTATAATATTGCTATGGTAATTGGTCTGGATTTTGGTGTTGATTGAATTGACTCCATATTTAGATCCAAAAAGGCACCCTTTTTACTACATCTCCGATGTGCTGATTATTATGTTGCCTCAGTTTTAGTATGAGATAACACCCTTATCAACATGAATTCTTATTCAGCTTGCATATTATGGGAAATTTTAATGATTATAAATAGCTAGATTAAGTGAGTGATACAGCTGAAGCAACCTGCCATCATACAACTCACAAATTCTCTCACTAAATTTCCTTTTCTGTTTTTACGATAGAGATTGTCTTAAATTTTTGTTGGTTTCTTGAAAAAATCATGTACTTTTAACTTGGAAGTTTAAGTAATTAAATCCTCCAACGCCGACGACGGCTTGCGGCTGCAGGCATAGAGACGGCGCAGAGGTCAGAGAGGCTGGGCAGGCCGCAGGTGGCCAGGCAAGCCCAGGAAGCAGCAGCAAATGCAGTCCGTTTCTATGTTTTTTCTGAACGAAAACCAACCAAAAACCAAAAATCGAAGTGCATAAAAATAAAAACCGAAAATTATAAAAAACCGAAATAGTGATTATTTTGGTTCGGTTTTGGGTAATTTTCGCTCACCCCTGACAGTCAGTTTCAGACTCTTGTTCCATACGATCATACACGATGCACGAAGAGACTACAAAATACGATCGAGTGGTTCTGAAAACAGCCCGTGCTTCCCATTTTGTCTGAATTTGTGAACATTTCTGAAAAACCGCGACGAGATGCACGCAAACAATAGCAGATGCTTTCATCGAAAGAAGTCGCGGAACTAGCGCGCAGAGCCAACTGGAGCAAAAATTCCTTCAGAAACGGGATGTTATCCTTCCAACTTTATTCAAGATTCATCCGGTTTAACCGGCTTAGCGCATATCACCAGCGATTCTGCGATGTAACAACACTTTAGATCGGATAATACCACATTTGTAGGCTGTAGCAAATCAATCGTACGGATCAGAAGCGGTGATAGATTGTCAGTCGTCAGAAACCCAGAGTCACTGTGTCGAACGGCAATCACAGAATAATGTGTAGACCTGTAGAAGCAATGGACACATCTAAGGTGCGTTTGATTCCATGTAAAGTTTAGACTGTTATTGGGGAAAAATAATTCATCCTCAGGATCTTCAATATTTTAAGATAAAGACAAATCATAATTTTTAAGTGCAAGACTTGTCTCCAGCTGAAAGGGTTAAAGCCAAAGGATTCGTCCAGCCTTCGGTCCGAAGAAACCCTCCGAAGACTTTCCCTCCACAGTGAAAAATAGCCAGAAAGATGGGACGTCTACTTTATCTATCTCCTTTGAACATACTTTACCATTTTAGCCCTATTCAGGGTACCGAAATAGTTCCCACTATGTTGGTTGTAATTGAGGGGTAAAAATGTCTTTTTCTTAGAGTTTTTACCTATAAATAATTCTCTTCTCATCTTGTAATAGGCATCGAATATTCAGATATTCAATACACAATTTCGAACTACTTCGAGCTATTATCTTATTCGAAGGCTTGAGATAGTCCGCTTTTACAAACACTTCGTTTGTTAGTTCTTAACTTTCAGGAACATGTTAGCGTAATCATTTACGCCAACACTTGTGTCATTGGATGTTTGGACATCAATTTTAAAAATTAAACATTAGCTAATTATTATACAAATAATTGCATAATCGGAGGATTATTCACGAGATGAATTTATTAAGCCTAATTAATTCATGATTAACAAATGTTTACTGTAACCTCACATTATCAAATCATAGCGTAATTAGGCTAATTAAATTAGTCTTGTGAATAATCCAATGATTATGAATGAATTTTATAAATAATCTACATTTAATACTTAAAACAACATCTAAACATCCGACGTGACGAGACAAAACTTTTGGACTAAAGAACTAAGAATACTAAATCTTTTTATAAATATATCATTGATTCATAATTTCGTCCAATTTATTACATGATTCACCAGACAATGGACAGTGGCTTACAGCGTTACACTTGGTTGGTTGTGGTAGATCAAAATATTTTTTTAAAAAAAATCAAATTAGTATAACCGTTTGAAAAATTTACAAAATTAGTATGCGGTCGATACCTGAAGTGTCGATTGGAGCTAACGTGGCATCCACTCGGCACTTCGAGTGCTGACCGCACGCTACTTTTGCAAATTTTTTCAGACGGCCATACATATTTGATTTTTAAAAAAATATTATTTTTTAAAAAAATTCCAGATCAAATAGGTAGACCACTAATTTACATCAAGAATACGAAGAATGTCCTAGATACTGTAGAAGCCACTGACGCCGGGGCTGCTGTAGTCCGGCGAAGGCGTCGACGGGGTGTAGTCCGGCGAAGGCGTCGACGGACAGGTGCTGCTCCTCTGGTAGGGATGGTGGCGGCGTCGTAGCGGAGGCGTGAAAGGCTGTGTCGACACGGGCGACGATGACGCCGGGAGGTACGGAGCTGTCGATATGGGGTGTAGCTCGGCGAAGTGACGCGTCGCTGAGGTATCGACGGTGTGTAGTCCGGCGACGCAGCATGGCGCCAAGGAGTCCATGTGCGGGGGTACCCCGGTAACACCGCGCCGCTTGGAGGTGTCGAGGGGGGGTAGTCCGGCGAAGGCGTCGAGGGGGTGTAGTCCGGCGAAGGCGTCGAGGGGGTGTAGTCCGGCGAAGGCGACGACGGGGTGTAGTCCGGCGAAGGAGACGACGGGGTGTAGTCCGGCGAAGGCGACGACGGGGTGTAGTCCGGCGAAGGCGACGACGGGGTGTAGTCCGGCGAAGGCGGCGACGACGGGGTGTAGTCCGGCGAAGGCGACGACGGGGTGTAGTCCGGCGAAGGCGTCGACGGGGTGTAGTCGGGCGAAGAAGCGAGTTGCGTAGCACGGTGTAGTCGACGGGGTGTAGTCCGGTGAAGCGGAGCGTGGAGGGGCCATCATGATCCGCGACCAAGAAGCTGCGAAGAACTGGCGGCGGATCAGGAGCGCGGCGTCGCTGTCGAAGACCCAAGAAGCGGGGCGCGGTAATGGAGGAGGAGGATGCACAGGGCACTAATATAGCCGCGGGATGTAGTCCGACACCGACTCGAATTCCAACAACTTGAAACGGCGGCGCGACGGACTCCATAGCTGGCAGAGCTCGCGCGCTTGCGATTTGGAATGCCGGCGGCAAGCCGGCAACGCGGCGGCGCGAGCCCAGCCGAGTCAGTTACACGGCTTCCAAAAAATTCAAATCCGAATCGACGTCACGTGGGCCTGTATGGCCGGGCCCAATATGAACCGCGTCAAAGCGCGTGCGCCCCCCTCCCATCCCCGCTGGGCTTCCGCGGGAAGACGGGTTCGCGAGTCGCGACTGCGGGAAGCGCCACCGCCGGCGCCCGGCGGCGGCGATAGGCCGAGAGCAGTGCGGGTGTCCGCCGGGTGTTCTTCTCTGCCATGATTACCGGTGAGCGCCGCAGCTTAACCCCTCGCGAGGTTGTTTCTATGCGCAGCGTAGTAACAGTAGTATTCCGTAGAGCAGAAGCATGGCGATCGTTTTCGTTTCCGTGGCGAGGCCGGATGCGATCTCGGTTTCCCCTCGCGTCGCGGTTCTCGTAGCAGACGGAGAATTTTCCAGCTGGAGCGGAGGATTTCGAGAATTTTAGCCTGGGAAGATTGGGCGTTGTTGGGATTGGGAAGTTTAGGGTTCATTTCAAATTCCCCTGATGTTTGTGAGCTGCGTCTAGGTCTAGTCAACTCATGCTGAAGCACACAGACTGAAATCGAACCGTAGGCTTAGAAATGTGATGCCTGAGATGCTGTACTGGAGATGTTCATACTCTTTCACCTCGAAAACCTTCTCTCCAGCTCAAGATCACTTTCTTCTTTTTCTTGAAATAAGTAGATCCTTTCACTTTCATGACAACTGACTTTAAACCCTTCTCTTGCCAAATTATGATAGTGCAGTATATACTATAAAATTCTTGATGTCATTTGTGGACAGTGGAGAAGGGGTGGAGAGTGAGATGTGCACACTCGGCATAAAATACTTATTGTCGGATTACTATTAATCACCTATCATGACAACTAAACAATCTTAGATGGTCCATACAGAATCAGTGCTCCCAATCTTCTGGGAATATCCTTCGCGTGATCCGATGTTGCTTTGATTATTTTTGTTTAACATAATATGTTTGGTAGGATTAAAACAGACTTAGTCACTAACTGTTCTTATCCATGAGTTCATCTATTACCATTTCACTAAAAAAGAGTTATCTCTATTGTGGACATAGTTGGTGTCTAGCAGAAAAGCAGCACATGCGTGGCCTTGGACCGATTGGTAATTTCATGTGTTTTGTTAACATCTGTGGAACATAACCTGTCTATGTTGAAAATAACAGGCATTTGACTCATCTGTAAAGTTCTCTACTATCTATTTCTAATTTCTTATAGTAGGTAAGGAAACCAGATAGATGCCTTTAAGAAACTGCCTGCAAAAGTTGTTTTAAAAAACTGTGTGGAAAACTAGATTAGATTTTTGTTTTTCTTCTCTCCAAATACTCCAAGAAACGGTTTTGTGTGGTTATCTTTCCCTTTGATGTTTGGTTAATTTAACTGATTACTTCCATGATAAGTTGTTCTTTTTTGTATAAGGGCGGGAGTTATGCCAAACACTATACAATAGAGCATGGAACAAAATTTAAAACAACTCTCCCTACTGTTATCTAGTTGTTCCGGGCTTCTTCTTATTCAAGTGATAGTTTCTTGACTACGGTTAGTTCCTGAATTTCCAGATTAGATTTTGATTTTATTTCTCTGTTTTTTTCAGAACAATGGAACTTGTTAAGCACTAATGAAGGATGATTTGCTAATTGCAACCAATAACTGCATTCAAATTTGATTGCACAATTAATTTACTTGCCACATTTAGCCTGCAAAATATTGCATTTGGGCAACTCAACATTGTAAGAAGTTTCTGTTGAATCCACCCCCTCCTCCGTTGGTGCCCAGTTCCTCTCGGTATGAACACAAGAACACAAGAGCACGAGAGATAGTTTTGGTGCTGCTCAACCAACGCAGCTTTTCTGGGATTTCCTTAAGTAAAAGCACACCGATTACAAAGCAAAATGGACCCACTAACCCCCCTTGACTCGGCACACTCCCAGCTTCACGCCATACACAGCATGCAGCACTCCCCACTAGACACAACTACCTGAGAGAAAAGAGGAGAGCCTAACCGCATGGACTAGGCATGCAAACAGCACTCCAAAAGATACGCCCAGTCCAGAGAAAAGGCTCACATTATTTCGGCTAGACCAAAACAGGAAATAACTAGGAAGTAAAATGCATACAAGACTGGGTTATCTAACAATCTCCCCCTAACACAGTCTTGCTTCACTTCAACTTGACGATGCCCATCTTGTCACGAAGCTCGCAGAACCTTGCGCGTCCCAGCGCCTTGGTTAGGACATCAGCGAGTTGCTCCTGCGTACTCGCATACTCCAAACAGATCTTGCCACTGTCCACACACTCGCGAATAAAGTGAAACTTTGTGTCGATATGCTTACTGCGGTCGTGTAGGACAGGATTTCTGCTCAGGGCAATAGCAGATTGATTATCCATCTTCAGAACTGGCGGTTGAACGACCCTCCCTGTGATGTCGTTCAATAGCTGAACTAGCCACACCGCCTGACAAGCTCCTGCTGCACCGGCCATATACTCTGCTTCACATGTTGAGAGAGCCACTGTCTTTTGCTTCTGGGACTGCCAAGAGACTGGTAATTTCCCCAAAAAGAAAATCACACCAGAGGTACTCTTCCTCTCATCAACATCTCCCCCCAAATCGCTATCACTGTAGCCGGTCAGGTTCTTGTCACCTTTTGTCACCTTGGGGTAGACCACACCATAGTCCATTGTACCAGCGATATAGCGGAGCAAGTGCTTCACAGCAACAAGATGCTCCTGCCGTGGCTTCTCCATGAATCGGCTGACATATCCCACAACAAATGCAATATCAGCACGTGTATGCACCAAATACCGCAAGCTACCGACCAAGCTGCGATATGAAGTGGCATCAACCTCCGGTGTGTTGCTCTCTGTGGACAGTTTTAGCCGCACCTCCATTGGTGTGTGACAAGGTTTACAGTCCTTCATCCCCGCCTTCTCCAACAGCTTCTTTGCGTAGGCCGCCTGTCCCAGAGTGATGGAGTGTTGTCCCTGTTTCACTTCTATCCCAAGATAGTATGAAAGCAACCCGAGATCACTCATTCTGAATAGTCGGCGCATTTCTGACTTGAAGTCATCTACATCTGCTGGACTGACTCCTGTGATGATCAGATCGTCTACATAGACGCCCACCACCACACGTGTTGCTGCTGTCCCCTTTGTGTACATCCCGTGCTCACTGGCACAGCGAGTGAACCCGAGACTGCGAAGGCTGCTGTCAAGCTTTGAGTTCCATGCCCTCGGTGCTTGTCGCAGTCCGTACAAGGCCTTCTTTAGCTTCAAGACCTTCCCTTCATGGCCAGCAGCAATAAACCCCGGCGGTTGCTGAACATAAACCTCCTCTTTCAGCTCTCCATTGAGAAACGCTGACTTCACATCCATGTGATGCACCAGCCAGCCCTCTTGTGCCGCCACTGCAAACAACATGCGTATGGATTCCATCCTGGCCACTGGAGCAAACACCTCATCAAAGTCGACGCCTTCTCTCTGAACATACCCTTTTGCAACAAGGCGAGCTTTGTGCTTGACAATGGCGCCCTCATCGTTTCTCTTGACCTTGAATACCCACTTCAGACCAATGGGGCGATGGCCATGGGGCAAATTCACCAACATCCAGGTGCTGTTCTGCTCAATGGAGGACATCTCCTCCTTCATTGCCATGCGCCAACACTCTTCACGGCATGCCTCCTCAAAATTGGCCGGCTCATCTCCCACGACCAGAAGGAGATCTTCACTATCATCAACCTCCCTCTCAGCCACTCCTGGGTTTTCAGCCGGCCCAAGAATGTTGTCCAACAACCTGAAACGCAGAGGTGTTTGATTGTTGTGGGCGTCATCAAGATCTGGTTCACCAGGAGGAGGAGTGGCAAACTCCAACACTCTGCCACTTCCTGGTTCAGGAGACACAGACGTTGGCGGTGCGTCATCGTTCTGTAATCCTTCAGGTAGGCTTGAGTTGGATGCCGACGAGGATGCTCTTGGCGTCGATGAAACCGTTGGAGCCTCCGGACTGCTCCTGTCCAGTACATTTTCTGGGACAGCACCACGTCGAAGAGTCACTGTGGTATACTCGACGTGAAACGGCTCCTGTCCATCCATGTGAGTGCCACCTTCGCCTTCATCCCAGCTCCATGACCTTCCTTCATCAAACACAACATCACGCGATATATGCACGCGTTTGGTTTTGGGTTGAAGAACCTGTACGCCTTGGTACCTTCTTCGTATCCAATAAACACCATTGGCACACTTCGATCATCAAGTTTCTTGAGGTGACCTCCTGCTACCTTCACATGTGCAACACAGCCGAACACCCGGAAGAAATGCACAGGTGGTTTGAAGCCGTACCAGGACTCAAATGGGGTCATCCCCTTAACACTCCTTGTTAGCGATCGGTTCAGGATGAATATGGCAGTGAGGACAGCCTCCCCCCAAAACCAACCAGGCATGTTCATGGCCTTGAGCATACTGCGAGCCATCCCTAGCACAGTCTGATTTCTCCGCTCCACCACTCCATTCTGCTGCGGAGTATATGGCGCGGTGAGATGTCGCTGGATGCCCTGTTCAGCACAGTAATCAGCAAACGTCCGCGACGTAAATTCTCCACCTCGATCAGTACGCAGGGTGCCCATCTTCCTCCCTACTTCAACCTCGACGCGAGCTTGGAGTCGAATGATTGCGTCGGAAGCTTGGCTCTTGGCACTCAGCAGTAGCAGCCACATGTAGCGGCTCTTGTCATCCACTAGGAGAAGGAATAGCTTCTTCCCCCCTGGAGTTTCCGGCGTAATTGGCCCACAGATATCAGCGTGTACCAGCTCAAGTGGATTTGCAGCACGGTATTTGCTGATCGCCGGAAATGAATGTCGCCGCTGTTTTCCCGCCAAACAACTATCACACAATTGGTCGACGTGATCAATCTCCGGCAGCCCACGCACCATCTTCTGCTTCACCATTTCCTTGAGCCCTTGAAACCCAAGGTGGCCGAACCGGGCATGCCACTGCCAAGCCGCCTCAGAGCTCCGTGCAGCAAGGCATACCGGCTTGTCGATGGCGAGGAAGAGCACATACAGGCGCCCTGGTGAGCGTGGTACCTTGGCCAACAGTCGCCTTCGCTGATCCCATATCCTCAGAACATTCTGTTCAAGGAGAATCTTGTACCCGTCTTCATCGAGTTGGCCAAGACTCACGATGTTCGCCACCAGTTTTGGGATGTAATACACCCCTGCTAGCTCCTGATGTTCTCCGCTCTTCAGCTTGAAGATGATGGTGCCACGGCCCTCAATGTCCACGACAGAGCCGTCACCAAAACGGACTGTCCCCCGCACACCGGTGTCGATCTCGGAGAAGATGGAGTGCTCCCCCGTCATATGATTCGTCGCCCCGGTGTCAAGGATCCACCGTGTACTCCCCTCTTCGCCCTTCTCTCCAAGTTGGACGAACAGCTTGTCTTCAGCAAGGTGAATTGGCTCCTGGACCTCCACACCAGAAGGTGAAGTGTGCTGAACAGCACTGTCTGAGACCAAACCAGCAAAGGGGGCGGCATCCTTTTCTCCCTCCAGAATCCACCGAGTGCAATTTTCACCGCCACCTTCTCCCAGCCGGACAAACAGCTGTTCACCCGCCGGTTCAGCGATGATCGACGCCACCCCTAGGTTGAGCTCGGTCTCCTCTTCTGCCTGAGTTGTGTGCGCCTGTTCATCACGCTTCTTCTTGCGACATTCCCTTGCCCAGTGCCCTGCCTTACCGCAGTACCGGCACTCATTGTTTGCGACCTTCTTCTTCTTGCCATTTCCACCAGCATACGGTTTGGAGCCACTGCTGCTCCCCCCATCCTTGTCATGACCAGTACCCCGACTGCGCCTGTTTGTGGCAGAAGTCTTGCCACCGCCAGGAGACCCATCACCAGAAAGCTGCAGCCGTGTTAGAACACGCGCCACCAGCTCGTCTTCGGTGAGGTTGAGGGATGCAGAGGACCCTCCTCCATTGCCACCGAGTCGATGACGTTCATCCGCCGCCTTCAATCTCCCAATCAGATCTTCGACCGTCATCTGGTCAAGGTCGAGGAGGGTTTCGATTGCCATGACAATCTGTCCAAACCGCGGCGGCGTGGCCTGCAAGAACTTCCGCACAATCTCAGGCTCAGTATACCCACTATCGAGTACCTTTAGCTGGTTGGCAAGGTCCGTGATGCGGACGCCAAAGTCATCCACAGACTCTCCATCCTTGAACTTGAGCGAATCAAATTCGCGCCGCAGCGTGTTCGCCCTCGCTTGGCGCACCCGATCAGCACCGAGATGCGTCTTCTTGAGCGAGTCCCACGCGATCTTGGCGGAGGTCTTGCTGGCGATGCTCCCTTGCAACTCTGGAGGTAGTCCCATCGTGATGGCCTCCAACGCATTGCGGTCGTCGATGAAGTTCTCTGTCCCGACGTCCACCGCAGTCCACAGGCCTCTCGCCTGCATCTTCACCCGCATAAGGGCTGCCCAAGTGTAGTAATTCGACTTGGTCAGCATGGGGTATGATCCGCCGCCGCCGCCTTCCCTTACGACTCGGTAGACCAGTTGATCACCATCACCAGTGCCGCCTCCACTTCCCCTTGCGTTGTCTGGAGTCCCGCCAGTTCCTCTCGCGTTGCCGCCGATGTAACTCCTGTCACCCGGCGAGGCTGAGCGATGTTGACGACGGCGATTCATCAGCGCAGCGGCAATTGCTCGATCTCGCGTCCACCGAAAGTAACGGGCTCTGATACCACTTGTTGAATCCACCCCCTCCTCCGTTGGTGCCCAGTTCCTCTCGGTATGAACACAAGAACACAAGAGCACGAGAGATAGTTTTGGTGCTGCTCAACCAACGCAGCTTTTCTGGGATCTATTTCCTTAAGTAAAAGCACACCGATTACAAAGCAAAATGGACCCACTAACCCCCCTTGACTCGGCACACTCCCAGCTTCACGCCATACACAGCATGCAGCACTCCCCACTAGACACAACTACCTGAGAGAAAAGAGGAGAGCCTAACCGCATGGACTAGGCATGCAAACAGCACTCCAAAAGATACGCCCAGTCCAGAGAAAAGGCTCACATTATTTCAGCTAGACCAAAACAGGAAATAACTAGGAAGTAAAATGCATACAAGACTGGGTTATCTAACAGTTTCATGTAGCAGATATCGATTTTGAAGACAGAGACATACATATTTCTTTATTCCATTGTTCTGTTAATGTCAGAATATTAACTTCCATCCATCTCTACTTTGATTCCATTGATTTAAAAACCATTAGGACTACTTGAGTGGTAGCACATGTAAACCACTAGCATAGTTATGATTAATTCTTTTATTTCTTATACATGTTTTTCTCATTTGCTTATACATGCTGGACCATAGTTGTCTGTTGTCTCAGCAAGCCATGTAAATGTGAAAAGAACAGGCATGCTGAAATTATAGGAGCCATTACCAACTTCTCCTAGTACACATTAATTATGCTGTTATGTTTTCCTGGTTGGATTAACAAGTCAATAACCTTTGTATTAGTAGAAGACAAAGTTACTGTACAGTTAAAATCCATAATTATGATCCAAAGCTATTACTAACTTTTCCTAGCATTATTGCAATGCCAACAAGTTGAAGTTTATAAACTTGAGTGTCTACTGGTTGTCTGAGTATCTAGTTGTAACTAATTTTCCAATTCTTACCAGTGCATGGTGAGACCAGTTCACCAAGTATGCATGATCACCTTTTGGAGCTTATCTCATTGATGACATCAATGGCAATATACTTGCACAGGCTCCAACAATGCTGTCTTTTAATTTCTAAATTCAATAGCACCTGATTGATCCTCTTTGCTTTGTGGGCAAAAAACCATTATTCAGCACATAAAAGGTCAATGAGTTGGGGAGAATGTAGGCAGGCAAAGCCATGCATGCATTCTCCAAAACCAGAGACATAAGTCCTATTCCTAACACCACAACCTGCTTCATAGTGCTTAGTTGCTGTGTAAAAAACTCTGCTTCCTCCTCAATGAAAAAGACCGTGCAAGCCTTTTGCATTTTTCTAAAAAAAAGTGCTTATTTGCTTACTGTTGATAAAATGATAAACTGAAATATGTGTTTTATTTTTCAAAAGAAAACATCAAATCCTCAAGTAATCTCATATTAACAAGAGTATCCACACTATTGCAGTTCTTGAAAACTATCTCAAATTTGTTACATGCAACTCCTTGGAGGAGATAAGTAATTTCATATCTGATCTAGTAGGAGACGGTTAGATTCAACAACTTTCAAACCATTTGATCGTATAAAATTAAGTTTATTATGAGAATCATCTTGACCAAATGTTTTGATGTGAAGGACATAGCCTACTATCATAGTATCACCTCCTATAAAGATTCTAATTATTTGGCAAACTGACTTCATCATAGTCATCTAGGGATAGAAACACCTCATCTAAGCAGGAAAGCTCTGTGCCCTCCTCATGGAAGCTCACTTGTGAGTCATAGCTCGATTCAAACACTCGGCATATCACCCAACTGTTTGATTCCTGCAACGACCATGCATTCATATTAACCACATTGATTTGTCATGCAATATGATAGTGCTAAATGCGATAAGCAAATATGCATATAGCACTCACTATGTCTGAGTGACCTTTCTTCTGCTGGGACCGCTTGCTTGAACTACTTGAACTGCTGCAACTGATACTTCCATCTATTAGGTGGTACTCATGCATGACCCAGTTACTTTTGATTCCCTCAAAGGTCTCCCCTGTGAAGAAAATGAAGGTCTTCTTCAGGCCAACATTACAGCCGCCACTGCGTACTATCTCGTCAGCGCCAATGGGATTCCAGTGCCCATTTGGCGAGGTCCTACTCTGTGTTGCATGGCTGAAGAAGTACCACTGGTTACCAGATTGTAGCGCTTTGCCTGGAATAAGAACAGTTGCTCTCATGGCTTGGCATTAACAGTAGAGCTATGATGAAGACAACAGTGTACAGAAGTAAATGCCATACACTTACCATTCAATTCCCATGGATCACAGAGATTCAGAAGCAGCGTAGGGACTATGTCAGGTCGACACGGGAGGAGGGAGGCCTTGCGGCGGAGGAAATGGACGATTAGCTCTTCATCTGAAGGGAAGAAGCGGAAGCCAGGAGGAAGGTTAGAAGCTGCAGCCATGCTGAGGTGAAGTGCAAGCTAGGTCGAAGTCTAGATTGACTGTAGGAGGATGGAAGGCTACGGGAAGAAGATGAGAGCAGAAGTGCTTGCTTAGTGTGGTGACATGGTGATACTTATAGTGGCCGCATGCGTGTGTGCAATTGTATGGAGAAAGAGAGTAGACGTGCAATTCAAGGAGCGTTTGAAAGGTTTTGAGGCGGCTGCAGCATGGTGCTTTCAGAAGCCTGGCTACTTAAGTGCCATGCTAGCTTTCTTTTCCTTCCCATGCATTTTCTATGGAGGGGAACTGATGGTGCTACGCAAAGACAGGTATAGTATTGGATTTGGACAGAGGAGTCAGGAGTATCTGCGCGCCTTGATGCCCAGAGAATATATTGCATGCAGCTGTACTATTGAGAAGGATTGGAGGGAACTAACAAAGCTCGATCATCAATGCATGCATGCATGCATGGCACCTCATCATGCTCGATATATTTTAAGAACAAAGTTGAAGGAACAAGAAGGACAGTTCTTGTGTAGCAATGATGATCGTTTCTGTGTCCTTTGATTAAGTTAACCTTTTGAGAATGCGTTTGGTCGTTGACTCAGCTTGGATATATCACGTTACATAGACATCTCATCCAAACTTTTCAATAGCAGAGTAGCAGACTCTTGGATCACAATATTGCTGGTACATTTAAGAAGTGCCATCTCTCTGCCCAAGACAACTGTCAATGGAACGCAATCAGGTCATTGGGGTTTTCCTATCTGAAATCAGGGGATGAAAATGAAGATCTAGGTGAGATGACATATTCAACATCAGACTTGTTTAAGTTGCACGCCCAAGCTATGTGAAACCTCATTCTGCTGTCATTAAACTATGGTGGAGATTAGACTGAAGTTCTGACTTTCTTTCTCTTATTTGATGTGTGTTGGATACCATGTTAATATCAATCAATCATGCATCAAATAGTGCCATAAATTTGTTTGGACGCTGCTACGTGTAGTTGTGTATCCTAGTGAAATTTCACAGCCATTACCGACATGGCGACATGCTATGCATCAGCGAATTTTTCTTTTTACAAAGTAGTCTTCACTCTGCAGTGCATTATTTCCATTTTTGTTAAAGATATTAACCAGATGCTCCATATTCCACAATCTACATGCTAAATAGTCTGTTATAATATATCGCTCTATTGATCCATCAGTAAATATGTGTATCTGATGTGAACCACTAACCTCAACTTGTATTAGCTCAACTAAAAATTTTCTAGCTTAGTTACTTGGTTAATTTCTTTTTGTTTCTTGAATGATTAATAGTTTAATGGTACTATGGTAGACTAACCCCAATATGCAAGTATGCATCATGCATGCTAAATTCCAATCATTCGATACTTTCCTCCACTGGTGAACTTACTACTGTAC
The DNA here is from genome assembly GCA_019279435.1 of Zizania palustris. Taxonomy (NCBI): domain Eukaryota; kingdom Viridiplantae; phylum Streptophyta; class Magnoliopsida; order Poales; family Poaceae; genus Zizania; species Zizania palustris. The sequence goes on along the minus strand of JAAALK010000086.1, from coordinate 12,917,334 downwards.
TTTTCACCATATATTTGGCAGCTTAATTTCTTACCGAAAGCTTGGTACTACCATGTGAAGCCTTATGCCTGAGTGACATGTATGGAGGCCAGAGATGTAAAGTCTTCCATTATCTAAAAGAAACATGAAGGAAAGAGCAGAAAGTATTGTCCAGCAGCAATGGAAGTACCATCCACTATTATCTGAATTTCCAATAAAACTGAACTGGTAAGTGTCCTGCATCCTAATAATGGGTTTTCTGAGTGCTCTTGCTGCTCAAATTTTCGTCTCTGATGGCTGCCTTCCTCCTCATGTCATGCGGGCGTCATCCTTCTCCAACATGCTCCTTTATCCCTCTTGACCATAGTTATCATAAATTCCCACACATACCACCCCCAGCAAGTTGCAGAGAGTTCAGTGAAGTTGTGGTAAAGTACAAAGAGGGGTCACTTGGAGATGAAGCCACTCAAGTTCCTCATATTATTTTCTTCCATCTATTCTATGCTCATGTTTGCAAACTTCTGCATCAAAAAAGATATGCATCAATCATATCAAATTATTTTCATCCTTCAGTTTGCAAAAGACAAGCATCTATTAGGAGGCATTACAATTATGGCAATGATTCATGATAGTGATACTAAGCTGTTGAATAATTTGGTAACTACCAACCTGTTAAGTAAGCTGCACTGCAGCCCCAATTGATAAGAGAGCCATCTTCCTACATGCATAAAAGCTTGTCACATGAGAGCGAGGTTTATGTTAATATAGTTTTTGAGTTGTTAAGCCCTTTCATGATATACTATCCACTGTACTCCCCTGTCCCTACTCCCTAGTCCATAGCAGTTGGTAACACGCCTACGGATCTAGGCGCAGTTTACAAGTATAGTCCCCTTGATCATCAGAATCTTCCAGTAAGTATATTCTAACAGCTCAATCTTTTCTCCCATATAAAAAATAACGAAGAAAAACAATAATCAATCGTTTTCCATGGTGCTCAAACTCATACACACACTTCTATTTGTCCTACTTTTATGCCTTTCTTTTTCTCCTGCTTCTCTTCTCTTTAGGAAGGGTTTTTATGCATGCTTTGGTTCTTTATGCTAGGCCATGTAAGATTTAGGTGAAGTCCACCACTCTAGAGTGGCTGGTGCAGTAGTGTTGTTTAGAGATGGCAATCGGGTTCTACGGTACGAGTAATGTATATCTATATCCATACCCGCGAGAAAAACACATACTCGAACCCGAAACCCGCGACAGGTAGAACATCGTGTCCATACCCACGGGTGCCGTATACCTACAGGTATACCTATGTACCCGCTAGCTGCGGGAGTGTGGTGGAGTGATAGGCACGTGTGCACGGAGGAGAGGAGGGGCGGTGCAAGGCCGTGGTGAGGCCGTCATCGGCGCGATAGGCCAGTGGCACTGGGATGCCGTGGGACTATGGGAGGGACTCCGTTGGCCATAGAGAGGGGAGGGGAAGTGCTTCGCGGGAGGGATAGTAGAGGAGGGGGCTGTTGCTGGCTGACGGTGTAGGGGCCATGATATAATAACCACTGTACTCAATCGTTTTCCATGGTGCTCAAACTCATACACACACTTCTCTTTGTCCTACTTTTCTGCCTTTCCTTTTCTCCTACTTCGCTTCTCTTTAGGAAGGGTTTTTATGCATGCTTTGGTTCTTTATGCCAGGCCATGCAAGATTTAGGCGAAGTCCACCACTCTAGAGTGGCTCTAGAGTGACTCTAGAGTGGCTGGTCCAGTAGTGTTGTTTATAGATGGTAATCGGGTTCCACTGTATGAGTAATGCATATCTATATCCGTATCCGTGAGAAAAACACATATCTGAACCCAAAACCAGCGACAGGTAGAACATCGTGTCCATACCCGCGGGTGCCATATACATGCGGGTATACCTATGTATCCGCTAACTGCGGGAGTGTGGTGGAGTGACAGGCACACGCGCACGGGGGAGAGGAGGGGCGACGCAAGGCCATGGTGAGGCCGTCGGCGGCGCGACAGGCCAGTGGCACTGGGGATGCCGCGGGACTATGGGAGGGACGCCGTTGGCCATAGAGAGGGGAGGGGAAGTGCTTCGCGGGACTATGGCTATCTATTTTTCCTTGTTATTCACAACATTGCTAAGACTCTCTCTTGACATAATAAAAAACCAATTTAAGTACATCAACAAAATATGTATTTCTAGTACATAAATAGAGTTTGTTGTAGATACCACTATTGTTGTCCTCAACTTTTATAAAAGTTGGAACCTTTTATCACCAAAGTTGCTGTAAAATTTGGCAATAATGGTCAATGGGGTATGTCACATTATTATTGTAACATAGTCCCCCTTGTGTTAGGTCGACTAATTCAAGTTACCCTTTGTGAAGTCATACCCTACTTGTACAGCTCTCAACCTCAACCTCTGTGGTGCACCAATATCTTGTTAATATCTTAAAGGTGTCACTAGCGCGAATGTTATTGATGTCATCAAAGTTTTTTTATAGAAACTACAACAATAAAGTAATATCACATCAATTTGCTAGTTTTATTAGCATATAAATAAAATATGCAATGTACAATGTATAAACCTTGTGACGTCCACCGTTGATTAGATAATTTATCTTTATGAAGCAACTGTCGAGAACATAAGTTGGTACTATAGGGATCCACCTACTAGTGAAAGCACGTTGTCTGACGGGAGTACCATGTTGATTACTTAGGAAACTTGTCATGTCCTTAATTCATGTTATATTTGACAACGATAAAAAAGTCCAATAATGCTTGCGCAAACAAATTCACAAAGCAACATATAAATTCATAAAGCAACATATAAATTCACAAAGCAACATATATCTTCATAAAGAAACATATTCACAAACTCTAGGCATGTCGGAGTAGGAGGAGAACCTTAAGGCGGTGACAAGGAGAGGGTTGACGAGGGAAGCAGAGACTGGTAGAGGAGGCTGCGATGGGACAGAGACCAATAGAGTAGGCCACGATGGGACGGAGGCCATGGTAGTAGAGGATAACGACGGTGGAAGGCGTGGAGCGCGACGACAGAACAACAATGGAGGAGAAGGCGTGGCAATTAGGGTTTATGGTTTCATGTGATATGAAATCATTCTATTAGTGTTTGTCTATTTATAAATATCATCAGTGATAGATAATAGTTTCTACCCATCACTAATAATCTACCTATTAGTGATGGGTGGAAACTACCACCCGTCACTAGATCAGTAGTGACGGGAGATAGTTGCCGCCCGTCACGCCCATTAATGGCGGATGGTAATTAAGCCTGTCACTAATTTGTGTGCCCCCTCTTTAGTGATAGGTAAAATTATGATCCATCACTAATAAGGCAACATCACTGACACATCCAAAATGGTATGTCCCTAAAAGTGTATTAGCGATGCACATCAATTATCTGTCAGTAAAACTCTATCACTGAAGATTGTTGTTGGGTAAAAGAGTTTTAACCCTAACAAGGGGCTAACAAATGCCTTTAGCGAAGCCTTGTTGCGGAACCTTCCAATGGAGCCCCAAGACGCCGCCTTGAGTGAGGTGTAATGCAAAGCCTCAAGATGAAGCCCTGTGCAGAGCTCTAAAACGAGGTCGGATACTCAAAAACTACCCTTTGGCACTAGTAAGGACTCAAAGCCTCTAGAAACCACTCGGAGGGGACCTTTGAGACTATGGGCTCCATAATGTCCTTCGAAACAGTATAGCTTCGAGTGTATTCACGAGGGGAGCTACTTGTTTACCTCTTTGGAAATTACTATATATAACATAATAGTCGGTTTAACATATAGAGTAATTAGGTATTATCCTATGCATTTTTGCATATAAATATCCATCCTTTACAATGTTAATGAGATCAAATACCAGAAGTACAATATAGACTACATTCGAAGCTTATTATCCTAAACGGAGGCCTCGAATTTAGCTGAAGTCACTAGTAATACACTTCGAACCCTCTGAAGTTCTTCAAACTTGAACCTGTTGTGTAATTTTGTATTACAACAACAACTATTTTTGTGATAGTGACAACCAGTAGAGAAGCTTGAAGATTGTTAGATTAGAAGTTAAAAACCACTTAAAACTAATTTCATCTCGAACATGAATACATGATCATAACAACTTGAAATCTTCTTTGGTATCCTGTCCCAAAATATATATTGCCTATATTTAAAAATAATTGTAAATTTTGACTAATAATTAAGCAAAAACTTGTAAACTTAGTGTTACGCATGTTATATAATTGAATTCATATTTGAAAGTAATTTTATATGATGTTAACATTGAGATTACTGATGATATATGATGAAAAAAATCAATGGCTAAAGTTACTCGTTAAAAACCACGTAAAAACATATACAGGCTCTTTGGAACACGTAATTTTTATAAGAACTAAAATAAATCATCCAAAATTTCTTTGAAAATACCCTTTATATTTTGGGAGGAGTAGAGTAATTCTTAACACTGACGCAATCACATTACTTCCATCTATCTACTGCTTGACCATTTTGGAGCGTGCATTGGCATGGGTGGGTTGCCCACTTATGTGTTTGTTTTTTGTGCCAAAATTTTCTATGTCATTACAATTTTTTCAATTTTGAAATATGCCACTGGTGTGTCACTGACATATGGAATTTATCACAGTCACTGACATATGGAATCTATCACAGTCATTGACAGTGGCATTTTACAAATTATAGAAAATTGTAATGATATTTTTCAAATTTTTCCTTGTTTTTTTGGGAGGGCTCATATGTGCAGGGCTATCCCTTCCATGGCAGTGAAAGCACCTTCCAATATGCCATCATGGTTAGTGGTGGTGGAGCAAGATGAAGGCAAGATTGGTTCCGTTCAATCTCTCACCTGACTCTTTCCTTTTTGCCTCCTCCAGTCCTACTGAGGCCGATCAAAGATTCAAAATGGATAGATTATTATTTTCTAGGGGGTTTCGCCTCCAATTATTGTTCTTCTGGTCTTTCTTGTCCTCCTGTGACACAGCGGACACAAGCATTGTCACTGCATACTGCCATCGCTGTTCTTTGCTCGCTGAATCGCTGCTCTTCCATGGTTGCCCTGTGGCGAGTGGACAGCTTACCGATCGATCACTGGCCTTCTGATCGACGATGATTATGTATGCTGATTAGCTCATGTTATAAGAGTGCGTGTGAGTGATTGTTGAGGAAAATGTCTTCACCTTAACAGAGACTAACAACTGCTTTTAAACAAGGCATCAAGCGAAGTCTTATGACGAAGCACTGAGGCGAATCCTAAAGAGAAAAGTCCAAGGTGAGTAGAAGACGAAGCTTATCCTTTGAGACGAAGAAGCTTCCACGTGGTTAAACCACTTAGATGTGATGTTTATAACCGTGGCCCCAAAGACCCTTCGAAGTAGTATAGCTTCGGTTCGTTCACACAAGAGCTTACCAAATTACCCCTATAAAAATTATTGTATATACCGTAATAGTCGATTTGATGTAAAAGATAAATTCCTATTATTCCGTTATAATCTTGCCTATAAATATCCTTTCGATACAGAGTGCTAATCAATATGGTCTATATTCGAAGGTTATTATTTAGAACGGAGACCTTGAATCTAGCTGTTGGGGGAAAATACTTCATCCTCAGGGCTTTTAAGATCAATAGGCAAAGACATTTCATCAGCATCGAAGCATGTGTTCATCTCCAAGATGATGAAGTTTCCAAGCCGAAGAATACTTCGAATCCATGGTTCAAAGGTATCCTCCGAAGGCTCCGAAGCTACAGTGGAAAACAATAAGACTGATAAGACGTCTGCTTTATCTATACTCTCCGGATAGATTTTACTATTTTAATCCTATTCGGGGTACCGAATAGTTTCCACTATGTCAGTTGTAATTGAGGGGTAAATAGATCTTTTCCTTAGAGTTTTTACTTATAAATATCCTCATTCTCACCCTGTAATAGAGAGGGAATACTTAGCTATTCAAGACACAACTTCGAACTACTTCGAGCTATTATCCTATTCAGAGGCTCGAAATAGTCCACATCACAAACTTTTTGTTTATTAGTTCTTAATCTTCGAGAATCTGTTAGCGTAATCCTTTACGTCAACACTAGCTTTAAGCCTTTACCAATACAGCTTGGACCATTCGAGGTCCACTTTCATTTGAACATGTTGTGTAATTCTGTATTACGTCAACAGTGATGATATTGTCGCGGGTGAACCACTTACTAGTTAGTACACGTGTTGCTGTTTCTGATATCGTTGCTCTCATGTCAGCAGGGAGAAATTAAAGATGTGCACACATCACCGACGGATCGACCTGAACTGGCGTGAGTAACAAAGGTCATCAGCCATCAGGCTAGCCTATATCTTTTGTCCGGTGAATCTGCTTGGGCTTCAGGTTGGTCCTGAGACTAGCTAGGACGAATAATGGCCGGCCTAAGCTATCCTTTTCTTCAACCTATGGCAGTAGTGCTAGCTCGTCGCCATTATTCAAACAGGAACCTCGCTTGGAGGTTTGAAAGAAGCTAACTGGGGGATCCCTAGTTAATCGGCTGTGGACGACAAACACTCTCTCGATCTGGAAGATCGCCAAGACAGTGATAAAAAGATTGTGTCGACGTACGTCCATCTTCTTTCATTACTGTTCATGACGTACGTCCAGGGTACTGGCCGACAGGTCGCAGCGTTGTTTTTTTCTTCGCCCTGTCGATTCGTTGTCTAAACTGTCACGATCCTATCCCTGCTTCCCGTGTAAAAGACGGCCATTCATGGGAGCAGATGCTTGTTTTTCTTGTGTGGCGTGTTTTGATGAGCGAAAATGTTACTGGCACTCACTGCGTAATGCTTGATGAGTTCGAGCTGGATGATTACTTAAAAATAATCATTTGGTGTTTTGAAAGTGTTGAGATCTTGTGATGTGGTAAATGATGGTATAAGATCCTGGAGAAACAGTGCAATGGTTATATGTGCTGAAATTTTGGGCTAGTCTCACTTCAATCTTTCAGAAATTCCAAATAAATTTTAACGTCTATATGGTGCAAGAGGGTGATGTCTAAGTCTTTTTTATCAAAGGGTTTTGATAATACTTAGCTAGCACAATGAGATCTGACATATCTTTTGCTATAAGCAAATTGAGCAGGTTTATGTCTCACCTGAGTAGTGATCACTAGCATGCACTTGAAAGAGTTATGCGCTACTTGATAGGTATTATGAATTATGTGCTTCACTATTATGGAACTATTATGCAAACTTCAACTTAATGGCCATAAGACGGGTCACGAAAGTGAGAACGCTTATGGTGGTGTGCTCATGCAACAGCTCTTCTGAAGCTCGAAGGATGTCGAAAAACCTTTGAACCTCCGATGTTGGAGGATCCTCAGGATTTGATTCAAACTCTGGCCGTATAGCATCAAGCATCTCATCCATCCTATCGTCAGCAACACTATCATATTATTCTTCCACTACTAATACCATTTTTTCACGGCCTATCTCGCCGTGAAAAATCCAAACTTCATAACCTGACACGAAACTATATTTGGAAATATGGAATGACAACATCATCTTGTCTTGCCAACGAGAATTTCTACACTTCATGCATGGGCACCTCGCGCTAGTGTTTGTTGTCAAAACAAAAGCACGATCAACAAATTTCTCAGTGTTGATTACTCACTCCCTCGTGTGAGCTCCACTTTTCATCCAATCACTATACATCCACCGTCGGTCGTCTTCAGTCATTCTATAGGCAAAACATTGATTCAATCGAGAATGCATCATAAGTACTAGACATTTTCTACATACCACGGGCCTATGTATATAGGAAAAGATTGGTCCTAAACCCACCCAAGAGTGACCGACAGAACGTGGTATTTATGACGAGCCATGAGTCCGAACGAAATTTCAGCAGCATAACCCCGCTGTTCTCCAATTGCACACCTGATAGTGGTGCAATGGAGAACAACAAGGTTATGTCACTGAAATCTCATTCAGACTCATGACTCATCATAAATACCACGTTATGTCGCCCACTCCGAAGCTGTCCAAAAAGGAATAATTTCGGACCTACAGATCTCACACGCATGACATGTGTGAGACATATTGGTCCGAAACAGGTGACACATAGTTTTCGTTACACTATTTACGTTGGTGTCAAATAAAAAATTGCATACGAAAATAATATATATAAGAAAATATACATATATATATATAATATACTAATCATCGTAATGTCGAATCGGGATTCACTAAGACAGAAATAAAGCATTGGTACTGCCGACCTTGTACGATCCCCCTCGAATGGAAAAATTCAATTCAATGAGGATTTGGTTCATTAAAGAAACTAGAAGAATTATGGAAATGAGATGAAATCATCAACAAACCAAAAATTAATACAAGAATATAATTAATAGCATATATGATAGCACATCGCATACGAAACATTTGTTAAAGCATAAAATTAATTGAATTTTGTTTTTATTAATTATTTTGTGAATGCTACTTTACTCTTTGTAATTCAGGTCAACTACTTGTGACATGTGCATAACAATTAACGTCATTGTCAGCAAAAATGAAACAATTATTCATTATATCACATATTACAACAAAAAATAAGTGTCTATCATACAATCAATCTTCGGCCACAACAATAAAATTGTTGCAAACCTAGAGCAATCATTGTAATCCACTATGACAAAATTCACAAATCAAAAGTGAAGAAAAATCTTAAAGAAGAAAAATTTAATTGACAGCGATGGATGGGAGGCCGACGAGCGGCGGAGGTCGACGGGCGGTGACGGGCGACGGCCGGCTGAACATTACATATGAAACATATTAATACATGAACAAATTTTTTAACATCACACCATATATTAGTCCATGATTTAAAGAAAAAGCTAGCAAATTTTAACGATCATCACAACCAGTTTATTTCCCTTATGGCCAAAACCCTAAATCAGGAATTCCCCAAATTAGTCATCCCTAATCACTAAATTAACATGCAACAGTACCAAAATCATGATATTAAGGCTTGAATTGAAGGGTGTCCGGCTAGGATGAGGTTTACCTCGTCGGTTTTAGCCTTCGACAGGTGGTGACGATGGGCGGCGACGACGTCCGGAGGCCGGCGGGTGGCGGCGGGCGACCGGCTAGCGGGAGGTTGGCGGGCGGTGGGCGAACCAGGCGTTGACCGGGCGGTGGCCGGCGGCGGCGGGAGGCGGTGGTGCGTGGGACCGGGCGGTGGCCGGCGGCGGCCGGTGGCGGCCGGAGGTGGTGGGAGGCGGTGGCATGGGCGGCGGCGCGCGGGACCGGGCGGTGACCGGAGGCGGCAGGAGGCGGTGGCGCGACCGGTGGGCACGGGAGGCGGCGGCGTGCGTGGGAGCGGGCGTACAGGGAGTTAGGTCTCCCTGTACGTGCGCGCGGTTGGGGAATAAATCCCCTAACTTCCGTCGACCAGCATTAATGTCGGCTTTAATGCTGGCCGACAGAAGTTAGGGCTTTTATACCGAGCGAGGAAAAATGCCCTCTAACTTCCGTCGGCCACTGTGAAAAGCCGACAGGAGTTATTTAACTTATGTCGGTTTTTCCAAAAACCGATGGAAGTTATTTTAGCCGACGAAAAGTTTCTATTTTCTTGTAGTGTAAGTGGTAACCCAACCTGTGTGATTGGAGATCGCATGAATTATGACTTCGAAAAAACAAGCTATTGGTTAATTGAGGAGAATAATTCCCAACCCCTCTAAGTGAAGATGCAATACTCTTAGATGCTACAAGGTGGGTTGACTTCATACCTTAATATATTTTGTTGGCTTTAATTAGCAAAGATAATGTCCTCCAAAGCATTCTTAAAAAAATACACCTATATGAGCCCGATTGTTAAACGCCACAGTCTATGAGACTTGAGTGATCTCTAATAAGCTCATCAAGATACTAAAGAGCACAACATATATGCTCAACCCACGGGGCAGGCCACTAGCACTTAGATACTAGTCTATTGTTCAACTTAACCCTCTCTAAGTTGTAGATAAGTGTAGCTTGGAGCTATAGGTGAGAGTTCAACTTAACAGTCCTCGCTAAAATACTAGTATATCAAATAGTAGTAAGAAATAGGAAAATCTCTAAGTATGCATTGGAGATCTAGTGGGAGATTGTTGGAATTTTGGACTAGGTCTACTTCAATATTTCATAAATTCCAAATAAATCTCAAAGGCATGTGTCATATAAGAGGATGGTGAAACATTTAGTCTCATATTGCTAGTGTAGGTAGAGGATGACCAACTTATATAGTCGGGTTGTCTTCATCCCACTAAGCTATGTGTATGAGGGAGAGAAATGGAGCTCCGCATGTGCTCGCTCGCTCGCCTCGCCTCACCTGGCCAAGCGGGGTCGGGGCTCTATGGGCGTGTGTCACCTACATAAATGGTTTATCGAAATTTGGTTCCTCACCTTACCAACCTCCTTTTGTCATTATGATTTTTGGTAAATTGACACATCAAGATATGGTAACTGAATCAGTCTAGATCGCAATTGCGACATAAGAACATGCCAGCTCTCATATAAATACTCATCTATCTGGTTTCTACTTGTTGTAGATGTAACAGATCATAATACCATATTGTGCTAGGGTTTTTGCCTCTCCTTTCTATTGTGCTACTGTCGTAGCCTTCTCCATCTCGTACGTCAGTGTGCATCGGCGAACGGGAGAGAGGGTCTTCGAAACCTATCATCTTTGTGATGATCTTGCACTAGAAGAGGGCGAATAAGATTTTTGTGAAGTGTTCCACTAGACTGGCATGTTTGTCATCATGACACCTTTCATCTACGTCAACTGTTGGTCGCCATCGCATGCGGTATGACGCTAATAGGGACCAATATACAACGGCCACGACTTCATCATTTGCAACCATACATTACATTTATGTCGTTTTTATCATATCTTGTGAGATCATGATTACCATGTTCATGTTAACATAATAGATTTATTTATGCCAGTTGTAGATGCTATGATTTATTTAATTCAGAAATTAATATTGCAATTATCTAATTATCTAACAACACAAAAATATATTTGTGATGTGATATCCTTAGAGGAACAAGACCAATACCTAATTGGTTCTACCAATTATTACCACTCGTAGGTTTAATTTAGTTATCCACCCTACTATATAATTGGCGAAGTGTGGTCACAGCTGTGGACAACCATCTGTAAGATCTTAGCCTTTCATTTTCTTTGGTTAAATATCAACCCTTCATTCTGATTTGTGCGCTTATGCATATATATCACGGATTTATAGATGGAAAAAATGTGAAATCAATGGGAGTGATCTTTGCATACGATATAGACACTTGTGTTTAGTGCTACCATATTTAATTTTCATTACTTCTTAAACATTGCAAATATACCATGCATGTATATGTTTTATTTATCTTCCATATGTTGTTATATGTTGCTTAAATGAACAAGTATGTATATAGCATGCATATAAATTTTAGAAAAAAATTAAACATACCACGTATAAGTTTTGTTAATTAATGTTTCTTACTTAAATGTGTACACGAGCACTTCCCATGTAAATTTATGTGGCACATATAATTAATTCCAAATCATACATATACCTACTAGATAAATGTGGGTGATATACAAATCGGTTCCTTTGTTTCCTTTTTTAATTTATTTCTTACTTAAATTATTCATTAATTTTCTTTATTGTATTTCTTACGTAAATGAATGTTTACAATTAAATCGTACAAAAAAATTATGTTTCTTAAAAAATTCAAATATAGCCTTTGTAAGATTTAATTCACTTTTCTTACTTGCTTTCTTGCTAAATTCATGCCTAAATTCATATTACTTAGAAAGTATAATTTGTACCAAATTAAAAATAAAATAAACATCTATCAAATTAAGATCAGGTTTAACATAAACCAGTATTTGTAAGCCCCGACTAATCACTGTGTTTTCCAAGGAAATTGCAGAAAAAATAAAAAATAAAAAACGGGCCTCAATTTAATTTCAGTTAAATAGGAAAGGCCTAAATTTGGCCCACGTAAAAATATACAGCTACGTCGAAGTCCGAACCACGCGCACTCAAGATTGTGTTGTGGTCTGCGGTAGCCTCGCCGACGCGCGTGAGCTGTTCGACGCAATGCCTGCCGCGCGGGGAGCCCGGGACGGTGGCTCTTGGAACACTATTATCTCGTCTTGCTCCCGCGGAGGATGCCCCCATCGAAGCGATTTTCCTTTTCACTGCCATGAACTCCCGCGGCGTTCGTCCCAAGGACGTCACTATGGCGTCAGTTCTTGGCTGCTTCGCCGAGTGTACCGCGGCGTTCGTCCCAAGGACGTCACTATGGCGTCAGTTCTTGGCTGCTTCGCCGAGTGTCCGGACCTCCGTGGCTAGGGCCGTGCTTGAGGAGGGTCGAGCCATGTGCTCGATCTGAGACCCCACTTTTCTAGGAGTCTCACCCGACCACCATATATAGGAGCGCGCACAGGTACCACAGGTCGTGGGTTGTGGTCATGAGGTAGGCAAAACTGCAAGCAAATCCAACCTCTCACACTCATAGAAATTAAAAATTCGCCAAAAAAGCTTAAAACTCATTCAGAATTCCCAGAAATTTCTTAATTTTAGTTAGTTGATAAATAATAATTAAAAATAGTTCTTTGGTATTAGAGTCTCTATTTATAATCCCGTCCAGTGCCTCACAAAACTTAGGCCTGCAGCCCATATCTTCAAGAGGGACTTCCAGTCAAATGTGGTTCCTGGCACGGCACTGGTTGACGTGTATGGAAGTGCTTTGCCCTTTGAGAGGCAAGGTGGGCATTTGATGGTATCACAAAACCCATTGCCGTTTCTTGGAATGGCATTGTCCCGCGCTATCTTCTTGCTGGGATGAGGCATATGGCAAGGAGTTAGGCCAATTGTTTTATTTGTTTATACCGCTGCAGGGAATATGGCAACAGGAAATCAGGGGAGAGGGCTGCCACGTTAACAAAACCTATGTAGCTCACGTACGTGGATACCGATACACGGTACCTAGGGGTGGGCAAAAATAACCGAGACCGAAATTTCAAACCGAAAAAACCGAGACCGAAAATTTCAGTTAGCAATTCGGTCTCATCCTCTTACTAACCGAAATTTATTCGGTTAATTCGGTTATCATTCTCTATTAACCGAATTGATCGATAGACCGAACTGGAGGCTGCTAAGAGCATCGTAGTGTGGTCCATTCGTAGTGTGGTGCATTGAAACTAGAATAACTCTATAGTCTACTACTCGGATGTCCAGTACTGTATGCATTTGCTTGTAGTCTTGTAGCACTACTTCCTAGCTAGCTCACTGCATCTCACTGTCATTCTGTCATGTTAGTGGTAGCAGTATGCTATTGTAGTTGCAGTAGTAGCTGTTGGTCTAGTGGAGCTAGCGAGAAGTTCCTTTTTACATGCTGGTTGTGGCTGATTGAATGTGTCATTGGGTAGAGAGAAAAGGGAGGTGTCCAGAAGTTGAGCGTTGTTCGGTCAGGTCGGTTAGACCGAAGACCGAGACCGAAATTTTGGTTAACCGAATTATCGGTCTACAAATTTTTATTAGTAATTTCGGTCTTCTATTTTTAAAAACCGAATATTTTTTAGACCAAAATAACCGGACCGAATTTTCGGTTAAGACCGAATGCCCACCCCTAACGGTGCCGCCGTATTTCGATACAATATTTTTAAAAAAAACACGGATACAACAATACGCATATATATAATTATACAAATGTTATTATACACAACGGGTGTAGAATGCTATTCTACACCGACGTGGAATGGGGTCGGGATTAGGTGGGATGTGAGGGAACACTGGATGAGATGGACACGATTGAGTTGATCGGTGTAGAATAACATTCTACACCCATAGTGTAGAATAACATTCTTGTATATAATTATTAGTAATACATATAAAAACAACAAACAACCACAAAAACATAATAATACAATTCTTAGTTCAATACTTTAACATGAAAATAAACTCGCACAACTAGATAAGTGTTTTTAGATAATAACATCTCACATGACAAGCTGACATAATTAAGTAGGAAATATGACAATTCAACATAATTAAGTAGCAAATCAAAAACAAGTTTAAATGTTCAACAATCAAACTAGCACTAGAAAAGAACAATTCATGCATTCTTTTGATGGCCCTACATCATCATCATGTAAATCCAATGCATTAATATAACAAGTGAGTATATGACACATTTGAGCAATCAAATTCCGGTCCACTATTACTATCCATCAATCTATAAATTCAACATTCACACAAATAAGTATAACATAGTGATTATTCACTCATTCAGCAAGACAACACAATAACATATCACATTATAATATTGCACAACTGAAAAAAAATTAATAATCAAAGAAAGTGAGAAAGTGAGAAAAACAGGCAAACAACAATACAACACATGCTCGGCTGCTCCGCTGCTCGGCTCAGTTAGTGAGAAAGTGAGGAAGCAGTGCAACAGTTAGCGGTGGCCGCCAGTTAGTGGAGCTGCTCTTGGAGAGTTGGACGAGTGCAAGCACAACCCAAGCTCCCGTGGGAGGCAACGACCCCAGTCCCCAAGCCGCAGCGGTGTGGGGAGCCCCCAAGTGTGCGAGAGACTGAGCGCAGTGGCGGTCGATGGCGACGGTGTGGCGGTAAGATCTGATGCGGCGGTGCTCTGGATACGAGGGCAGAGGCTGCATGAGTGGACTGAGGTTATGTAGGACCGAGAGTAGCGACCAGAGGGGGTGAATGGACACCCAAAAAATTCTTTTAAATCAATGGCCTTCTCCCAACACCCAATGCACCTCAACATGCAAACAGCAGAACCAAAAACAAATCATAGTCACTAAAATAATCTAGCCTAAAAATGACTGATGTCCGAATAAAAAAGACACCATTACAATGTTTAAAGGCAGATTAACAATGCATTTAACTCATAGGCATTTCAAACATCACAAGTATAATAATCAACAATTCACAAGAATTTAATCAGATAAAATAAATGCAGATGATAAATTGTGCTCACAGATAATGTAAAATGCACTAAGGATACAAAAATAAATCAACAAACATTCATAGTGCAATCTGAAAAAATGCTTGCTGCAATTTAATCTATCACATAATGTTCAAAGAATAAATGCTAGAGTGCACGAAAAACAAGTAATGAGATTACTGCACAAGTTGTCTCCTGTTCACAAGCACCTTCTGTCGAATAGGTTTTGCACATGTACACACACAATCGCGCCGACACAGCCCTACGCCGAGCTCTTCTAGCGTAGGCGTGCTCACGCTGTGAAGATGGATGACGTGCCGAGCGCCACGCAAAGGAAAATGGCTTGTGCTGAGCGCAACACCCTCTAGACCAGACGCCACGCGCCAGACTCCTGCTCATCTTAGCGCCAACTGCTGCTCTGCTCCAGCGCACAGTGCAGAAGAAATCCAGACTCCCAGTGAAAACCGTAGCTGGCCAGCCGGATGGGAGAACAAAAAAAACGGAGACCACAGGTGGAGGTTGCGCGGGAAGATAGAACAATGGTGTGCGGCACTGGAAGATGTAGCGGCGGCGCTTGCAGCGGGGAAGAAGGACAAACTTTGAACTCTGATTTTTAATTTCAAATGAGTTAGAAACTCTAGGCGGATACAAGCCAAGCCCATTTTATAGGTAGCCCATTAAATAGGAAAAACGGATTTATCCATAGGGTAATTTACACAGACACAAAAATAAAAACTGCGGGCCCAACGAGCAAAATAGTAAAATCCTAATTAAAGGTAGATTTTCCTGATGCAGAGCTTTCGTAGCAGCTACGGCTTCGCTTCATGACCGTCAGATCTCTGATGGGCGATCAAGATAGATACATCGGTTTTACGCCGAAACTGACAAAGCGTCCGCTGTCTTCGCACCGGGTACCCGGATTGGGCCAGTCCAATTCCTCAGCTCCCTCAGCCCGGCAATCATTCATCGCTCGTTTACCTAGGTCAAACCCGATCAACATACGAGTGGATCTCGTGTCGTTACTGGCCCATGTACCCGGATTGGGTCGGCCCGACTCCGCGGTCCCTCTGCCTGGCAGTGCCTCGCCGCCCATGTACCTAAGTCACATGCGGCCCAAGACACGACATGTCTCCTCTCCTCTCTCTTTGACTTTCGTTGACAATCACTTATCACTTCTGGATGAGACCCATGATCTTCAACATGGCTACTCAGGTTAGGGCATAGGTCACGGGCGTCGGATGGTAAAAGTCCTCTATTTTGCGTATCAGAACAAATCTGATACGTATTTGAGTATTTTTAATTACTGGAAAAATGGAAAAATGTCGGATACGCATTGGATACGTATTCGGCCGTATCCGGATGCATATCGGATATCGGTGCTTGTGTTTTCTAGAGTATCCGAGCTTCACAGAACAAAATCGTTTGATAACGGCGGTTACCGTTCGGTTACCGACATATCGTTCATGCTCTGTACCGACATACCAAATAGTTTCAAAACTATCGAGAAGTTATGAACCAAACAAGATAAAAAATATAAAATACAAAAATAATTCATTCTTTAATCTTTTTTCCTCGTTATTGTATAATTCTTTACAGGCATACCTCTTGGATTAATATCTTATATTTAATCAAATACAATATCATTATTGACGAGTGTTGTCGGTTAATTATTTGTTCCAAACCTAACGATCCATAAGCACTCGCACTGTTGAGTCACAATACTTATTTTGTTGATTCACGTGCACATAAGATTTGTAGCTATTGGTATTTTAATTCACATGTACGCAAAGTTTAGCGATTCACATGCAGATAAGATTCTAGCTACTAGTATATTGATTTATATGCATGCAAAGTTTGGTGATTCACATGCACATACTGTAGTTACTGATATGTTGATTCACATGCATATAAAGTTTAGCTATCGATAACAAATGTTCGACGCTCTTTAGGATAGTTAATTATAGCTCTAGTTATGACTCACATCATACGATAATAGTATCATTTATGGATATCCTTATCCACATCATTATTTGTATCCTTAACCCATTCTAAAAAACACTCTTATTAGATATGTATATGAGTGATAAAATCATTAATTTTATTCTATGTTATATGAAGAATGATAAACCACTGTAACTTAGACTGGAGAAAGCTAGGGTAGTACAAAACAAACATTCTTGTTTTACATGGCTTATAACTAATGTCTAAAGATAAGTTATTTTGTATTTTATATTTTGTTGTAAACTTATAAAATTTGTGGTGTTGAAAGTTTCCTATTTATCTCAAAAAAAACAATTTTCTGCAATTTTATAGTTTTTATTTTTCAATGAAAAATTGTTTGATCGGGACCGGACCGTAGTAACCAAGCTCAGTACCATGTTAACAGCCAAATATTATATTCGAGATAGTATCGAACCAACGGTAACCGAAGCACATATCATAGTAACCGAATTAAGAACCATTTCACGAACTGATCTAAATTTAAATTTTGAAACTTAAATTTTGATCGATTTTTTCGATAGCCGTTTAGTTATATCGAGCCCGAGCAATATCCAGTCCTAAAACCCTAAAACGGTCCCGTTAACCCTGTGCGCAGCACATCAGTGATAGCAATCCCCTGACACCTTGTTCGATTTGAGGCTGCTCCAGAGTCCAGATCATGAATGCAGTGAACAATCCATGTCATTGAGCTTGGATTTGGAGGGCCAAAACTGGTGAGAATTAAGGTTGTCCCTATGAGTTCCAGTTCCCAGTTCCATGAAATTGTCTACGGACGGCTAAAATGCAAAATGCCCTAGCTGAATCAAGGGACGGACCCATGAAGAAAGGATTTCTAGCAGCTGCCTGTGAGTTCATACTTCATGGCGTCCGTATTGACAAATCACATTGAGCTTGTATCTTGCTGTGGTATATATCAACAGTTGACGACCTCGAGCTTTAATTTCTTGGCCGACTCGCGTGCTTCGATCGGGACATAACCTACTTCTGACTTCATCTCACACGATCCATCTGCATTCATAGGGCAGTGGAATTTGTATTATAGATGATACGCCGTCGCATTTTGTGTCAATTGTGAGTTTTTTTCGGTCCTTAGGTATTACCTGAGAACAACTCAACAAGGGTACATAAATACTCCATAGTTATGCTTCCCTTGTGGGAAACTAAGGGGTGATTGGTTTTTAGTTCGTGTCGTATCGAATGTTTAGATATTAGTTTAGAGTATTAAATGTAGACTATTTACAAAACTTATTTATAATCGGTGGATTATTTGCGAGACGAATTTAATGAGCCTAATTACGTCGTGATTTGACAATGTGACGCTATATTAAACATTTGCTAATCGTGGATTAATTAGGCTTAATAAATTTATCTTGCGAATTATCCTCCGATTCTACAATTGTTTTTATAATCAGTTTATTTTTAGTCATTCAATTTGATGTCCAAACCTCCGATGTGACATGAACTAAATTTTAGTCAATGGAATCAAACGCCCCCTAAATATAGAATATGGTGTCAACTTTTTTGTGCTACATTTTATCCTTCACTTTGAACAATTGATAATAACATCGGCTAATAAAGCAATATGGAATAATTAAATATTACTGTCTTTGATTCATTTTCCTCTGATTCCTTATATAATTTGTTTTATCATTCTTGTTTTCTTAAATATAAGCTGTTTTAGACTTTTCATGTACTTTTCTTAATTCAACAAAGTCATTTAAGTTAATTTATTTATCCGTGTGTATAAATCCAAAACAGTATAAAGGCTCATTGTAAGTACATATTATAAAGTTGACAAATAATTTAAAAAGCTATCTAATTTTTTTTTTGAAATAAGCCACATGGGTCCGACCTTGTTTTGAAGGCCATGAGTGTGTCGGGGATGTGAACGAGAACCCGCCTAAGCACGCTTAACAATGGAGTTCTAAGGAGATTTGGTGTCAGCTAACTCACATCCTTTCACAAAGCTATCTAAAAATTGAGATGGATTTTTTAGAAACCTCGAGACTGATGAACTCGAATGAAATTTTAAACTGAAGCAGGGGTGGAGTGCTCCGCGCCTCCGCCTAGCACGCGCCTTCTGGCATGGCGCGACGCCACCACCACCACGGTCTCCACTTCGTCTCCCACCTCCGCGCATCCGCGCCGCTCGCCGAACTCCTCCGCGCGGCGCCCGACCTCCCGGCCGCCCGCGCCACGCACGGGCGCGCCCTCAAGTCCCCCTTCGCGAATGAGACCTTTCTGCTCAACACCCTCGTCTCCACGTACGCACGGCTCGGCCGCCTCCGCGATGCACATAGGGTGTTCGACGGGATACCCTGTCCCAACACCTTCTCCTACAACGCGCTTCTCTCCGCGTACTCGCGTCTAGGACGCACAGACGAAGCCCGCGCGCTCTTCGACTCCATCCCTGACCCCGACCAGTGCTCCTACAACGCGGTCATCGCGGCGCTCGCGCAGAACGGGCGCTGCGGCGATGCGCTCCGGTTCCTGGCCGCCATGCACGCCGATGACTTCGTGCTCAGTGCCTACTCCTTTGCCAGCGCTCTGAGCGCCTGCTCCGCAGAGAAGGATTTGAGAACCGGGGAACAGATCCATGCCCTTGTCACCAAGTCGTCTCATCGGGATGGTGTGTACATTGGCAGCGCCCTTGTGGACATGTATGCGAAGTGCGAGCGACCGGAGGAGGCACGGAGGGTGTTTGATGCAATGCCAGAGCGGAATATTGTTTCCTGGAACAGCTTGATCACTTGCTATGAGCAGAATGGCCCTGTTGATGAGGCGCTCCTGCTCTTTGTTGGGATGATGAAAGCTGGTTTCGTTCCTGATGAGGTGACACTTGCAAGCGTTATGAGCGCATGTGCGGGCCTTGCTGTGGATAGAGAAGGACGCCAGGTCCATGCCTGCATGGTGAAGTCTGATAGGTTTAGGGAGGACATGGTGTTGAACAATGCTCTGGTGGACATGTATGCCAAGTGCGGGAGAACATCGGAGGCAAGGCGTGTATTTGATCGCATGGCTTTTAGGAGTGTTGTCTTACAAACATCAATGTTAACTGGGTATGCAAAGTCTGCAAAGGTGGAAGATGCTCAAGCAGTGTTCTTGCAGATGGTGGAGAAGAATGTCATTGCTTGGAATGTGCTCATCGCAGCATATGCACAGAATGGCGAGGAAGAAGAAGCGCTTAGGCTCTTCGTCAGGCTGAAAAGGGATTCAGTTTGGCCGACACATTACACATATGGAAATGTTTTGAACGCTTGTGGGAATATTGCTAATCTTGAGCTTGGTCAGCAAGCTCATGTGCATGTCCTGAAAGAAGGTTTTCGCTTCGATTTTGGACCAGAGTCTGATGTATTTGTTGGGAACTCCCTTGTGGACATGTACCTGAAGACAGGTTCGATCGATGATGGTGCAAAGGTGTTTGAGAGGATGGCAGCTAGAGATAACATATCATGGAATGTAATGATTGTGGTTACGCCCAGAATGGCCGTGCAAAAGACACACTGCATCTTTTTGAGAGAATGCTTTGCAGCAATGAGCGCCCAGATTCTGTCACTATGATTGGGGTTTTATCAGCCTGTGGCCATGCTGGATTAGTCAAGGAGGGCCGGAGATTCTTCCAGACCATGTTTGAGAACCATGGGATAACTCCATCTCGAGATCATTACACTTGCATGATTGACTTGCTTGGTCGTGCTGGTCACCTGAAAGAAGTTGAGGATCTCATAAAGGGCATGCCAATGGAACCTGATGCTGTGCTCTGGGCTTCTCTATTAGGTGCTTGCAGGCTGCATAAGAACATTGACATGGGGGAATGGGCAGCAGGGAAATTGTTTGAGCTTGATCCTGATAACTCTGGACCGTATGTTCTTCTCTCGAATATGTACGCTGAGCTTGGGAAATGGGCAGATGTTTTTAGAGTGAGGAGATCCATGAAGCGCATGGGCGTTAGCAAGCAGCCTGGATGTAGTTGGGTTGAGATAGGCAGGAAAGTGAATGTGTTTCTTGCCCGAGATAATGCCCATCCATGCAGGAATGAGATACATGATATCTTGAGAATCATTCAGATGCAGATGAGCAGGATAAGTGTAGATGCCGAAATTGCGGATGGCCTGTTCAACTTATACTCTGAAACATGTGGCTAGAGTTGGAATGCAGGGATTTTGCAGTTTGAATCATTAATCATACAGAGTTCAAAGGGGGAAAATCAACGAGCAAAAAATCTCTGTTGCCATTGATTCTGTTATTGGGTGATGTTCTGCAGTTTGCTTGGGTGCAAGCATGAAGCACATTTCTGATCCAAACTGTGTAAGAGTGTATCTAAAGCTGAAATGGGCAACTTGAAACTGCCAATGCCATTATAGGTTATCAGTTGCTTCTTTGAACTCAGTATTTAAAGGTGAAATGACATTGCCGACATCACAGTATATACCGTGCAATTTTATAGCCGAACTCTGATACTGAAATTTCTGTACAAAAAAGTCATCCGCTTTCAGCTATTGTTGGCTATACAGTAAGGTACAGCACATGTTTGCAGATGACGTTTACTACCTGAAAACAAGAAAGAAGATTGAAAAAAAATACTAATTGGTGTCTTCTATAAGCAAAGGTCAGGAACTTGGAGTCGAAGAGAAGCTAGCAAAGAAGCTCCCGTTGACTTCATCGAGATCCCTGCTAGTGCAACACCATTCCGTGCCCCTCACTTATATTAACTCAGGTAAAGCCGGCCTCCGCTTCCGAGTGGAGATCCTGGAGAGATTGTTAGTTGCAGATTAAGCAATGGCTGTCAATCTGGTGCTCCCTTTTGCCCTCGCCATCGCTGTTGTGCTCTCCTCCTGCCCTGCCGTGGCAGACGTCGACGCCTCCAGGGAGCTGAAGGAGGCGGTCCTGACGCTGGACGCGGGCAACTTCTCGGAGGTGGTGGCCAAGCACCAGTTCATCGTCGTCGAGTTCTACGCGCCATGGTATACATTTCACTCCCTTCTTTAAGAAGCTATGCATGCTCTCACTCACATCCACACAACAGTGGTTAACTGGTAACTAACTACGTGCCTGCAGGTGTAGCCACTGCAAACAGCTCGCTCCAGAGGTAACTAGCATGCAACTGGCTACTACTTCCAGCACTCAGCAACCTGGAAGATGCAGTGTTGAGATGAGTTCGTTTCTAGTTTCTACCATGTCCATGCATGCGTATGATAAATTGTTATGATGCATGCAGTACGAGAAGGCAGCCTCCGTTCTGAGGAAGAACGACCCGCCGGTGGCGCTCGCGAAAGTGGACGCGTACGATGAGAGAAACAAAGAGCTCAAGGATAAGTACGGGGCGCATGCGTACCCGACCATCAAGATAATCAAGAACGAGGGGAGCGACGTGCGCGGCTATGGTGGCCCGAGGGACGCCGACGGCATCGTGGAGTACCTTAAGAGGCAGGTTGGCGCGGCATCCCTCGAGCTCAGATCAGTAGGGGAGGCGTCCCAGTCTATCGGCAACAAGGGGGTGATCCTGGTAAGTTCCTCCACAGTTACTCACTTACTGAGCTTACTTGAGCGTTCTTGAGTACAATGGGAGACTGTCAGACTGATGGGTGTGTTCCGTGTGTCTGAAATTTGTGTTGAAAGGTGGGAGTTTTTCCTGAATTCGGTGGAAGCGAATATGAGAATTTCATGGCTGTCGCGGAGAAGATGCGAGCAGATTATGATTTTTACCACACGTCGGACGCAGGCATTTTGCCACGTGGTGATCGGTCTCTGAAGGGCCCCTTCGTTCGTCTCTTTAAGCCGTTTGATGAACTGTTTGTTGACTCGGAGGTATACTTCATCTGACAAGTTCAGTGCGGATCAGTTTCTGCATGTACATCGATCGACCCGTGTAACTAACACTGTACTCGTCATCTTTATCAGGATTTTGATAAGGACGCACTCGAGAAGTTTATTGAGGTATCTGGTTTCCCCATGGTAGTTACCTACGATGCTGACCCAACTAACCTCAAGTTTCTTGAAAGATACTACAGCACTCCTAGCGCCAAAGTAAGTAAACACAATTTCTGTGGCATTCTGTTTGTTCCATCAGAACACAGTATCAACTAAACTAGTACATGCTAGTTCTAAAAAAACTATATACATGCTCTATGGAACAATGAACATTCCAGTGATATTTTCTTTGCATGCATCAACATTGTGTTTAGCATTTATGATGTATCTCGAAACAATGGTATGTCTTTTGTTCTCACATAACTGAAACTATTTGTTTCACCTGCCTATATTATCTTCCTGGCATGATTGGACAGGCAATGCTTTTTGTGAGCTTCAGTGATGACAGAATCGAGTCCTTCAAGAGCCAGACTCATGAAGCAGCCAGGCAATTCAGTGCTGATAACATAAGTTTTTTAATTGGTGATGTTGCAGATGCTGACCGTGTCTTCCAGGTCATTATTTGTACTAACTTCTCAGCATTTTAAAATGAAGAATATTTAGAATTTAGAACTAATTCACTGATGAGCTTCCCATGTGAATCCTTTCAGTATTTTGGGCTCAAAGAAAGTGATGTACCCCTCCTTTTCGTGATAGCATCTACCGGAAAATATCTCAACCCAACAATGGACCCTGATCAGATCATACCCTGGATAAAGCAGTATAAAGTTGAGGCTTAAGTCCACTTTACCATGTTGATCAATTACCAAGTTATTTCAAGGTGCTTCATGCCTACTCATTCCTAACTCATATTAGTTTTTATTCTGTTTTTTGTCCTCGTAGTATGGCAACTTGACACCATATGTTAAGTCAGAGCCAATCCCAAAGGCAAATGACCAACCTATTAAGGTTGTTGTAGCTGACAATATTGATGACATTGTTTTCAACTCTGGCAAAAATGGTACGTTCTTTTACATTGTTTTCAGCTCTTGCAAAAATGCCGTATTCTTTTCGTTTCAGTGGTTATGAACAATACCATTATCCCATTGGTTACAATCGGTTTTTAGTTATGACTTATGTTCTGTGTGATAGCTTGCCTGACCAGTTCACTTCATGACATCAATTTTGTTGCAGTTCTGCTCCAGTTCTATGCGCCTTGGTGTGGCCACTGCCGGAAGTTCACCCCGATACTGGAGGAGATTGCAGTCTCATTTCAAGATGACCACGATATAGTGATAGCAAAGATGGTAGCTCTTCATTTTGAGTTGACTATTTCACATTCCTCGTTTTTGTTGTGGATTGTTTATTCATACTTCTGCAAATGTATCATTGTTCAGGAATTTTTTGAAACTGACTCCTCTGGTTTTGCAGGATGGAACAGCAAATGATATACCGACAGACTTCGCGGTCGATGGATATCCGACTCTCTACTTCTATTCATCAAGTGGGAAACTATTATCTTATGATGGTGCGAGGACAGCTGAGGAGATCATCAGTTTTATCAACGAGAACAGGGGACTGAGTGCTGCTGCAGCTGATGGAGTGGATGAAAAAACCCAGACTGATGCTGCAGAAGAGGAGGTAACATCATCGTCGTCGTCATCAGAGAGTGTTAAAGATGAACTCTAATCAAGGTTTGCCGTATGCATCTTTGTTGTTTTTCAGTACTCCATGTATTTTGCTGTCTTGCTTTGCAAAAATTTAATGCTCAGAAGTACATGTGCTATGCAGGACACTTATGATCTCTACACTACAGACTACAGAGAGTGGATGTGATCTCGGATACTACAGAGTGTAGAGAAGTGCAGGACAGTTGTTCTGTAAGATGCATGTATAGAAATAGAAATTTTAGAGTGGACTAAATATATTATGAGCCACAATCCCACCAATTTGAGTTTGACTGTCCGTCTATCACCATGTTTTTATAGGAGCGTTAGTTAGTTTCTGGCAAAATTGATGTCCAAACACTGTTGCATTGAATAAGGTCGATACAGTTCGTTTTATTTCGATATGTTTTCAACACGGAGGTGTTCGTTTCATTAGAAGCATTTTCTGACCTCATCTAATGTATATTTGACGTCTTGAAGAATGAGGAGTGCAATCGTATGCGAGATGGTTTTTGCTTTTCTTCTTCTTAGTTGAGTAACGTTTGTTTTTTTAACACATTTTATATGTATCACTACAAGAAAACTAGAAATTTACGTCGGTTTATTTAATTTTCGTCGGCTTTTCGTAAAGCTGACGAAAAAATGAAGTTTCATTGGCTAGTGCTGTTGGCCGACAGAAGTTAATTTTCCTGACACCCCCACTGTGTTTTTTAATAACTTTCGTCGGTCCACCTCTGACCGACCGAAGTTAAGTTTGCCTTAAATATATAAATCAGCTTCCACCCCCGTCGCCCATTAGCTCCACTTCTTCCCGCCACCACCCCCATACTCCTCGCCACTACCGCCTCCCTGCTACGCCGCCTCGGTCCCCGCCGCCACCTCCCTAGCACCGGCCTCCACCCCCTCGTCCCCAATGCCACCCTCGGTCCCTACCACCACCTCCCCGGCAACGGCCTCCACCCCGTGACTACCTCCTCGTCACCACGCCCCGTGCTCCTTGCCACTGCCGCCTTCCTATCGTTGTCTGCCGCCGCCACCCTATCGCTGCCAACGGCCACCACCCTCACACCTCCCTATCGTCGTCTCCCTGCCACCTTCCCGCCAACGGCCGCCACCCCGCGATGACCTCCCGTCACCACTGCCGCCTTCTTGTCGCCACCCCATGACTACCCACGACCGCCGCCCCTGTGCCTCCCTGAAGGTCCGTTTAGATCTGAGAAATGCTCCCTAGTTCTGGATCTCTTTTGGTTGGTTTCTGTTAAAGTTTCTGAGCGAACAGATGGTTCTTACCTTGACTAATTAAGTTCCTTTCATAATTTTTCTCTGTTGAAGTCAGACCTAGCTAATTAAGTTCCTTTCATAATTTTTCTCTGTTGAAGTCAGACCTAGCTAAAGAATGTATTGGTTCAGTATATATGGCTAAAGAATGTATGGATGAAGAAGATTTCTGTTGTATTCTGTTGTATTCTGATTTCTGATTCTGATTTCTGTTGTATTCTGTTGTATGGCTGAAGAATAATGTATGTATGCTAAAGATTTATCTTGATTTTCTGACTAACACAACCTAGGCTGATTTATCTTGTATTCGGTTATATTGGTTCAGTATTCTGTTTAATATCCAAGATGGATCAATTAGCCACATAAAAGGCAAAAAAAAAGAACATAAAAAACAAACAAAAGAACAAAAGATCTATGCCGCACTCCGTGAAAAAACAGAAAAAATAAAAAAATGTAACTTTCGTCGGTTTAACACGGAGGTGTAAGAACCTCGTACTCAATACTCACTCATAGTAATGGTATGTTTGATAGAAAGCTAAAAGCTAAACTAAACAACTCACTCACCAATCTATATTCATGAAACACCTCAATTTCTCACATACAAAATAAAAGTTCTATTCATCCTAGATTTTTTTAGAGATTGTTGGCTCAAAGTTAAATGATAATTATCCACCATGTCATTTATTATTGACATACCAATTTATTTCTTTTTATTCTTTCTTATATCAAAAAATTTTGTACCTTTTCAAGCTCATTATTTTCACAACTAACACAAACTAGTATTGTACCCGCGCTATCGTCACATAAAAATCAAAAGAAATAACATCATAAAATATTTAGATGGTAACAAATAATTCATATATAGTAAACAGTTGGTAAAACACAATATTCATAGCTAATTATAAAAGGACATTATGAATTATTATTATTATATGTAACCTGAATTTAATTCGATGGATGCTTATTTTCAATTTTAATTCGGTACAAATTATAGTTTTCAAGTAACCTGAATTTAGGTGTGCATTTAGCAAGAAAGCAAGCAAGGAAAGCGAATTAAATCTTACAAACAGTATATTTGAATTTTTTAAGAAACGAAAATTTTCATACGATTTAATTGTAACGGTGCATTCATGTAAGAAATATAATAAGAAAAGTTAATGACGAATTTAAGTAAGAAATAAATTAATAAAGAAAACAAAGGAACCAAAATTTATAAATTTATATGGTATATCACCTACATATATTTGGTATGTATATGTATGATTTGGAATTAATTATAGGTTTCATGTAAATTTGCATGGCAAGTACCCATGTACTCATTTAAGTAATAAATAAAATCTTATATGCGGTATGTTTGAAATTTTTATAAAATTTACACACATGGTATCTATATACCCATTCGTTTAAGCACTATAGAACAACACATGAAAGGTGAATAAAATATGTACATGCATGGCATGTTTGCAATGTTTAAAAAGTAATGAAAATTAAATATGGTAGCACTAAACACGTTCGTTCGTATCGCATGTAAAGATCATTCCCGATTTCACACTTCACCAATTATATAGTAGGGTAGATGTGTGGAAAAATAGTGGGATGAATTCGGATCAGATAAAGATAAAATCAAATTCAGATATCACTATTTCCATATTTTATTTAGGATTTGGATGCGAATAAAAATGGATAGTTCGAATTCAAATAATAATCAGGTGTTTAGTAAGTTCAACTTGATTTGTTTGGTGCCGAACACGAATTTTTTGGTTATGGGTGTGAAAGATGTGAAAATTTTGTTTGTCGAGTGCTCCGCAGACATAAATGTTGTGTCCTAAATTTAGCACTCGACAAACATTTTTTATTTTTTTAAAATATTGTCAAATGAGTTTTTTTATTGACAATTTTTATGATTTTTTTCTATTTATTGGGTAAGACCTAAAAAATAGACTCAAAATATGAATATGATTTTCTGGACAATTTATTTCATTATTTCTTGCATTTTTAGTTCAAATTTGGTATGTTTCAATTTAAATACTAAAAAATAATTAATAAATTAAAAATATTCAACTGACCTATAAAAATGCTAATTTTTTTCATGGGATAAGATGCGATGTATTTTGATTGTAGAAAAGTTTTAAATTTAAACGAAGATTTAATCATCAATTTGTTTTCAAACCCAACACATTCTTTCTTTAAATCCAAATCCGTCCTCGAAAAAATCTTCTGTTTTTGAACATCGTACATCATAAATTTATCCATTTTTTAATATTTTATCACAGTATATACATATCATATTATGACAACATGATAAGTCTGGTGTTTTTCACACTTCATTTGATTTTTTGAATTAAAATATTATTAATCTCCACATTGTCGATCGAGTGAGGCAACATAGATTATTTCTAAATATCTTTACATTTGGTGGGTAAAGCATACAAATGAACTCAAAAATATGAATATTTTGTCTACAAATTTTGGTTTATTATTTCATGCACTTATAGTTCAAAATTTAACTATTTCAATATAAATCATAGAAGAAACATATTTAATGAATTATAAATAGTAAACTGACCTAGAAAAATTCCTAATTTTTACATGATGTTGTATTTTGATTATAAAAAATACTTTCAAGTTAAAACAAAGATTTAACTATTTATTTACTTTCAAATCTAACCCATTTCTTTTCTAAACCTTAATTTATTTTTGGAGAACCAAAGTTTTCTTAACATCCTACGTGATAATTTTCTTGAAACATTTTAATTTTTTATCACAATATATATGTATCATATTATAGCAACATGATAAATCTTGTGTTTTTTAGAGTTCATTTGTTTTTTAAATTAAAAAACCATTAAGATCCACATTGTCGATCGATTGACACAACCTAGACTTTTCAAAAATTCTTTCAATTTAGTGGGTAAGGCCTACAAATGACTCAAAATATGAATATGATTTTTATATAAATTTTGGTTCATTATTTTAGGCATTTACAATTTAAATTTCACCTATTTCAATTGAAATCCTAGAAACACACTTAATGAACTAAAAAAGTAAATTGGCCCATAAAAATACCAAATTTTTATATGGAATAATCTATGTTGTATTTTGATTGTAAAAAAGTTTTAGGTTAAAACTAAGATTTAACCATCAAATCGCTTTCAACACTAACCCATTTTGTCTCTTAACAGTATTTCCTTCTCGAAGAATCTCCCGTTTCGTAAACATCCTACCCGATAACTTTCTTAAAATATTTTTAAATTTTTATCATAATATTTATGTATCATATCACAATATCATGACAGTCTCGTGTTTTTAGACTTCATTTATTTTTTTAGAATAAAAAATATCATTAAGCTCCACATTGCTTATCGAATATCATGACTTAGATTTTTCTCAAAATTTCTAAATGTACTAAAAACATGACTATAAATTTTCATGTATTATTTTAGGTACTTACAATTCAAATTTTACCTATTTCAATTTAAATCCTAGAAACACAATTAATGAATTAAAAATAGCAAACAGATCTAGAAAAATGCAAAAAAATTACAAGAAATAAGTTATGTTGTATATTAAGTGTAGAAGTTTTTTTAATCTCAAACAAAGCTATAAATATCTTAATGCCTTGTACTGTTAGAAAATCCCCACTAACTTAAGTATTTCATAATTACATGAAGAATAAATAAAATACACCTATTAATATTAACTAGTGAGATGCTTGTGCTTTGCAACAGATCTTTATTTTGCAAAAGGGTATTTCCATAAAATTCATGTTTCTACTTAATTTTTTAGAATCTAAATGTTTTTACACAAAATTCGTACATTCACGTAAAAATAAAGAAAATTAAAAAACTGAAATGCAAAAGTATATTTTTTTCTTTTTCTTCTTTCTCACGTTTTCTTTTCAGCGGTAGTTCCATTCGGTGCATGCGGGGTGGCGCTGCGCGCGTGGCTATACCTATTAATATTAACTAGTGAGATGCCCGTACTTTGTAACAGATCTTTATTTTGCAACAGGGTATTTACGTAAAATTCATGTTTCTGCTTGGTTTTTTAGAATCTAAGTGTTTTTACACAAAATTCATACATCGGCGTAAAAATAAAGAAATTAAAAAACTGAAATGCAAAAGTATATTTTTTCTTTTTTCTTTTTTTCTTTCTCACGTTTTCTTTTCAGCGGTAGTTCCATTCGGTGTATGCGGGGTGGCGCTGCGCACGTGGCGCTGCGTGCGGGCAGAAGCGGCTCGCGTGGGCCACCGCGCGCGCGGGCGAGCCGGACGGTTGCGCGTGGGGCGCTCCGGGCGGGCGAGACGGCGGTTCAGGCGGTTTTCACAGGCCGCAAGTTTCAGCCGGTTTTTTATGAGATGTGAGAAGGTACATGATGGGAGCGGACGGACGATACGGAAAACTGGACGCTTTAATATAGTTAAGATATAGTAATGTCATGTCATCTCGAATACCTAAAAGTCTAATTTGTATAAAATCTTAAAACGGATACGGATGTGTTCATTTTCATATCTACATTTAGCAGAAATTTGATATTTATTTTTATATTCATATTTATCAAATAAATTTAAATGTTTTCATTTATCATATATATTTAATTTGAATTCGAATACAAATATCTATACTTACAATTTATCGAATATAAATATTGATATCCATTCCTAGGCAGCAATAGCTCTCAGCGAGTCTACCACCTCACGCAAAATCATTGGATCACGAATACACGCTTGTGATGGATCACGTGGACATAAAAATTTCCAATAAAAAATGCACAGCGAACAAATGTTCTAGCTGGGCCTACCTGTCATACCCACAATATTCACCTCGCGCGATGCCCACATTGCCCCCACGGCCCCGCTCTCCGGTCTCCAGCTCCACTCGTATTTGGGGAGTCGCGGGACGCACAGTCCGCGCGACCGTGCCCATCTCCATATCGGATCCGGGCGCGCGAACTCGCCGCCGGCCGGCCGACCGACCGGAGCGCTGCTCGCCGTCGATATGGACCAGGAAGCGGTGCGGAGGACCCTCGAGCCCACCGCCTCCTCCAAGGAGATCGTCGCCTCCTTGAGCCATCTCTACGACGCCCTCGTCATCAGCGGCGTCCGCATCGACGAGGCTGAGCAGGGCCGCCTCCTCTGTTCCTTCGTCGTCACCCCGCGCATCGCCGTAAGCCACAGCCGTCTCCCTTCCGAACCCTAAGTGTTATTGTCTTTTCCCCTCTTTTCTCTCCTGGCTCTTCGGTCTGAGATGGTGACTGCGCGCGGGCGTGTGCTGTGTGGTGGTTTGCAGAGTCCGGCGGGGTATCTCCTCAGCGGCGTCACGGCGACGCTCGCCGACCAGCTGGGGTCCGGTGTGTTCTTCTCTAGCGGTGTCGGGACTAGCGGGGTCTCACTGGAGATCAACCTCTCCTATGTCGACGTGGCCAGCATCGGGGTGAGACCCAAGGACACTTGCCAATTGCCACTTATAAACCTTCGATCCTGTTTGGCTGTGGAATCATCTATTTTGGGGTTAACTAGATTATGAAATTGTGATGTTGACACTGTGGTTCTGTCGAAGTTGTCTGCATTTAGTGCTATAATTATTTGGCATTTGGCAAATTATGCTGCCTTGCGGGGACAATGGGATTAGGCCACTATTTCTGAAAATTTTTAGTTTTTATCCTAATTTTCGATGTCGGAGCTACCTAGGAAACACACACACTTTCACAGCTCACTGGAACACAACGCACGAGCTCGATCAATCTACAATGGCGACGGACGCCTTGACTGCCATAACGGCCTATATCTTAGCTAACAACTGTCATGTTATTCTCTTGAAGTACCGGTACATATATATAGGGAAGAAACCACCCTCTGTTTGGTAGACTTCTAAACCTACTAGGACACTAACAGCTAGAAACCTTATACAATTTCCCTATAACTCATTATACAAATGTTATTCTTAATTTGACTCATTAGGACTCTTAGCCTTTGACTTATCATAAACCTTCCCTAGCTGTTACAACTAAAAACCACCTCTAACTTAATTAGACATTTTCGTAACAATCACCCCCTAAACTTAACATCACCATGCGCACCGACTCACAATAGGCATGACTCCTCATCGGCGTTCACGAGGAGGGCCCTCTCTTTCTTCAGCTCCTAGCAGTTCTTGGCAAGGTGGCCATGAACACCACAGTTGAAGCACCCCCCTCGGTTGTGATCAGTGTTTACAAATCGTCCGATTAATCGCGATTAATCGCGATTAATCGGCCTGGTCGTTTTCCTGGCCACGACTAGGTGCTCCGACCCGACTAGAGCGACCAGAAATCTGGTCGTCCGACTAGTCGTCGACTAGTCGCGACTAATCGGCCGATTAGTGACATTTTGGCGACCAGGAGAGAAGGCAACCGACGGGAAAGGCAGATGCCAGCCGGAGGAGGGCGCTGACGACGGCGCATGAGCCACGGCAGGAGGAGTGGGCCGGCGGCGGCGTGCCTTGGAGTTGAAGGAGCCACCGGCGGCGCCGGCGGGAGGAAGAAGAGAAGGCGGCGCCAGTGGGAGCGGGAGCAAGAGGAGAAGGCGGCGCCGGCGGGAGCGGGAGCAAGAGGAGAAGGCGGCGCCGGTGGGAGCAAGAGGAGAGGGTGGCGCCGGCGGGAGCAAGAGAAGGTGCCGCCGGCGGGAGCTGAGGAGATCTGTGGCAGCTGTTTGGAGAGGGGAGAAAGGGCTGTGGCGGCTGTGAGGGAGAGGGAAGATGTGAGGGGAGAAAGGGCTGTGGTGGCTGTGAGGGAGAGGGAAGATGTGAGGAGTAAAGCTAGGGTTTAGTTAATGGGCCTGGGCTTTTCAATTTTATTTTTGGGCTAATAAGTAATGGCTGGAAATTTGGCCCATACCTAGATATTTATTGTCATATACTATATAGTGTATATATATTATATAAATTTCCTAAAATATATGGAATAATTAAATAGAACGACCAAAATCGACTAATCGCGATTAATCGCGATTAGTTTTCTGGTCGGTACCATGGCGACTAGGTTCGACTAGGCGATTTGTAAACATTGGTTGGGATGCTTCGAACACTCGTTGGTCCCTGAGCACATGCTACTGCCATCGGCGTCACTTCTTCTGGGTCATGTATTTTCGTCGTGCCTCGCATCACTGTCGTGCGTGTGCTCCTTCCCACTGTGCCGGCGAGCTTCCCACTGCTCCTCAGTGAGCAGAAGATGCCCAACACACCTTGTCTCCTCATCAATGTCGTGAGGCTCTCTGCCACGCGTAGCCGTTCGACGAGCTCTTCCACAGACATGGTGTTGAGGTATAGACGCATCCCGAACGCCACCGCAACATGCTTCATCTTCTTTGGGACCACACGCAAGATCTTCTTCACCACGCGGTTGTCCTTCATTTCCTCGCCAAGCTCACGCAGGCTAGCGATAAGCTCGTTGATGCGCATCGCAAAGTTCTCGACGGACTCCCCATCATGGAACATGATGTTATCGAACTCCTTCAAGAGATGTTGCACATTCGCGGATTTCACGCGATCATCGTTGACCCTCATCATCACCACCTCCCACGTTTCTTTCGCTGACTTCTTCACAGCGTGCCCGACCTTAGCGAGCCGGAACTTCATCCCCATCGGCACCGCGCGCAAGATGGCGGCTAATGCCCATGAATCCTTGGCGTGCTCGATGCTGATGGCCTCCACAACATCCTAGAGCTCCAACGCCTCTAGGCTCACTTGCATGACCAATAATCACTCATGATAGTTGGTCTTGATGAGCCGCAGTTGCTCATTTGCGCCGGTTGTAGGGACAACACGCTTCGTTGAAACGCCAGACTTCTTCAGAGTGTCAGACATTTTCGTTCCTTGCTCTGATACCAAATGTTGGAGATGCCTAGGAAACACACACACTCTCATAGCTCACTAGAACATAACGCATGAGATCGATCAGTCTACAATAGCGATGAACGTTGCGGCCGTTGCAACGACCTGTATCTTAGCTAATAGCTCTCATATTATTCCCTTGAAGTATTGGTACATATATATAGGGGAGAAACCACCCCCTGTTTGCCGGACTCCTAAACCTATTAGGACACTAATGGGCTTAGGAGCTTATTGGGCTATGTTAGGGTTATCTCTGTGACAATAGTTGTATTAGATGAAGAATAAAGACACCACTAAGGTGGAGTTACATATATATCCATGAGATGGGCCTAATGGGCCTAACAGCCTTAACACCCCCCTCAAACTCAACGCGGATCGACAGTGTTGAGTTTGAGCGAATGAAGTCGATGTAGCTCTCAACGACGACGAGCCGACAGCCTCCGCGACGGCAGAGACCGGCGAGACGACGAGGATGAGCCGCAACGGCGGCAAACAGAGACATGTGCAACGGTCTCCACGACGGCGGAGAAACCAGCGACAAAACACCTTCGCGATGGCGACGATGACGAGGATGGGTCGTGACGGCGATGGATGAGGATGTGCGCAACGGCCTTCGCGACGGCGGAGAAACCAACGATGTGCAAGTCAACGATGACAGCGGGCGACACAAATGACACAAACCCGGTCTATAACCAGGAGGAAAAAAGTAAAATAGGACCACATGATCCCAAAATGACCTAAGCAATAGATAGACCCGCTATGGGCGGCGGGGATGGCGGAGCAGAACACGAGTGACGGGGATGAGCCAACATCCAACGGTGCAAGAAGACCACCCCGCAATGGCAGAGATGAGGTCCTGCAGCGAGGGAGAGCTGACGAAGAACACCCCAGAGCCGAGGCGACGAAGAAGACCACCCCTATGACGGTAGGAGGTGAGGACGAGCCTTGCGGGTGGCAGACAGCGGAGAAGGAGCCGGTGGCGGACATCAGAAGCAGAACCGACGGGCGGCGGGGGCGGCAGGCGGCCAGGACAGGCCGCAATGACGGCGGACGGCAGCACCCCCACGACGGCAGGGGGCGACCCGCGACTTGCGGCGGACTGGGGGGAGACACCTAGATCCGACGGCCTGCGCCCAAATCCAGCGGCCAACGGCCTTCGCGACGGCAGAGACGGGGCGACCCGCGACAACAACCTCCATGATGGCGGCGACGGGCGCAACAGCCTTCGCGACGGCGGAGACAGGGCGACCCGCGACGACAATGACCTCCGCGATGGCGGCGACGGGCGCAATGGCCTCCACGGCTCCACGACGGCGGAGACAAGTCGACCCGCGACGACGGCGGGTGACGGAGGTCCTCGTCGTAATAGCACACCCCGTGACGGCAGGGATGTGACCATGACGGGCAGAGAAGTCAGACGACGAGGACGGGCAGGTCCAGATCTGGCGGCTGGCTGGTGACGAAAAGCGATGAGGACGGCGGAGGAGATGCCGCGACGGGCGATGGTAGCGGAACAAGCCGCGACAGGCGGCAGGGAGAGAGCCGCGACAAGCGGAGAGGACGAGGGGCGGGGACGAGCGCCTATGTGACGGACGGGCGAAGCGCGAAGAAGAGGCCCCCGCGACGAATCTCGCGACGACGGAAACAGAGGCGGCAGAACGAACATGCTATGACAGGCTACGAGGATTAGGGATCCCTAACCCTAACCCTAACAAGGGATCAGACGGGATTAGGGATCCCTAACCCTAGCTCTGATACCATGTGACAATAGTTGTATTAGATGAAGAATAAGGACACCACTAAGGTGGAGTTACATGTATAGCCATGAGATGGGCCTAATGGGCCTAACAACCTTAACACTCTAGCAGGCACGTGACCCCTCTCGCTCTCCTTCCTTGCACCGGCTCTCTTCTCTTGTGTCACCAACACTCCAGAGTCCTGTCGAAGCTCCTGCAGCTAGCACATTCTCCTACGACGCACACGTTCTCCAGTGGTACACGCGTGCTCTAGCGACGCATGCATGCTCCAGCCTCCAGCCGAAGCTCTAGCAGCGCGCACGTTCTTCAGTAGTGCACATGTGCTCCAGCACCGCGCGCATGCTCTAGCCGTCCAACGGCCAGCGCGTGCTCGTGTGCTCCAGGGCCAGCGCGTGAGGCCTAGCCATCCACAGCCCTCCAGTCCTCCAGCCGTCAAGACTTAAGATAAGCTCCTCCTCGGGTGAGTATTTATTTTTAGCTAGAACCCTAGAATTTGACTAGGACCGACCAGGATCGACTAATCATGATTAGTTTCTTGCTCAGTCCCATGGCGACTAGGATAACATTGCTTCTCATAATGAATTAGAATGCATTTACTCTGCATTCTTTTCATGTTAATCGTTACATGACAATGCTTCAGTTTGATATTTTGATAGCTTGTCTAATAAGCTACTTTTAATTGTTTCATTTCCCTCTCTTTGATATAGGTCCACTACTCTACTTCCCCGTTTTGTGATATGCTTAAGTGATGTTCCTATTGTATGTGAATGTATATATAATTTGATGCAAGTTATTGATGATTGACTTTCTTTTGAGTTTTTTGTGCTCAAGCATAGTTCATCTGCCTACTTCAATACCTGACAGAAGTTGAAATAAGACTTGTAGGACTGTTGGGAAATGAGGTGATATGAAAGTGTGCTATTTGAACTTTGGAGCAGATAAATATCCAGTGGATAAAAAACCTGCTTAAGAAAGTTTTTGCAGTTGTATATCTGTAGTCTTCTAGAAAGGTGGAAGGTAGTATCTGCAATGAGTTGAAAGTTGGGGAACACAGGAAAAAGACAGCTCAATTGGTGAGATAAAAAGGACCATTACTTCTTAGCTTCTTACCTTTCACCTTTTGGTCACTTAGTCATGGTGTAGGACTATAGATGTGTGACCTCTATAGGCAAAAAGGATGGTTGAAGTGAATGCACCTGCATTCCACTTGTTCATTTCTATTTGGGGAGACTCCAGAATAAGCTGAGATCAAAGCTTACTGCTTAAAACATGGTTCCTAATACCAGTACGGCAGTACTATTTGTGATGCTGGTAGAATGCCTGGTTAGAATCAGAAATAACCACTTCTATTATTGATACCTGTCCATATATTTTGTGAATAATAATATGCACAGCTTATTCCAGGTTGCTTACCTGGAAGTTGTGTGAAAAATGCTGCTTTGGCTAGTTTTTGTGATTCATATGACAAGGCTTTTAAAATTTTGAATTTTCTTAGTTTTTACCTGCTTTGATGAACTATTTTTTTAGGGCTGTTAACTGTTTTGGTTAATTGTCCAGGAAGAAATAGAGGTTGAGGGAAAGCTGTTGCGTGCTGGAAAATCAGTTGGTGTTGTCTCTGTTGATTTCAGGAAGAAAAAGACAGGAAAATTGATAGCCCAGGCCCGTCATACCAAGTACCTCGCTGTATCTAGCAAATTGTGAGGCTTTGCAAGATATCAAAATGATTGTGGCAAACTCTTCACTGCCCTGACCTTGTCACTGCTCTATATTGTTCTTTAAAAAAGTCGTACATATCTGAAATGCATGTTCTGGTGGCGGTTTTGTATTGCTTTGGTCACATTACTTTCACTTTGAGCATTTGTCAGATGATATTTCCAAGAATAGGGGACACAATTACTGTTTGAAATGAAACAATTTCAAAGAAAATGGAGGTAGATCCTTCAAAATTCATATTCAACTCATCAGTTAAGCGAACAGTGGACTCAGAAAATAGTGGTAACTGGAAAAATAAGAGTAGTTAAAAGTACAAGTACTCAAATCATATTGTATTCTCGTAATATCTCCGGTTACAGAACTGTAGTCTGCCCTGATTCAGGGGGATTCATAATCTGGATATACTACGTTGCTCTGACATAGTTGGTGAAAGTAGGCCCAGCTGCAATCATTCTTGTTTATGTGTGTACAAATAATAAATTCTTGTGACTGTCTGCTCTAGCTGTTTGTTGACTTCAGTTGCAAATTTATTAAGGTTAGGTTTCTAGATTGTACAACAGCTGTCCCTTTTCTCCCTGTGCTGATTGAACTGACAATGATACACAACTAAAGTGTCAAACTATTCATTCTGATGAGACTTTGCAGTTGCCCAGCAACAGTGCAACTTGCTGGTTTTCCCTTTCCTGAAAACAAGGCAACAAATCACAAACCTGAAACTTTACTTACATCAGTTGGTCCAACAATGCTGTCATTATGTTTTGGTGCAGCAGTGCCACTGAATCTATGAATCAGCAGAATCAAATGTATTTCTTTTCTACCATTTTTTATTTAGGGAGCTATTAACAGCTATAGCTACAGACCTTTCCGAATCTGTAACTTGTAACAGTTATATTCACTCGGAAACTCAATAGCTATAGAATTTGAAAACAAATTAGAATCCATAAGTTGAAGCTTAGAAACATTAACTTTTTTATATTCGGATCAAATATTGTTTAGAATCTAAAGATCTCCATAACGGAACGGGTTCCTCTGCAGTCGGGCTCGCCGACTGCAGAGGGCAGTCACCCCTCGCGCACCGTCCGATCTTGATCGGACGGTGCGAAGCCCCCCTCTCTCTCTCCGAAGCCTCCTGCGAAGTGGGTCCCACCAGCGCGAAGCCCCCCTTTCTCTCTCCGAAGTCCCCTTCGCACAGCCGTCCGATCAAGATCGGACGGCGCCGAAGGGTGACTGCCCCCTGCAGTCGGCGAGCCCGACTGCAGGGGATCTCATTTGCTCCATAACACGCCCTTACTTGTGTCGTAATCAGGTTGGAGGTTGGATGTCATTGTCCTTGTTTCTTTTGGCCTTTAGTGCGAACTAATCCCTTGTTCCTATGTGAGCCACCTAAATTAAACACTCATCCATACTCCACTCCTCAGTCCTCTCAAACTAAGCACACTTTTCTCCCCCACAAAGCATGTTGATTCTAGTCACACTCACACATCCAATGTTACCATTGGAAGACCACAACTTAAAAAGATGATGCAGTTAACTAAAAGCATCTCCGAGAGAAGCTCTAAAGAATTTCGTTCTCTAAAATTTTTAGATTACAATAAAAAAATTAACTCCAACAAATACTCTAAATGACTCCCAAAAATAAGGATTCCCTAAAATTAATTCTTTCGCTCCCTACAAGTAGGGAGCGTAGACACAAACTCAATTTTAGAGATTTTATTGGAGAGAAATCTATTTAAAGTGATTTGCATCCTTAAAAAGAATCCCAAAATACTATATAGAGAGTCAAATTTTAGAGATATCATCGGAGAGGGGACTTTTTAGGTTTTGTAGGTAAAAAACCGAGTTGTGATCTGGCTCCCACGTGAAGGCGCGCACACACACAAAAAAAAAGTGCCTTTTAAAAGTTGTACACCTTTCTTTCTCCAGATCCAGGATGATACGACGAATATTCATGACACGCAACATCTCTTGTTTACGAAATCTGGTTCTTCGGGGGGTTAATAACTAATCTGCATAGATCTTCGCTCTTTTGGATATGAAAACACGTAATTATATTATATGATAATCAGGACAATGAAGGCTTAAAAAATGAAATGAATATTAATGACAATGAAGACTGACTAGAAGAGAATTGCAATTTGCCCGCCATTTGCATGAGAAGCAATGCTTTATAATGCTCCTCGAGCATTCAGCATCGACACTTCAAAAGACAAAAATGAAGTGATGTTAGGATATACTCTCTCCGGTGTATAAATATTAATTGTTTAGACAAAATTTCACATACCAAGGTGATATTAAATAAAGTTACAAGAGTTGTCTCAATTGATTATGGAGCCTAGATTTTAGTGGTGCTACCCAAGTTCAGCTCCCGATGGCCACATCTCATTTAGTAGCAATGCTTCGATTGACAGAATGACTAATATTTGTACACTCGCAACAAAAATCAAAACGACTATTATTTGTACACCGGAGGGAGTACTAGATATATGTGTTCGCTTCGGAATTATAGTAACCTAGTTTATTTTTATATGCTGAAACAAACATAACAATTTATTACAATCTAGAATTAGATTATAATAATTTAATAAATTAATTTAACTTTTTTTCTATAGGTTAAACTAAACAAACTTGAACTTAATTTGCATCAAAAGTGATAGCTTGTTATTTGCAAGTAATTAATTGTCTGCACGCAGAGATGGCAAAATGCATTACCGGTTCACCGCGGCATCGCATGCCTGGAAGCCGACGAGATGGTCTTCTCGATGACGAAGAGCCTCCTGAAGATCTTGATGAGCAGCACCCAGCTGCTGGTGCGGCGGTAGTACTGCGCCGTGCCGGCGGCCCTCGACGACGCCCGCAGCATCGGCGTGCAGGCGTGCCCGCGCAGCAGCACAGCCGGCTCTGGCAACTCCTTGCCAGCCGCCGCCGCGCTCGACCTCGGGCAAGAGCCGACGTGGTGGCGGCCGTGCAGCGCCAGCTCCTCGTTGAAGTTCTCCCACAGGAGGTCCATCTTCTCCTCCTCGTCCGCCGCGCCGCCGCTCGAGAGCTCTGCTGCCTCTGCTTTCCCCTCCTCACCCTCCTCCTGCCGGCTTCCGGCGTCCGACGTCGGTTCCAACTCTTCGTCGTCGACGTCTTTGCTCTCCACCGTTACCGGTGCAGCGGCGACGGGGAAAAGAGAAGGGAACCAGGGCGGCGAGGCGGGGAAGGGGCGGCGGCGTAGGCGGAGGGCTTCTGCGGTGTCTGCTGCTGCTGTTGTAGGGAAGGTGAGGTAGTCCATCTCCTCCATTCTCGCAGCTGCTTTTTGCGAGTAGAAAATAGGAAATGTAACGCTTTTATATACTATAAAATGTACGCAAAATTTGTTACAGGAAACAGTAAAAACATGACATTTATTCGTAGACATTGTAAACGTAATTTTGTAAGGCAGGGAGAGAGGAGAGTGAAGAGAGTGGGTGCAGGGGTATTTTGGGTATTTAAAAAATGAGAGATTTGCATTCATGCCACATATAAGTCGGTGAAATTTGCTTTTTTGCCCCATATAAGTGTATGACATGTGGTTTTTGGGCTCAATTGTCAAACACAGGACGTGGCAAAAAAGTAAGGGTTGATTTTTTCTGTGTCATTACAATTTTCACGGTTTGCCAATATTCCATCAATGTGTCACTGACATATGGGGGCCACCACAGTCACTGACAATGACATGTAGGCAATTTTTGAAAACTATAATGGCATGTGAGTAATTTTCCCAAAAAGTAAACACCACTCAACTTCGTGGCATAAGAGCGAAAATTTCTTAAAATTTTATCTCTAAAAAATATTAAAATATTAGTGACGGTATCCCGTAACAAATATACTCAATTTTAAGATATCTTTAAGCAAAACTATGTTTTCGTGATATGTTTTTGTGATGTACATAAACAAATGACATATTTTTACGACGTCCTTCATCAATTTTTGCCTAAAATGTATAGGGTCATATATCCTATCGACTGTCTAGCCTAACGCGGCCAATGCACAGTTAGCCTAACATATAGTCAATGACAAAATTTGAAAATAAATATTTTACCGGGCGAAAATTAATGTTTCATTAGACAAATACGAATGTTTTATGTTTACAATAGTCGGAACTTTTGATTCATGGGATTATTCTTGATGAGTCGATTGCTCATGACTATCTACGCATATCCGTATTTAATTCAATTCTCAGGGAATGTTTGACCTCTAGTCAAGCAAGAGCTTTACTCCTAAAAAAAACTTTTAACTACACATAATTTCTTTAAGCGGGGTTGACTTTGTCATCCGTTTTGCTGGCTCCGTTTCTCCTCCTTGGAAACGCCATTGCACTTAGCTGGACAATGCCCCTTCACGAAACAGGTGCTCTAAGCTGGGACTTGGGCCGTGCTTTGCATGGGCCGGCCCAAAGCACGTAGGCCTGGCTCATGCAAAGCACGGCCCGGTACGACCCATGGATGGGCTGGGCCGGCACGGCCCGTACAAGGGTCGGACTTGGGCCTAGAGGTTAGGCCCGGTGGGCGGCCTGGGTACGGCCCTTAAAGTGGATCGTGCCTGGGCCGGCCCGGCCCAAAAAAAGCCCATGGGTAAATAATTCATATGTACAAGGAGGAGACATGTTATTAAAAATTAAAAAAGTCTGCAAATTACTATTTGAATATGCCTTGCTTTATATCATGTGTAAGACAAATTGTTGGGGGAGATAATCCCTGGAGTCAGCGGGGTGGGCCCCCAGCCGGAGGGCCCAGGCTTGATGACGGAGGCCGCCTTCCGGAGGAGCGTGGCCAGAGGCCGCCCTCCGGAGGAGCGTGGCCGGAGGTCACCGTCCGGAGGAGCGTGGCCGGAGGCCGCCTTCCGGAGGAGCGTGGCCGGAGGTCACCTTCCGGAGGAGCAAAGCCGGAGTTCGCCCTTCGGCATAGGACACGGGAGCTCGTCCTCCGGAGGCTGAAGGCCCGGGGCTCTCGGCTGGCCCGGCGAGACGAGCTCAAAGAGAGTCATGGCGGAAAAAGGACCAGGCGGTCGTACGAAAGGACAGGATCGCGATCTTCTGAGCCGTGTCGGGCGGCGCAGAAAGCATCCGACACGGCCGATACGCTGTCAGAGTCGAATCTTCTTGTCTGTACTATGTACCTCTTTGTCTGTACTACCGGTCAGGGTTGGTCGGGTGGCCGTTGGCAGCCCGGAAGCACTTAGTCCTCTGGGCGGGGCGCCCTATAAATACCCCTCACTACAGTTGTAACGAACAGGCGGACCAAGGCATTGAATACACTACCCTTGTTTTCCACTAAAACCTGCTGGTTCGATCCGTCGTTCCAACAGTTGGCGCCGTCCGTGGGGAGCCTAGTCCGAAAAGCTAGTGTCCTCTACACCTATCCACCCAAAGCATGTCGAGCCGGAAAGGAGCGAGCACAGCCCCCCTGCGCAGGTCGACCCGAACCGCTGGGGGCGAGCCCGCCCCGACCGTCGACCCCAATCCTTCAGCTCCCATCACCACCACCGTCGGAGCGGCGCCCCCAGCGGGCTCCACCCAGTTGCAAGAAGAGACACCCGGAGCTCAAGGCACCGACGGCCTACCCGAGCCGACCTCCGCCAACCTGGCCGGGTCGCCGGGCGGGCCGCCGGAGCAGCGTCTCCCAGGTGGACCTCCGGTAGTAGTGTCCCTTCAGACGGACTACGTCCGCTCGCGGGACCCCGACTCAACTTCCGGGGGAAGCGGGAGCCAGGCCGATGCCCTGGTCGCCGAGAACGCCAGGCTAAAGGCGGAGCTGGCTTTGTGGCGTCAGGAAGCGTCGCTCCGGCCCCCGGCCCCCCCGGCAGCCTTCCGCGCCGCGAAAGCTGCGGTCACGGACCTGAGCGACGACGAGAACCCCCCGGAAGAGGAGAATGCATCATACGACGAGGACTCTCCCCTGCACCCGGACCTCCAGAGGGTGCGCTTCAGTTCGAGCTTCCGCGCCGCCAAGCTCCCCAAGTACTCCGGGGACTCCGACCCCGGCGAGTTCTCTCGCTCTTACGCTCTGGCAATAGAAGCGTCCGGGGGGAGCCGGGACGCCATGGCCAAATGCTTCCCTCTGGCGCTCGAAGGGATCGCCCTTCGGTGGTTCTGGTCTCTCCGGCCAGGGACCATCCACTCGTGGGAGCAGCTGAAAAAGAAGTTCGTCAACAACTTCCAGGGGACCTTCGTGGCCCCCATGTCCACCGGGAGCCTTTTTCAAGTGAAGCAGCAACCCGGAGAGACCCTGCGGCAGTACTCCCAGCGCTTTGCGCACACCAAAGCTCAGATCAAGGGGCTTTCGGCTTCTTCAGTCATCGACGCGGCCCGGGAAGGCGTCACCCACCCAGGTCTCCTCGACAAGCTCCA
The DNA here is from genome assembly GCA_019279435.1 of Zizania palustris. Classification (NCBI taxonomy): domain Eukaryota; kingdom Viridiplantae; phylum Streptophyta; class Magnoliopsida; order Poales; family Poaceae; genus Zizania; species Zizania palustris. The sequence goes on along the minus strand of JAAALK010000086.1, from coordinate 12,873,834 downwards.
CCGGAAGCCCATCTCTTCGGTGGCGCAGCTCATGACGTACTTCGAAGAGTACGCCCGGTCCGAAGAGGGCCAGATACGCCGACAGGCGATGGTAGTCCCTGTCCGGGCTCCCAGCGCCCGAGCGTACGAAGTGCCTCCGGAGCCCAGCCGGGGCCCACGTCGCGCCCCTGACTTCCGGCGCCCGGAGCCCGCTCGCCCGGACCTCGTTCATCAAGATTCTCGGCGGAACCGGAAGCACTTTCGGGGGGAAGTCCTTAGCATCACCCCTCAAGCGCCCGCCAAGCACCTGCACACGCCCGGCGGAAGTCGCCAGGCCGGGCCCAAGCCTCCACCCCGAGCGCCTGCCAGGGGAACCTTTTACTGCAGCGTCCATGGAGAGAACCGGAGCCACGACACCGAATCCTGCCGCACCATCCTCGCTCTTCGCAGTGACTACCTCGAGCGCCAGTCCGGTCGCGGTTCCTCCGATCGGGGGCATTCTACCCCTCGGCCGGACCCGGTCCAAATAGTCGGGCGTCAGGAAGAGCCGGAGGCCGTGACCCCGGCCGAGGGATTCGGCGGAGTCCCGGCCCTCAAACTCGAAGCCGCTCTGGATCGTGGCAAGCGCGTGGTCCTTCCCATATCCGGAGGGGGAGCCCTCGGAGCGCTGTCCAAGCGGCAGCGTCGGGATTACGTTCGGGAAGTTGGGCACATCGGCACGTCCAGCCCTTCGATCCTCCCGGAATGGTCTCACGTCCCCATCAGCTTCACCGCCGAGGATGCCGCCGGCGTCAAGTTTCCTCACGCCGACCCACTCGTCATTTCGGCAGACATCGCCGGAGCCGAGGTGCGTCGCATTTTGGTCGACGGAGGAAGTTCCGCTGACATCATCTTCGTGCAGGGCTTTGACCAACTGTGCTTGTCGCGCAAGCACCTGCTGCCAGCCTCGCGACCACTCCAAGGCTTCTCGGGCCCTCCGCTCGACGCTCTGGGCCAGGTCTTGTTGGAAGTGGCGTTCGGCGCCGTGCCCCTCCAGCGTCGCGAGGAAATCCTGTTCGACGTCGTCGACGCTCCATACGCCTACAACGCCATCTTCGGCCGAGGGATGCTCAACCGTTTCGGCGCCATCGCCCACCACAACTACCTCTGCCTCAAGATGCCGACTCCCGGAGGGGTGTTGTCTGTGCTGGGCGACCAAGCCGCGGCCCGCCGGGTCGAATACGGCCATGCGGCGCCACTGGAGCCACGGCAGGTCCACAGTGTCCGTGAAGGCGCTGAAGACGCCAACCTCCCACTAGAGGCCAGCCCTGCGCAGAAAGGGCGCCCCGCCAAACCCCTCCCAGAAGGCGAAGTCATCACCAAGACCCTGACCTGCGGAGGGAAAGAGTACTCGATCAAGTTCGGAGGGGGCCTGGAGCCAGAATTATCAGCACAGCTCGAGGCCATCGTCTGCAACAACCTCGACATCTTCGCATGGTCAGACGAAGACATTCCTGGCGTCGACCGGACCATCATCGAGCATTCCCTGGCGGTTGACCCGAAGGCACGACCAGTCCGCCAGGGGCTTCGGAGGCTATCCGCAGAACGGGCTGAGATCGCCAAGGCCGAGACCGACAAGCTGCTCCGCGCCGGGGTCATCAGGGAAGTGAGTCACGCCGACTGGTTGTCCAACCCTGTGTTTGTCCAGAAGAAAACATCTGGCAAATGGCGCATGTGTATCGACTTTACTTCTTTGAATAAAGCTTGCCCCCGTGATCCCTACCCGCTGCCTCGCATCGATCAGCTAGTAGATTCCACAGCCGGAGCCGAGCTCCTTAGCTTCCTCGACGCATATTCCGGTTATCATCAGATCTGGCTCAAGCCTGAAGACCAAGTGAAAACCAGCTTCGTCACCCCAGCCGGAGTGTTCTGCTACCTCCGGATGCCCTTCGGCCTACGTAACGCCGGAGCGACCTTTTCAAGGTTAATCTCAAAGGCCCTCGGCCATCAGCTCGGGCGGAACGTGGAAGCTTACATGGACGACATCGTCATCAAGACTGCCTCCGCAAGTCAGCACGGGTCCGACATAGCCGAAACCTTCGACAGCCTCCGGCGGTGTGGGATCCGGCTTAACCCTGACAAGTGCGTCTTCGGAGCACGCGCAGGGAAGCTGCTCGGGTACCTCGTCTCCAGCCGTGGCATCGAAGCAAGTCCAACACAAGTTCAAGCATTGCAGAACATGGCGCCACCTCAGAACCTGCGACAGGCGCAGAAGCTGGCCGGACGGTTGGCCGCCCTGGGGCGTTTTCTCGCCAAATCAGCAGAGCGAAGTTTGCCCATCTTCAAGGTGCTTCGAGGTTCCAAGCATTTCGAATGGACCCCCGAGTGCCAGGATTGTTTCCAGCAAATCAAGGATTATCTCTCCGGCCTCGTGGCCCTCGCCACGCCACGGGCCGGCAGTCCCTTGCTGGTTTATCTCGCCGCCTCTGGCACCGCCGCAAGCGCGGCCTTGGTTCAGGAGGAAGAGTGCGGGGGGAAGCTAGTTCAGCGGCCCGTCTACTTCGTTTCCGAGGTTCTCGCCGACGCCAAGGCCCGATACTCCGAGCTAGAGAAGGTGGCTTATGCCCTCGTCATGGCCTCCCGCAAGCTCCGGCACTACTTTTTGGCCCACGACATCATCATTCCAACAGCCTATCCGTTGGGCGACATGTTCAGAAACAAAGACGCCACTGGTCGCATCGGGAAGTGGGCGGTAGAGCTGGCCCCGTTCGGGATCTCCTTCGTTGCCCGGACGGCCATCAAATCCCAGATTCTCGCTGACTTCGTCGCAGAGTGGACGTGGGCCCGAGAGCCCGCGAGCGCCGGCACGGGCGAAGAGATTTGGACCGTTTTTTCGGATGGCGCTTACCAGGCCTCTGGGGCTGGAGCCGGAGCAGTCATCATCTCCCCATCGGGTCAGCAGGCCCTTTACTCCGCTCGGTTAAGCTTCAAGGCCACTAACAACGTCGCAGAATACGAAGGAGTCCTCTTGGGACTTCGCAAGGCGCTCGCTTTGGGCGCCGCGCGCGTGATCGTGAAGACCGATTCCCAAGAGGTCGCCGGGCACATCGACAAGTCGTTTCGAGCGAAGCACCCGGACCTCGCTTCCTACCTCGACTCCATCCGCAAGTTCGAAGCCTCCTTCAAGGGCATCTCCGTCCAGAACATCCCGCGAAGCGACAACGCCCAAGCGGATGCCCTCGCTAAGGCCGGGGCCGGCGCCCAGGCCTTGCCGCCAGGGGCTTTCTTCGAGGAACTCACCCAGCCTTCGGTAATTTATCGAAGCGAGGCGGCCGACCCCGCCGCCCCGGAGGGGAACGAACAGTCGTCATGCCCGGCCCCAGTACTCTGTACAGCCAGCGTCGATTGGCGCGAGCCCATCCTCCGCGCGCTCGCAGGTGGCGATGAAGTCCATCCCAGTCCGGAGCAGGTTCGCCTGCAACTCCGCGCAAGGTCATTCGAGGTCATCAATGGAATCCTGTACAAATCCGGAGTATGTTCCCCGTTGCTCCGCTGCGTCTCGCATTCCGACGGTGTTGCCATGCTCCGGGAGATACATGAAGGGTTGTGCGGCAGTCACCTAGCGCCGCGGGCCCTCGCAGGCAAAGCTCTCCGGCAAGGCGTGTACTGGCCCACCGTCATCGCCGACGCCGAAGAACTCGTCCGCGCCTGCCAAGGTTGCCAGTGGATGGGCCGACGCAGTCACCGCCCCCCAGCACGGTTGCTACCTATCCCTCCTGTGTGGCCCTTGGCCCGCTGGGGCATGGACCTCGTGGGTCCACTCCCCAGAGCGAAGGGAAACCTACGCTTCGTCGTCGTCGCAGTCGAGTACTTCTCCAAGTGGGTCGAAGCGGAGCCTCTCACCACCATCACATCCCGAAGTGTCCAGAAGTTTTTCTGGCAGCATATCGTGTGCCGATTCGGAGTACCCAAGCAGCTCACATTGGATAACGGAACACAGTTCGATGCCGGTAGCTTCCGAGCATTCTGTGACGAGCTGGGAGTTCAGCTTTGCTTCGCGGCCGTGCGGCACCCCCAGTCTAACGGAGCAGTGGAGCGAGCCAACGGGCACATTCTGTCCGGCCTTCATAAGCGTATTGTCGGGTTGGCCCGAGGCACGTGGCCCGACGAACTACCCAAGGTCTTGTGGTCCATCCGGACGACCGTTTCCTGGGCAACGGGCTTCACCCCGTTCCGCCTCCTGTTCAGCGACGAAGCGATGACGCCAACGGAGCTCCGCGCCGGTTCACTGCGCGTCGTCGCACCTGAAGTTGAAGATGAGCGCGCCGTCTCTCTTGACCTAGCGGAAGAAACGCGGCTGCGCGCCGTCGCCAACCTGTCCCACTATCAGAAGGAGACCAAGGGGTGGTATGATACCAAGGTTAAGCGCAACGAGTTCCAACCAGGGCACCTCGTCCTCCGCGCAGTGGTCGCCCCTTCCAAGCTGGGCAACAAATGGGACGGACCGTACATTGTTACGAAGTCCGGACGGCCTGGGTCCTATCGCCTCGCTACACTAGAAGGCGAAGAGCTGAAGCATTCGTGGCACGCTGGGGACCTGAAGCGCTACTTTCCATAACACTACCGATGTACTTTATTCGCGGCCATCGCCGCCTGTTTGTATCCCACATCTGGGTAATAAAATTTTCAGCCAACAATTCCGACCGACACAACTCGCGTCGCACCTCACATTCGGGTTCCGAGCTCCGGCTCGACGCACCCTCGCCTTCGGGTTTCCGAGCTATGCCTCGACGCGCCCTCGCAATCGGGTTCCGAGCTCCGGCTCGACGCACCCTCGCCTTCGGGTTTCCGAGCTCCGGCTCGACGCGCCCTCACAATCGGGTTCCGAGCTATGCCTCGACGCACCCTCGCAATCGGGTTCCGAGCTCCGGCTCGACGCGCCCTCACAATCGGGTTCCGAGCTATGCCTCGACGCACCCTCGCAATCGGGTTCCGAGCTCCGGCTCGACGCGCCCTCATACTCGGGTTCCGAGCTATGCCTCGACGCGCCCTCATATTCGGGTTCCGAGCTATGCCTCGACACACCCTCACACTCGGGTTCCGAGCTATGCCTCGACGCACCCTCGTTTCCGGGTTCCGGGCTCCGGCCCGACGCGCCCTCACGCTCGGGTTCAGAGCTATGCCGGTGTGACGCGCACCGTCCGCTCTCCCTCTCCTAAGCTACTTAGCGCCCAGCTAGTCAACCAGCTACCCGCCAAGAGGGGGGAAGAAGAGAGAGAGAGCGAGGCGCAAGCTGCAGCAAGCATATGAAGCATACAATAACAAGCGCATAAGCATACAATGTTCATTACAAGCAAAGGAGGAAGTTAAGAAAAGTTCTCGTCCAGGCCAAGAAGGAACCGCGGGCCCCTCCGGTTAGACGGACCGGAAGTCGTGATCGCCCCCCGACCGGACCTTTCCTTCCTCTTCCTGCGCTCCTCTTCCTTCTTTTGGGCGCGGAAAGTTCTCTGGTCCGCCTGGAGCTGAGCCCAGCTGCGCAGGCCGCCCTCCTCCGGGGGCGCTCCGCCTAAGACAGCCTCCGTATCGGACCAGTCAACCGGTTCGGAGGACGAAGAAGGCGAGCGAGACCCCCTCTTTTCTTCCTTCACATGCTTCAGGACCCCCTGAAGGACGTCGGAGTCCACACGTCCGTCACTGCCGCGGGGAAGAACGAAGCGCGCAGGCCGGTTTGCCCGCATAGCTTCGAGGATGGCCCAGCGATGCCGAAGGGCGTCGTCCGGTTCAAGTACCTCGACATCAAGATCGCGACCGCATACACCCTGAGTAAGTCCCGAAAAAGTAGTCTTTATTAATATAACCAAGTTCCCTAAGCTATTACAGGGTAAGGCTAAGACCAATCCCTAGAAGCTACACCTGCGGGTCCGGCAAGCGGGCCGAGGCTGAAGGGTTCGAAGGGGCCGGAGGGTCGCGCGCACGGAGTGCATCCTCCAACCAAGCCTGGATCGCCGCTGGGCCTTCGGTCTGCCAGGTCGCCTTGAGCGCCCTCCAAGATTGGGTCAGGGCGAAGCTTGGCGTCCGAAGATGGCCCCCCGTGAAGGCGACCGGGTGCGGGCTCGAAGGCGAAGGAAGCGGAAGCCCGGACGCCTCGAGGTGCCGGAGGATTCCGTACGCTGCCACCCGAGCGGACACCTCGCCGTACTGCTCCATGGCAAGGTGTATTTGCCGGACGGCAGATCGAACGAACTTCACTCGGCGGACCAGGGCTCCCGGGCGATGTCGAACGTGCCGCAGCCGGTGCCGTAGCGCGCCAACATCTTCCGCAAGGATTCGGCGGCCTCGGCCGCCGTCTTCCCGGCCTCGGCGAGCTCCTCGGAGGCCTTCCCGTTCCGCGTGTTAAGGCCCGCCTCGACCTCCTCCAAATGAGTCACTCGGGCTCCGAGGGCTTCGGCCTTGCTTTCCGCCTCCGAGGCCCGAGTTTGGATCCGGGAAACCTCTTCTTCGAGCCGATCCGCCTCCGAGGCCCGGGCCCGGAGTACCTCCGCCTCAGCGGCTCGGGTTCGAAGGGCGCCGACCTCCGCTTCCAGCTCGTCGGCGCGGGCGGCCCTGGCCCTGAGCCCCTCCAGCTCCGCGACGCGGGCCCTGAGCGAGTCCGCCTCCGCTGCTTGGGCCTCCAGTGCCGCCACCCTCGATGCCTGGGATCGAAGGACCTCGACCTCCAGCGAACGCTCGCGGGCCAACCTCTCTACGGCCGCCACCCGGGACGCGAGCCCTGCGGCATACGCCTCGTGATGTTCGCGCTCGAGAAGCAGAGCGGACATCTGCCCCTGCGCCAGCGCCACCACCTGCATGCGGAAAAGCGATCAGAAGAGCCGCGCCGAGGGCGTCAAGGATGTCCAAGGAAAGTACCTGGCCCGCGGCCGTCTCGATGGCCCTTCCGAGGTCCAAGCCATCCGACCGCCCCAGCTCGCCTATCACCGGGGCATCGCGCAGCCGCAGGTAGTAGTCATGGATTGGGGCCACTCTCGAGGCGAAGTCCTCTCCGTCCGTCAGGAAAGGGCGCAGAAGCGGCACGGAGCCGCGCGCGGTTTGTAGGTCGGTGGGGGGCCGATGCCGGACCCTGGCGTCCCCGGCGGGCTGAGGAGCCATGCTGAATAGCGTGGGCCTCATGGCTCTAGAAGTGATGAGTCATTGTCAACGATAGTCAACGAGGACTGAAGAAGAGAAGAGATCTGCTGTTTCATGGGCCGCGTGTGACTCAGGTACACGGGCAGCGAGCGACTGTCGGGCAGAGGAGGCTGCGAAGTCGGGCTGGCCCAATCCGGGTGCATGGGCCAGAAGCAGTAGAAGACCCACTGGGCTGTTGACCAGGACTGACTCAGGTACACGGGCGGTGAGCGATTGCCGGGCTGAGAGAGCTGCGGAGTCGGGCCGGCCCAATCCGGGTACCTGGTGCAAAGCTGGTGGAGGCTTTGTCAGTTTCGGCGTAAAACTGACAACCGTTGATTCTGTATCCGACTGTCCAGAAGAGTAGCTTCCGGATATGTCATCTGTTACTCTAGGCCCACAGTCAGTCAGTTGTGTCTGTAAAAATACCTAAGGGCAGTAGAGTCTTTTTCTGTATTTTTGAGTCTGTAAAAACCCTAAGGGGCTGGTAGAATATTCCTAGTGTTGGGCTGCCTATAAATAGCACCCCAATCCCTAGGGTTTGGACTACCCCTTCGTGCTGAAATCAAATCTATTGGGTCACTTTTGTCTCTCGGTTTCTCTCTCCTGTGTGCGCCGCCAGGCTGAGTTCCTCTCTGTGTGTGCATTATTTTTGCTCTAAACTCTTGGATGCTTTGAAGTCTTGGTCCCTGGTGAATTTATTTGTTGCACTTTGTTCGGTTTGGAGAGTTATTGCTTCATCTACAAGCTGCTGAATTTATTTCGTGAAGAGAAGCTTCTTCTGTTCTTCACAAACCGAGTACTAGTTCTTGCTGTTGCAAGTAGTACTACTTTCCTGTAGCTACAGTAGTCTGTGCTGCTTTTCACCTTGTCTGCCTTGCTTTTTGATCGAAGCTGACAGGTTCCAGAACCTTTTCTGGCTGTTTCTGGCGAAGCTGTCCTCTCTGTTCGAAGCCCCCTCAGCTCCGTGAGGCAGGCTTCGATTTAACATCTTCAAGCCTTCGTTCAAACTTCGAACTTCGTTTTGTGTCTGTGTTGCTAAGCTTCGAAGCCTTTTTTTTGGTCGACAGCATTTCATACTTCGAACCATAGTGCGAAGGGGCTTCGGCCCTATCTATTCGAAGTCCATACTTCGACACGTTTCGAGGTTGGGTTTGAAGCTTGTGGCTCCGCTAGGCCTCGCACTGTTTTCTGTGTAGCGTGTCACCCTTCGCCTCTCTTTTCGGAGCTTGCTCTCTTCGAAGGTAGAGCATTGGCTTCGGACTTGCTTTTCTGTCGCGTGACAGACTTCGCTTCTTTGTTCGAAGGTTGTCTGTTTGTGTGTTGTGTTCGAAGCTTTCTGTTCGAAGGTTGTGCTTCAAAGCTCTCGGTTCAGAGTTGTGTTCGAAGTTTTGTCTTCGAAGTGCTCACTTCGAAGCAGGTTCTGACTTTGTCACTTTGCTCCGAAGCTCTTGGTTCGAAGCTGTGTTCGAAGCCCTGTCTTCGAAGTACATACTTCGAACCAGGCTCCGGCACTGTTTTACTTCGCTCCGAAGTACACTTCGCTTCTTACCACTTCGAACTAGGCTAGACAGAAACACCTTCGGCGTTTCGGACAGACTCCGTCACCAACCTCCGAAGCAGACCTCGACGTGCGAAGGGGGCTTCGCCAAGTTCCGAACAGGAGACAAATTTGGACAGTAACTTCTCTTTTCATTTTATACATACTTAGATCATTTCATTGAGAAGTTTAGGCCTGTTACAAATTGTTCATCTGCCTAGTTGCACTACTTTAATAGATCTCTGTTTATCATCAGTTGCTTTTAGGTTAGAAACCCTTAGACTTAGGCCTTCTGTTTATTTTCTGCTGCGTAGTATTTTTGAGGTGCGTTGGGTATTGGGAACAGGCCATTGATTCGAAAGAATTTTTAAGGCGCCCATTCACCCCCCCCTCTGGTCGCTACTTTCGGTCCTACAAGTGGTATCAGAGCGAGGTTAGGGTTTTTCCATACCTTAACCGGTTCTAAACCCCAGTAGTGACTATGACGTCTCCTGGCAAGGTCCCGTCCTTGGAAGCCTATGGCTATAATTATTGGAAGACTCGCATGCGAGCCTATCTCATGAGCCAGGGTTCGGACATATGGGACATTTGCGTTCACAGCATGTTTGTCATTCTGCCAGTTACTGAGCAAGGTACTGCTGGTATCATTGCTCAGCATCTGAGCAACAGTAAGGCTGTGAACATTTTATTTTCTGGTTTAGGTCCCACTGAATTTGAGCGAGTGAGTCATCTCTCCACTGCGAGAGAGATCTGGGCTACCCTCAAGGCACACCATGAGGGAACAGCACAGGTCAAGGCTCGACTCTATCAGACCTACCGGCGTGAATATGAGAATTTCACACAGAAGCCGGGTGAATCTGTTGAGGCTTTGTTTGGTCGCTTTCAGTCGATCATTAACAAGCTTCGGGACAACAAGGCTGAGGGTGCTCAGTTAGTCTCAGATCACGAGCAGGCGCTCAAGGTTCTTCATACCTTGGACCCAAAGATCTGGGAGATCAAGGTATCATCTATCGTTGAGAGTACTTCTTACGATACCTTGACCATTTCTGAGCTGTTTAGCAAGCTGAAGGCCACTGAGGTAGATATCCAGTTGAGATCAAATCTCACTGGCTCTGGATCAAAATCCCTGGCCCTTGCTACACCTTCAGTGGATCCCTCTGCTGTGAGCTGTGCTGGGTTCTCTTTGATGTCTATCACTGAGGACCAGCTTGAGTTGTTGGGAGATGATGATTTGTGTCTCTTTAACAACCGGGTGCGTCGTGTCTATGATAAAAGAATGTTCAAAAGACACGGCACAAAATCCGGATGCTTTGAATGTGGTGATCCAGGACACTTCATCGCCGACTGCCCCAAGCGCAGTGGATACAAGAAGGGCACCGGCAGCAGCCTCCACGACTCCGGCAAGCATGAGAGCCCCTCCTTCAACAAGGGCAAGCCGAAGACTCGGTTCTTCAAGAAAGCCCTGAAGGACTACCGGCGAGAGAACAAGAAGCGCGACAAGGCCTTCTTCGCCGAGATGGAGAAAAGCTACTCCAAGAGATCCACGTCTTCTTCCTCTTCATCAAGCTCAAGTGATGAGGACATTACCATCAAGAAGGGGAAGGACAAGGATGATCCGGCGGGCCTCTGCTTCATGGCCTTCGGAGACAAGCCGAAGAGTCGCTCACACCAGCGCCGAAGATCCCGCAAGAGCTTCTGCTCCATGGCTCTTGGGGATAGAGAAGAAAAGAGCTCCTCCGACGACTCCGACGACGACGATAGCAAGGTATCATCTTATGAGCGTGAAATTGTTGATTTACTAGAGAGCAATCGTCAGGAGTTAAAGTATCGGGAAAAACTGCTTAGGGGGGCTAAGAAGAGGATAGATGAGGTAGAGAGTGAGCTTGCCATGGCCAACGGCAGAATTGAGAGTCTATCCTCTTCCCCTTGCTTGGGTGTTAGCAGTGAGTGCCCGAAGTGTGAGGTGCTTCTGTGTGACCTGTCGACTCTGAAGTCCAGGTACACAGAAAGGGTTGATGAGAGGGACGCTTTGGCCACTGAGCTTGAAAGCGCTCAGCAGGAGCTGAAAGATGCTCACGCCACTGTCGTCGCACCCTGTGTTGATTGCCCATCTCATCTAGCTACCTTAGCTGAGCTGAAATCCAAGGGCGATGAACATTTGGGTGATTTAGAGAGGTTGAGAGCTGAGCTTGCGCAGTCTAGGCTAGAGCTTGAGACATTGTCAGTTCCACCCACTGTCTGTGAGAACTGCCTGTCTCTTAGAATGGAGCTGATTAAGCTAAAAGCCGGGAAGTCTGTCCAAAAAGAGAGTGAGTGTGAGACCTGCTTGTCTCAGGTGGAGGTTCTAGCTTCCTTGAGAGAGGAGCTAGCAGATTCTCAGAATGAGAACTTTTACCTCCGGTCTATCCTGAGTTGGATCAGTGCCAGAGAGCCACAGCTTGGCATGATGATCCAGCAGTTCAAGAGGCAGGATGGGTTTGGGGTAGGTTACACCTACACCAAGGCTGACTTTGAGAGTGCCCTCAGCCGGGCAGTGGAGTGGAGTAAAATGACTCCAGAACAGAGGTATCCCAAGACTCACTCCACTGAGACCTCCCAGGCTTGTCAGCCCAAGGATGGAGTGATCCATGAACCACCCAAAGCTCCACCCAAGAAGCCTATCTGGGTTCCTAAGCCCAAACTCCTCCACTCTTCTCTAGACTCTCTTCCTGGACCCTCTCAGCCCAAGAAGACCACACCAAACACTACCAAGCCCAAGAATCCCAAGCCTCAACCACATCCCAAGAAGCCTACCTATCATTGTGAGTTTTGTCAGAGAGACGGGCATCTTGCGGAGTTTTGCTTCAGGAGGAAGCGGGTTGAGAGAGCAGAGAGGGCTCGTAGTGATCAGGTGCAGTTCTACCAGCAGGGTGGTAGACTGCGTGTTCCTCGGTGCGGGGAGAGGCTAGAGGCCAGGCCGCGTCGTGTAGGTGGTGGTAGAGGAGACGGTTTTCCTACCCGTGCTCCAGTAGGTGGTGTTCGTTCCGGCAGAGTTCCAGACCGAGTTGGCTACGGTTCTGGACCTCGTGGTCGTAGGGTTAGGAAGAACCATGGACCGCGTTTTGAGCCGCGTTTTGGTCCAAACTCTTTTGATGGTTTTCGCTTTCCATCTTTTGAGCAGATGGCTCGACACTGGTTTAGCTCTTTTGCTAAACCTGGTGCCGGACCATTTGCTCCCACTTACAGACATTGATTGTGCAGGACCGGGGACTGGAGGATGTTTGGATCATGGACTCAGGATGCTCTCGCTACATGACGGGACATCGCAGATGGTTCTCCAGTCTCACTCCCCCGAGCTCCAAAGAGTACATTACATTCGGGAACAGCGGTCAAGGGAAAGTAAGTGGCATAGGCTCAATCAGCATCTCAGACCATTTCTCTTTAAAGAATGTTGCTTTGGTTAAAAATCTGAACTTTAATTTAATCTCTGTGTCGCAACTTCTTGAGGATGGTTTGGAAGTGCGTTTTAAGAAGGGAAATTCTTCTGTGATTGATTCTAGAGGGTCTTTGGTTTGTCAGATTTTACCCTTCGGTAAAGTTTTTCGAATTGACTTCTCTAGTTCTTTTGGCCCTTCTCGCTGTTTGATTGCTGGATCTTCTTCTGAGCTCTGGAAGTGGCATAGGAGGTTAGGTCATTTGAGTTTTGATCTGCTAGTCAGGTTAAGCTCTATGGACCTCATCCGAGGATTGCCCAAGCTTAAAATGGAGAAGGATCTAGTTTATCATCCCTGTCGTCATGGGAAAATGGTTGCCGCTTCTCATTCACCTGTGACTCAGGTGATGACTTCGTATCCAGGCGAGCTTTTGCATTTGGACACTGTAGGTCTAGCTCGGGTACGCTCAGTCGGTGGGAAGTAGTATGCACTTGTGATTGTTGACGACTTTTCTCGTTTCTCGTGGGTTTTCTTTTTGGAGTCTAAGGATGAAACTTTTCAATTTGTCCATGACCTGGTTTTGAAGCTGAAGAATGAGAACAATGGTCGGATGCGAGCAATTCGCTCTGACAACGGCTCTGAGTTCAAGAACTCTCAGTTCGTCAGCTTCTGTGGTGATCAGGGTCTGGACCATCAGTTTTCTTCTCCTTACACTCCCCCACAGAACGGCGTTGTGGAACGAAAGAACCGCACGCTAGTTGAGATGGCCAGGACGATGCTCGATGAGCACAGGACTCCTAGGCGTTTTTGGGCTGAAGCCATGAACACGGCTTGCTATCTGGCCAATCGCATTTTTCTTAGAGCTTACATTGGTAAGACATCATATGAGTTGTGGTTTGGCAGACAGCCCAAGGTGAGCCACTTGCGAGCGTTTGGCTGCAAGTGCTTTGTGCTCAAAAAGGGAGGGCATTTGGACAAATTTGAGTCTCGTTGCTGGGATGGTGTTTTTCTTGGTTATGCATTGCATTCTCGAGGCTTCCGTGTTTGGAACCTCGAATCCCAGCTGCTTGTCGAGACGTGTGAAGTTTCATTTGATGAGTCCCTGCCTTCTTTGACTCCTTCTTTTGAGCTTTCTGGTGATGATGAGCTCGGAGAGTCCATCTTCGAGGAAGATGAGGATACTCCAGCTGCTGTTGAGGGTGGGCCTTCTGCATCCCCCGCAGAGCCCACACCTTCTGTGACTTCGACTGATGATGAGGGCGGACCTCTGATCACTTCTTCCACTTCGATCGAGCCCCCTCAGTCGAGTCCAGAGGTGCCAGCTGCTGACTCCGGTGAGGTGACTTCAGATCACCAGGGAACCCGAGCAGTTCAGCGTGACCACCCCTCAGAGCTCATCATTGGTGATTTAACTGAAAGGACTTTGCGTTCTTCTGCCTCTCTCGCTGTGTTTGCTGAATCTGCATTTGTTGCATCTTTTGAGCCCAGAGACATTTCTCATGCTCTCTCTGATTCTAATTGGATTAATGCCATGCAAGAAGAGCTTGAGAATTTTGTCCGCAATCGGGTTTGGACACTAGTTGAGCCGCCACCAGGATGCAACCCCATAGGCACCAAGTGGGTATTCAAGAACAAACAAGGTGAAGATGGGGTTGTGGTGCGCAACAAGGCTCGACTAGTCGCCCAGGGTTATTGCCAGAAGGAAGGTATTGACTTTGAAGAAACCTTCGCTCCTGTGGCCCGTCTTGAGTCCATTCGTATTCTTCTAGCTTTTGCCGTTTCAAAGGGTTTTAAGCTTTTTCAAATGGACGTTAAGAGTGCTTTTCTGAACGGGTTCATAGAGGAGGAGGTATATGTTAGGCAACCCCCCGGTTTTGAGAACCCCAAGTTTCCTCGACATGTTTTTAAGTTGCATAAAGCTTTATACGGGTTGAAGCAAGCCCCCAGGGCTTGGTATGACCGGTTGAAGCAATTTTTGTTGGGGAAGGGTTTTGTGATGGGTTCTGTGGACAAAACTCTTTTCTTGCTCAGAGATGCTTCAGATTTTTTAGTTGCTCAGATTTACGTGGACGATATTATCTTTGGCGGTACTACTGATTCTCTTGTGTCCAAGTTTTCTGAGCAGATGCACAGTGAGTTTGAGATGAGCCTCATGGGTGAGCTTAAGTACTTTTTAGGGCTCCAGATCAAGCAGACCAAGGACGGCACCTTCATCCACCAAGGTAAGTATACTCGTGACATGCTTAAGAAATTTGACTTTGGTGGTGAATTGAAGCCGCAGATGACCCCGATGGGCACTTCTGGGGGTTTGGACAAGGACGAGAGCGGTGTCAAGGTCAATGAGAGAGAATTTCGAGGGATGATCGGTTCGCTGTTGTACTTGACGGCAACAAGACCGGACATACAGTTCGCCGTGGGACTTTGCGCGCGTTTTCAGTCTTCACCACGCGCATCTCACCGGCAGGCTGTCAAGCGCATTTTCAGGTATCTCACCTATGCGCCTGATCTTGGTCTTTATTATTCAGCATCATCATCACTTGATTTATCTGGCTTTTCGGACGCTGATTTTGGTGGGTGCCGGTTGGATCGCAAGTCGACTTCTGGTACTTGCCAGTTTCTTGGTTCTTCCCTTGTATCTTGGTCTTCTCGAAAGCAATCTGGAGTTGCTCTTTCGACCACAGAGGCTGAGTATGTAGCTGCTGCTAGCTGCTGCTCACAGATGGTTTGGATGATTTCTACTCTACGAGACTTTGGGTTGTTCTTTCCTACCAGGGTTCCATTGTTTTGCGACAGCACTAGTGCTATTAGTGTAGGGAAAAACCCGTGTCTTCATTCAAAAACCAAACATATTGATGTGCGCTTTCACTTCTTGCGGGATCAATATGAGAAAGGTGTCATTGACCTTATTCATGTTGATACCCATCATCAGTTGGCTGACATTTTCACCAAACCCCTAGATCAATCTACTTTTGAGCGTTTACGAGGGGATTTGGGTGTTGTGTATCCTTTCTAGGATATTTTGCGTCAGTTTTCTTTTTACTCTTTTCTTGAGTCTTTTTGTGTGTGTTCATATCATACATATTCACATATCACACATTTGAGCCTGCTTCTGTTATATGATTGAACTGCTTTACTTAGTCTAGCTGGTACATGCTTTTGATTACTTGTCAATGATCATGCTTTGGTTCAGTTCACTTGATATATCTGTCATATGCATGGCTTTTATGCTTTAAACCTGAAAAATGATCACCATTGCTTCTGGTAACTAGCATGCGTAGGCTGAGTGTTTTTGCTATCTGTTACATGCCTTGTAGCCAGTTCATCACATAGATGCAGATATGCAACTTGGACATCTTTATGCTTTAACATGGAAAATGTGCTATAAAATGATAAAAATCAAAAATGAATGAAAATTCCATTCCTTTTTATGCTTAAGTCGAAAAGATCCAAGTGGGTTTGCTTTGTCGCATTATATTGTTCTGGATTGCTTACCATAGCACTTTGGTATGAACTAGGACAGTATAGTGTATGCCGAGACCAATGTCTTAAGCTTCTGATGGTCCAATTCTGGCCTAGGCTTGACTTGGTCGGTTAGCATAAGGTTTGACATGCAAATAACCCTTGGCACAAATGACAAAGGATAATGAAAAAGCCTGAACTGTAAACGGATAACAAGTTTGCTGAAGCACTTTGTTTTTGAACAATGCTTATCTTGGTAGATATCAGTTAGCTTCTGCATTTCATGCTTTACCTTGCTTGTTTTACTAGAAAATGTGGTGATGCTTTTATTTGCAAAAATTGACAAATGCGTGCTAAATGACTTTCTTTAGATATCATCTCTTGCACTGATCATGTCATGTGTCTTAGACAGTATCTCTTTTGCTGTACCTGTTAGATACTGTATTTGCAGTCAATCATATCTGAGAAGCATGCTTTCCTCACTCCACCTGCACCCCAGTTGCATTCACTGCATATTTTGAGGGGGAGTTACTTTTCAGGGGGAGTCTGTGTCTGTTTTGAGTGCTTGATGAGTTCACTTGTCAACAAGGGGGAGAAAATTTGGGATCAGAGTTTAAGGGGGAGTTCTTACTCTATTGATATCCTTGTTGTTCTGAAATCACACTCATCTTTGCTTTTACGTTTTGGTTAACCATAATGACCGTTTCTTGCTTTTGGTTGGCTTTTGGTCATTAGGGTTAAACTTTTACCTTATTTTTCTTCTTCTTTGTTTCCTTGTGTTTTGTTTTCGTGTTTCCACATTTGTTCGCAGATGCTGAAGAGCTGAGGATTGAGGAATGTTGACAATGCACTCATCAAGGGGGAGATTGAGGAGCCATGCTGAATAGCGTGGGCCTCATGGCTCTAGAAGTGATGAGTCATTGTCAACGATAGTCAACGAGGACTGAAGAAGAGAAGAGATCTGCTGTTTCATGGGCCGCGTGTGACTCAGGTACACGGGCAGCGAGCGACTGTCGGGCAGAGGAGGCTGCGAAGTCGGGCTGGCCCAATCCGGGTGCATGGGCCAGAAGCAGTAGAAGACCCACTGGGCTGTTGACCAGGACTGACTCAGGTACACGGGCGGTGAGCGATTGCCGGGCTGAGAGAGCTGCGGAGTCGGGCCGGCCCAATCCGGGTACCTGGTGCAAAGCTGGTGGAGGCTTTGTCAGTTTCGGCGTAAAACTGACAACCGTTGATTCTGTATCCGACTGTCCAGAAGAGTAGCTTCCGGATATGTCATCTGTTACTCTAGGCCCACAGTCAGTCAGTTGTGTCTGTAAAAATACCTAAGGGCAGTAGAGTCTTTTTCTGTATTTTTGAGTCTGTAAAAACCCTAAGGGGCTGGTAGAATATTCCTAGTGTTGGGCTGCCTATAAATAGCACCCCAATCCCTAGGGTTTGGACTACCCCTTCGTGCTGAAATCAAATCTATTGGGTCACTTTTGTCTCTCGGTTTCTCTCTCCTGTGTGCGCCGCCAGGCTGAGTTCCTCTCTGTGTGTGCATTATTTTTGCTCTAAACTCTTGGATGCTTTGAAGTCTTGGTCCCTGGTGAATTTATTTGTTGCACTTTGTTCGGTTTGGGGAGTTATTGCTTCATCTACAAGCTGCTGAATTTATTTCGTGAAGAGAAGCTTCTTCTGTTCTTCACAAACCGAGTACTAGTTCTTGCTGTTGCAAGTAGTACTACTTTCCTGTAGCTACAGTAGTCTGTGCTGCTTTTCACCTTGTCTGCCTTGCTTTTTGATCGAAGCTGACAGGTTCCAGAACCTTTTCTGGCTGTTTCTGGCGAAGCTGTCCTCTCTGTTCGAAGCCCCCTCAGCTCCGTGAGGCAGGCTTCGATTTAACATCTTCAAGCCTTCGTTCAAACTTCGAACTTCGTTTTGTGTCTGTGTTGCTAAGCTTCGAAGCCTTTTTTTTGGTCGATAGCATTTCATACTTCGAACCATAGTGCGAAGGGGCTTCGGCCCTATCTATTCGAAGTCCATACTTCGACACGTTTCGAGGTTGGGTTTGAAGCTTGTGGCTCCGCTAGGCCTCGCACTGTTTTCTGTGTAGCGTGTCACCCTTCGCCTCTCTTTTCGGAGCTTGCTCTCTTCGAAGGTAGAGCATTGGCTTCGGACTTGCTTTTCTGTCGCGTGACAGACTTCGCTTCTTTGTTCGAAGGTTGTCTGTTTGTGTGTTGTGTTCGAAGCTTTCTGTTCGAAGGTTGTGCTTCAAAGCTCTCGGTTCAGAGTTGTGTTCGAAGTTTTGTCTTCGAAGTGCTCACTTCGAAGCAGGTTCCGACTTTGTCACTTTGCTCCGAAGCTCTTGGTTCGAAGCTGTGTTCGAAGCCCTGTCTTCGAAGTACATACTTCGAACCAGGCTCCGGCACTGTTTTACTTCGCTCCGAAGTACACTTCGCTTCTTACCACTTCGAACTAGGCTAGACAGAAACACCTTCGGCGTTTCGGACAGACTCCGTCACCAACCTCCGAAGCAGACCTCGACGTGCGAAGGGGGCTTCGCCAAGTTCCGAACAGGAGACAAATTTGGACAGTAACTTCTCTTTTCATTTTATACATACTTAGATCATTTCATTGAGAAGTTTAGGCCTGTTACAAATTGTTCATCTGCCTAGTTGCACTACTTTAATAGATCTCTGTTTATCATCAGTTGCTTTTAGGTTAGAAACCCTTAGACTTAGGCCTTCTGTTTATTTTCTGCTGCGTAGTATTTTTGAGGTGCGTTGGGTATTGGGAACAGGCCATTGATTCGAAAGAATTTTTAAGGCGCCCATTCACCCCCCCCTCTGGTCGCTACTTTCGGTCCTACACGGGCTCCTGAGGGGCCCCCTCGGCGCTCCGGGACTCCGCCTCGTTCTGCGGATTCAAGCCCCCCGTCGCGGTGACAGGGGCTCCGGACCTCGCATCCGGAACATCTGCCGGGTAACGGCCGACTGGCTCCATGCCTCCGGCCGAAGTACCTGCACGAGCAAACGGGAGTTAAATACAGGAAAGCTCCCTGCGCACGAAGAGGCATGACGAAGTTACCGTACCCGCGTCTGCAGTATCGTCGACGCGGTCCGGAGGCTGAAAATGGCCCGACGGGCTTGGGCGGAAGAAAAGGTTATCGATGGAGTTCGGCGGAGAGCCCGCCACCGCCGCGGCCAGTTCCGCCTCCTTGTCGGCGCTCCTTTCAACGGCGGCGAGTGGGTCAGCTAGGCCCCCGTGGCCCAAGCTGTCCGTAGCCCTGCTCTCGAAGGAGCCCGCGGAGCCGCCCGCCGAAACGGGTATCGGAGAGGAGGCGGTCCCCGGGCGGGGCGCCACTCCGGCGATGCGTGACTCTTGATTGGCGCCCGGCGCGGGATCCGTTGGGTTCGGGCGAAGGAGAACATCCTCGCGCCCCCCGGTGCTCGGTTGGATCGATGGGGCCGGAGCCGGAATCTCCGGTGGATCTCCCGACTCCGACTGGACTCCTTCGCTAGAGTCCCCTCCCTCCGAACGAGAAGCCGAAGTAGGTCCCGGCGACGTGCGCTTCAGCCCCCTCACGATCCTCTTCTTCTTCGGGCGGCTCGGAGAAGGGCAGCCGTCCGCATCGCCCGCCTTCCTCTTCGAGACGTCCCGGAGGATCTCGCCCTCCGGGAGAGGCGGGGGCGTGAGCTCGAGCGCCCCCCACACTCTGTTGGAGCGTTCCCAGGAGCCCACCAGCTCCAACCGGCGGGTCCGTTCGGCCGCGGTGGGAACCCCCAGGATCCTTTCCGCCAAGCGAGCGATCTCTTCGGGTGTTCGAGCGACGAGCGATCCTGCATCTTTTCGTCAGGGCCGGGGTATCCCTCGAGCACGCAAAGCAAGACTGGAGGCAAAAGAAAGCCGAAACTTACCAAGCTGGCGAGAGAGTTCCGTCGGCACCGACGCGTCTCGACTACTCCGAAGCAAGGCGGGCCACTCCTCCTTCAGCGGGGGGATCTCGAGGGCCACGAACTCCTCCGCCAAGTCCCGCATGCTCATCCGGCGGGCGACGACTTGGAGAAGCTGTACCCTCGCCGAGATGGCCCCGGAGTTGACTTCGACCCGCGCCTCTCTCCGGAACCAGATGTGGCGCGGTATTCCGGCCAGACCGGAGGTGAGCCCTACGCGAACGTAGAACCACCGACTCACCCACTTCGAGTACCACCTTTCGTTGGTGGCCTTCGCCGGGAAGGAGTCCGCGTACCTCCTCCGGAGCTGGAAGTTGATGCTCCCGAAGGCCAGCACCCGGCCGTCCTTTTTCTTCGGTTGGCAGAGGGCTTCGTGCATCTCAGCGAAGACCTCCGCCCTCCCTTCGCAGCCTTCGGCGCGCATGGCCCACTCGAAGATGGCGAGGCGGGCCACGGCGTTGGGGGACAGCTGCGGGAGCTCCAGGTGGAACGCCTCCAGGACCCCAGCAAGAAGCTCTGAGGCAGGGAACCCCAGGCCCGCGTCGAAGAAGGCTTCGAAGACGACAACCTCGCCTTCCCGCGGCCGCGGGGCCGTCTCCCGCCCCGGCCTCCTCGCCGGCGTCTCTGGGCCGAGGCGGTTCCTGGTCGCCTGCTCGATCGAGGCTTCAGTGCACGCAGACGCCCCGAGCTCCAGCGTCTGCTCTCGGAATCGCTCGGAAGCGGGGCGGAGCTCGCGCGCGCCGCGCACCTCTGGCGTGTCGGTCGCCGCCGCCGCCGCCGCCGCCGCCATCTGGCGTTGCAAGAAACGCGGGTCCATCGCCATTGCGGGAACCGGCTTCCTCGACATTCTTGGAGAGCAGATGGAAGGAGCGTAGGGCTCAGAGGGCGAGTGGGCAATGGACTAAGCAGTCGCGGTTGACGCGTGAGGGTGAAGGAAGAAGAGGCCGTGGAGGGCGAGTATATATATATCTTTCGGAAAGGCCGGCGGTTCGACTCCTGTTTCGGTCAGCGTGTGAACATGGCGGTTTACACGGCGCCGCATTTAAAACCGGTTGGCGCATCGGGGCGCGGGGGCGATCTCCCGGCGATCCGCCTCCTCGGTGCCGCCGGCGCGCGTATTAACTGCTCTTGGCGGCGCTCGCCCGGCCCCTCGGGGTTGGAGCCCCCGTAGTCAAGATGCGCCAGCCTCCGGTCAGCTCGGTCAAGCCCCCTCGGTGTCTTGGAAACGGCCGGAAGCCCGATGCAGGGTCTAATTCCCTGGTCTCTCGACTCCCCGTCTCAGTGCGCTCCAGCGCCCCGGTGGATGCCGCGCCCTAAAGTGAGGTACGCTCTCGTGTGAATTGGCGGGATTATCTTGTGCGCTTCCACCCCCTCCTATTGCAGGACTACGAGCGGGAAGAAGCGAGGGGCTACTGTTGGGGGAGATAATCCCTGGAGTCAGCGGGGTGGGCCCCCAGCCGGAGGGCCCAGGCTTGATGACGGAGGCCGCCTTCCGGAGGAGCGTGGCCGGAGGCCGCCTTCCGGAGGAGCGTGGCCGGAGGCCGCCTTCCGGAGGAGCGTGGCCGGAGGTCACCGTCCGGAGGAGCGTGGCCGGAGGCCGCCTTCCGGAGGAGCGTGGCCGGAGGTCACCTTCCGGAGGAGCAAAGCCGGAGGTCGCCCTTCGGCATAGGACACGGGAGCTCGTCCTCCGGAGGCTGAAGGCCCGGGGCTCTCGGCTGGCCCGGCGAGACGAGCTCAAAGAGAGTCATGGCGGAAAAAGGACCAGGCGGTCGTACGAAAGGACAGGATCGCGATCTTCTGAGCCGTGTCGGGCGGCGCAGAAAGCATCCGACACGGCCGATACGCTGTCAGAGTCGAATCTTCTTGTCTGTACTATGTACCTCTTTGTCTGTACTACCGGTCAGGGTTGGTCGGGTGGCCGTTGGCAGCCCGGAAGCACTTAGTCCTCTGGGCGGGGCGCCCTATAAATACCCCTCACTACAGTTGTAACGAACAGGCGGACCAAGGCATTGAATACACTATCCTTGTTTTCCACTAAAACCTGCTGGTTCGATCCGTCGTTCCAACACAAATCAAAATTTGAGTCATTCATATATAGGACAAATCAAAATGTAAATATATATGCTCAAGAGCAAAGAAAGTAGTATTGATGAACTAGTATCATGTGTAAATTATTAATAAAATTCATTTTCCCCTATTTTTTGGGTTGTTCTATTATTTTATGTGAACTAGAATTTTCATTATTCAAAGATAAATTAAATAAATATTTTCATAACTCTGGTAAGAGACCATCTAACAATGTTACAAAGTTAGGGCCGTTTTTGGGCCGGCCCGGCCCATCCAGGCCCGTCGGACTTTGGGCCGTGCCTGGGCTTGGCAAACACAGGTTCGGGCCAGCCCGACACGGCCCTTAATTTTTTCGGACCGAAAAGGCCCGACCCATTTCAGGTCCTGGCCCCAAGGACCCGGACCATGTCCCAGCTCTAAGGTGCTCCACCAAAGCCTGTAGCATTTCTATTTTAACGGTTCCGAGGTTCTCGTGTTCGTCGACTATTGAACGTTTGTGGGTTACTTCTTCTTGCAATTGCAAGACGATTACTGAGTAGTGACGACTGCTTAATGGACTCATTATCTACGTCTGGAAAGAGAAAAAACAATCTTTCATTTTTTATTTAACTCTATGCAAGCTATTGCTAGTAGAGCAGTCTCGAATCTAAGATTTTTGTTAGATCAAAAAACATATCATAATTCTCTCCTTCTCTCTCTACGTCTATTTGTTAGTTCGGGTGTTGTCATGTAATTTGCTTGGATTTTTTTACCACTTTTTCTTTCTTAATATATTGCAGCGACTCTCTCACTTGCCGTAAAAAATAGTTATTAGAACTTAATATTTCATATGTGAGAGCAAAATGTTTCGCTCTTTAATTTCAAATGTTTCACAGTACCGTTTTATTTTAGATGTTTTCACCATTTTATTTTAAATGTTTTTCACCAATTTTATTTTGAATGATTCACATATTCAATTGAATATGAATGTTTCACTTGTTGAGGGTTTTTATTTTAAAATATTTTCAAGATTAATATTTTAAAAGTTATTCGCGAGCGAATGAAATATATACTAGGAGTGGGCCGGCCGGAAGTACGCACTAACGCACGCACGTACGTACATGCTAGCGCATGCACTGCACGCGGGCACGCGGCTGCATGCAGCGTATGTACGTGGCGCGCTGTCCATATCAGTATATCACCCTGTAGCCGTCACTTGGCCTCGATCTACACCCGCGTCGCCGGCGTAGCGTTGTGTTGCGTCTCGCCGCATCGCCGGGGCGGCGGCGGCGGCCGGCGGGCGCGGCGCCGGTTGATCGATGAGATCTCTCGTCGGGCGGGCAACGGCGGCCCAGCGTGCCGTGCGGCGGTCGGCGTGGGAAAGGAGGAGAGGGTGGCCGGGTCCCCTAGCTATCTGGCCGGGCATGTATGATTCGGCGGTGAGCTTCGGCCTTCGGCTGGCTTTGGGGGGGCGTAGATGGCGTGACGCTGGCTGGGGCACCCGCAGATGTGGCTGTCGCCCATCTTGATCTTGACAGCGCAAATCTTGATCTACCAGCCATACACGACTGCGAGCACGCCTTCGATGCAACCAAATACTCGGCTATCTCCAACCCCGGGTGTTAAAACAGATGCTTAAATGTTTAACACTCCATGCCAGCTCTCCATATAATGCAAGAGTTCTTATCGATCTTTAGAATTGTCGGTTGCTACTACCATTTTTTTTAAAGAAAAATATGTGAACACCTCTAAGTGTCCATGCCTGTTGAATAATCTGCTTCTATTTCTTAGTGTCCGGGTTGACTTGTGAGGAGAAAAAAATCTGTTTTTTTTTTCTAAATACATCTGTAGGCACTCTCTCCTAGATTCCTTATATTATATTATATAAAGTTGTTTTTACATTTATACACAAGATTTCATAAATTAACTGAAATAACTTAGATATACCTCATTTATTCTTATTTTAAAAAAGTGGATTATCATTTATTCAAAAATAACAAACATTGATGAAAATATGAGAATGAGAAGTTCTGAAAATGGCTTGTAAGACTTTTCAAAAGACTTGTATTTAAAAAAAGTGATGTAAAGGATACAATAAGCATCACCCTTCCTTCTGTTTTCAGACCCGCTTGGCCGCTTGTGTTCACAATTCAGACTTTCTTCAGAACACGGAACTTTACTGAATTTTTATATAACTAGTTGGAATATTCATACAAAAGTCTGTTAAAATATTTTCGTTCCGAAGAAGGCCTCGCGCGATCAGATTAAAATCACTCATATGACCTCGAGCTGAGGTACATTGCTTTATGCTTAATTATCAGGTGACCAAGTAAGCTATTCAGAATTTCACATCATTTGAGATCGCACGGATGGTTTACGTCAGTTCACCAACCCTTCTAACAGCTAATTAATTTCACCAGTTACTCTTCAAAACAATTAATTTCACCAGTTGACTTACACAGAGATAAGAGATTTGACCAATTGTATTACTGTGATATCATATTTTTAGTGTTTATTATTTTAGTCAAGCTTATCAATTCTGTTTCGGTACCAGCCGAGGTACCATTCTGTCACTCAAACCAGTATGTGTTAAGGGGTATACCATTTTAGCTTCAATACCGGTCAATATCAGCCATTCCGGTCAATACCGCCCGATACCAACCAATATTGGTACATACGTCGTTCCGATCAAAATTACATTTTGATTTTTTTAATATGTGTTACATATTACTTACATTAAGCTATATATTATATTGGTATTTAATCTATACACTACATTTAAGATATCAATGCATTAAAATATATCATGTTTAGAAAAAAAACCTGGTTGTCTGTGACTGTCCCAAAGTGATCAGAAGAAACCATCAGAATTCAGAACCAATCACTTATTGAGTAGTTAAACATCCAAAACACATTCCGACAATGGTCCAGGGTGATTCTGCTAGTCACCTCTAACAGGTGAATTACTTATATAATAACTGCTGGGATACGCTAGATACATATATGGATCTGAACACCAGGGGGTTCGGGCAGAATGGGATGCACAAAAATCGGAGACCACTGAGCGGACATACAGAAGGGAGATCTGCTCTCATGCACAAGTAAGTTAGTGTCATTTGCTCGTATAGTAGAAGAGCAAACACCACTAAATTGCAGGGTGGAAGAGAAAATTTCCCTACAGAGAAACGGTGAAGACGACAGGCCTACGACTGCACGCGCATTCTCTTTACATCGCTCTCTGGTACATTTGCGTCGGCCCCGTTGCCGCGCGCCGCCGTGCCTTGACCTGATTCTGGAACCTACAATTCGATGAGGGGCAAAACTTCAGTACCAGTTCTAGTAGTATCGGATTATAGGAGCGATGTGTGATAGTTTCATTAATTGCAATCAGGCTCATGTTGTTGTAAAAGAATTAAGAATAAACCGTACCATGTAAAAAGTAAAAACCTCGCATGAACTCACTTTTTCATCAGGAACAATGGCGTATCTTTCTGATGGAGAGACCCAAATTTTGGCTGAAAACACACAAAGCACCATTAGTCATAGCTCTGCTAGTATGTGCAACAGTTAGAACACGTCGGTACCAACCTGAGAATGGAACAGCTGTTGATGGCTCTAACTTCTTACTGCCAGGACCATCCGGGCTTAAGGCATCAATTATCACAGGCGTGTTCCTTCAGAACGGTAGATTGTTAGTTCACAAAAGGCTAAAAATGATTCATTATAGGGCAAAATATACTGGGTAAACAAATATATTTTGAGAGGAACCACCTGTCAACTATTTCACCATGACCGAGTTGTCCACTAGTACCCCTCCCCCATGAGAAAACATTTTTCTTTTCTGTAAATGCAAGAGTATGCCTCCACCCACAAGCTACCTGGGTAACTTTCTGCAGTAACATAAAAAATGGAACCTCAAAAGTCAAAACCATTATTCACATGAATCAATGAATCAGCTTTGAGAATAACTATTTTGTCTATGACTCATGTGCTTCATTTGTTCATTTGGCACATAAATCAATTGGTCAAGGATAGGATTCTATGTTACTACTTGGTCCTCCCAGTTATGACATACCTGTTCCTCTGGAAACTTAACTTGTACTGGGAAACAGTGATCAACATTATCACCAACACCGACTTGCCCAAACTGTATTTCCAAAGTATGAGACAAAATCAGTGGAAAAATGATAAATTACCAGTTCAAAAGAAAGTAAAACATATCTGAAACATCAAGGCATGCAGGCAGAACTCAGAAGAGCTGGAATTCAAGCAAGCTAAGCTCAGTAATCAACCTAAGCTCAAGCTATGCATAGAATACTATAAGGACAGCCTGAGCTTATCACTAATCACTTTACCTCAAATTTGACTTGTTAAAGAATGACACAAATTGTTTCCAATTAATTGCATAAATGGGTATCAGGTATGTGTTGCAGGATAGCAGGGAGTATTGGGGAGCATGAAGCGTTCTAGACAATTTACTCAGCAGTGGATGTCTGGATGCTACTAGTGGAAGTTGTTTAGGAGCTTGATAAGAACAGAGCAAAATAGATGTTACAAAAAAATTGAAAAATCCATAGCCGCACTTTACTAAATCAGCGATAGTTAAGTGGCAAGAGACTATAAGAGTTTCCATAGTTATAGCCCAGTTAGAGTTGATACAAAACACAAAAAATTGATGGTTCTTAGTTAAAACAAAAAGTAAGTTTCACACTGAAATTTTCTCACTGCTAAAAACAACATTGTATAATAAACCTATCAAATAACGCACAAGCATGACCTGGGAATTCAATCATAACTGCATGCATTATGGAAAATTAGTAAGTAACCCGAGTCTATTTTTGTATTACCAGATTGGATAAGGATCTAGTTGTACAAAAAAACATGTGTAAAGACTAAATGCATACTCCTATGTAAAGTGATAGAGCTTTAGAGAACAATCATGATTTTCCAAGAGACACATGATGCTCATAGAAACAAAATAAAATGTTGATACCCTCATATTTGATTTGTCAAATTAGGTGGTAAAGGAGGTTCATCTTGTTTTATTTATTTATTAAAGGAAATTTCTAATCATTATGACATTTTTACATCATACAAGAGCAACTGCACGTGTGCATTCAAGATTGTTTATAGAACCAGGATAGAGAGTCAATGAAATCAAAGGCTTTCCTTGGGCAGTTTTGATGAGATACAGAGTACCAATTATGAAACAAAGAAAAGCAGAGGCACATGAATAATGACCTTGTTCCATCCCCAACCATAAAGCTTTCCATCTGATGTAAGTGCCATGGTATGCCTCCATCCACCTGAAATCTAAATCGGCAGAATTTATGTAAATAAAACATCTGAAACTCAAACAGAAAAGGGAAATTATGGTCTGACAATTATCAAAGGAAACAAGACATGAGAAAACAGCCTAAAAACTTTAGAACATTTCTCATGATGTCGATAGTGTTATCTGGTGTACCTGGGATATAGAGCTATCTTTTAAAGCTTCTAGCTTATGTGGAACTAAATGGTCTTCAAAATCACCATGACCTAGTTGGCCATATTTGCTCCAACCATAAGTATACAAACTACCCAAAGAAGAAATAGTAATTGTATGGCGCCATCCACATGCAACAAGAACCATCTTCTCTCCCTGCAAAAAATAAAATAATAAGAACAAAGATAAACATGGAAACACCAAAAGAAAGAGAAAACTTTCAAAGTATGCATGAGAAGAGGATTAAGGGTCCGTTTGGTTTAGGGGCGAGAATGGATAGGATGATCCCATCCATGATATTGGGGATGGGATGATACATTTGAAGTGTTTGGTTGGATGGATGGGATGAGACAAATTTTTGTTTGGTTAGATGTATACGACTTGGATGAGATAAGGTTAAATTTAGTGGGACCCACTTATCAAATATATTTTTAACAAAAATATAATCAAATGAGATCTTATTTTATAGATTAAATTATAATCAATACAATGATGTAATTAGATCATAATTTGGATAAATAATTTGGGAGTAAAAATCATTTGAATATTTATAAACAAAAAATAAATGTGTAATAACCAATCAAGAGACGACACGTCATCTCATCCAATATTGGATGAGCTCATCCAGAAAAATTTCCTGAATCTCTCCATCCAGCATATTGAAGGAATATTCCTCTCGGTGGCCATCCCATCCACCTTCGCCCTCCAACCAAACAGCTGACTGGATGAGATGGCCCTATCCCATCCAGGGATATCCAGCGAACCAAACGCACCCTAAATGAACCACATGGAAGTGTTCATAAGCTCATAGTAATTGAAGGCATTACGATTGAGTCCACATAGCATAGATCCTTTTGGTGTTGGGGGAAAATAATCCTATCACGTTGTAATTAAACGAACTGCTTCGGAAGATACTTCGAAGGAGATATGGAGCCCCACCACCGAAGCTTCAAAGTATGCTACGAAGGCATTCCGAAGTCCCTGCAGCTGCCGAAGGATCTCGAAGGACCGCCTCCACTTCGAAGGGTCTTCGTCCCAGAGGCACGCCACAATATACGACAAGACGTTTTCTTTTCGACTATATTCACACTTGGTTTTACTATTCTACCCCTACGGAGTCTTATGTATAGAGTCCACAATGACAGTTGCAGATAGAGGACAAAATAGTATTTTCCTATTGTATCTTTGTCTATAAATATCTACCCTTTCTACTAGAATGGGAACCAAGAACTCAACCTAAGAATATACTTCGAACTAGATGCAAGATTATTATTCCTCTCGGAGGCTTGAACCAGTACGAACTTTGCTTTGTCTTCGAGCTAAGTCCTTCGAGGCTATTCGAACCTGTAGGCGTAATCTTTTACGCCAACATTTGATGTGATCAATTTGAGAACAAAATAGGTCAATTATACACCATTTTGCACATGTGCAGCTCAGTTCATAGTTGTTATGGCGTCTATATATCACCGCCATAGCTATGTGGCCTTTTTGCCTCTCACCACAAGGACACCATGGTTCGTGTCTGTGTGTGTGGTGTCTGCCATATTGCCGTGGCACATGTGGAGGACACCATGAAGGGGGGTTTAGGGTGAACCGTGAATTACAAGTCATGCATCAAGAGTGGTTGAATAAGATGAGGATGGAGAAAAAGAAGAGATGATTTTGGATAATGTTGACATAAATGACTTTGGTGAACAATCAATGGATGCTACTGAAGATGATGGAGAGAACATGGATGCTTATGACAATTTAGATGAATTTGTATTGGATGACTTTTGATAGAGGAGATATTTGAAAATTGGAAATTTGAGATATAAGATATATAGTTCTGTCTTTTGTTCTACATTTGCATTTCTACTTTGATTTTACAATATCCTAGACTATAACTTTAGGGCTGCATTTACATATCCTAATGTATTAAGGTATTCGTCACATCAATGTGTTTATGGCATCGCCACACTGCATGCCATAGGCGCTGTAAGGTTCAGGTGTATCGACTGTCGCCACTCTTCGCCACACCGTCATAACAACTATGGCTAAGTTACAATTACTAATCAACAAATTAGGCAGTACACTATGACTCAGTACTTGGATGATGACAGATGGATTATAGAAAATGTTTTAGGACTGAAAACAGGAACATGACCTGTTCCAGTTTTCACGGAAATCATTTGGTCTTTTTTTCTGCTCAAATATCAATATAAAGTTCAGGGTATATACCAACAAGCATTTCTGAGCATTTTAGTATAATCAATATTGATGTAATTAAGAGATGAGGGGGTATATATCTACAAGCATTTCCATTTCAAAATTAATTAAATAAATAAAATCACTACAGCTTAATTGACTCAAGGAGTTGATTGTATTCGAATGGAATTCATCTAGGAAAAATGGTTGGCTTGTGTGTTCTGAATTGTAATAATATTTTGGAGTATTTAAGATGAAAACAAAATACAGAATATTCTGAACCACACAAGGACGATCTTAATTTTGAAGATGAGTCATTCAACTCATCCTTAATTTTATTATAACAGTGATGTGGTGGCTGAAAATACAGGCCAGTAACATATATAAAGATATAATCAATCTTAAAAAACATATACTGGGAATCAGGATGGAATATTCCATTCTCATTAATTGCTGAAGGAATTCAAAAGGAGTGGATGCCAAGAGCATGCTAGATTGCTAGTTAGATTATTTACCTCCACAGCAGATACTTTCTCAGGAACCAACCGATCATTGCGATCACCAAGCCCCAAGTTTCCATATCGACCCCAGCCCCATCCATAGAGGTCGCCATCTTCAGTTACTGCAGCGGTATGTTCGGCACCAGCAGCAATCATTTTCACACAAACACCCTATGCATATGTTGGACCATTAGCAAATAGCAACAGCGCATATATAGTGTATTGGAAAAAAAGGTAAATGTTTTATGTTTTCTTTCCCGCTAAATCAACATGTAAAAGGTGGATCAGGATGTTCACATTATGGGGATCATACTATTTATCGTTTCTGGATATGCATAAATAACCAAATAACTGTTACAATAACATGAAATCCTGAATTATCTACACCTACAATTCACCTTGTGATATAGAAAATTAGTTAATAAGTACATGGATGTGAGTAATAAAGATTTGTACTAGGCTGCAAAATAAATGCCACAAATCATACCAGTGGTTTTCAAATGGCACTCTTCCTTAGCACGTTGTATTCATATATTATTTCCATGGACAAATATTGAACACTAAGGTGGTACTATTTTTCCCTTTTATTATCTACATTTTTGTGTGAAACTTCTCTACCACAGAAAAAAAATGCAATATCCTACCTCAAAAGCCTGAATCTTTTGTGGTAGCAGCGAGTCTTCAGTGGTTCCAAGACCAAGCTGTCCATTTTGGTTGCGCCCCCAACTAAAACAAACAGGCAGCAGAATATCAGAACAAACAACAGTCACTGAACGCTCAGCAAGAGCAACACAATAAGATATTGTCAGAACATGGCACAATTCATCAAAGTAGTTTCTATGCAAAACACTCCGAATTTCCAGCTCGTCCTTCCGGCAACAAAAAAAAAGTTCAAATATATCCTTTAGAATAAGTTGCTGGCGCTAGCATCTAAACAAGATCCCATGAATACTAAACTAATTCTGGAGTAAATATGGCATGTTATATGCATGGGCAACTAGCTGTTGATAGCCACCTTACCTTTGCACTTCACCGGTCATGGTGACGGCTAGACAATGGCTATCACCGCAAGCAATCTGCTTGATCTGTATACCTTGCAGCGCCTTGACTGGCTGAGGCGTGAACACGTCGCTGGAGTTGCCATGGCCCAGCCTACCAAAGTCTCCCCACCCCCAGCTGTACACCTGCTGCTCGTCCTCGGAGTAGGCGGTGGTGTGGTCGGCGCCGCAGATGACCGACGTGATCCTCGGCGCGTCGAAGCCGCTCAGCACCGTCGGCACCAGCCGGTCGTCGGCGTCTCCATGGCCGAGCTGCCCGTCCTCGCCCCTGCCCCACGAGCACAGCACATTGCCCGCTGCAAAGAGGAACAGACTTACAGACCACGCGATTGTCCCCTCGTCAATCGAGCACCCGCTTAGCTAAGTAGGCGCCGGCGCGGCGCTCGACGAAATGCTCCCCTGGAAACGACGCCGCTTCGCTTACCGAGGAGCGCGACGGAGTGGCTGGCACCAGCGGAGACGAGCGCCACGACCGGTGGCGGCGGATCCCGGGCCGGCGCCGCGCCCGCGTCGTCAGCGGCGGACATGGCCGCGTCCATCTCTCGATCGCCTCGCCCGATCGGTGGCACCCACCAACCACCAGTTACCCGGCCCCGCGCGCGCGGCCGCTTGCTATACTACGTAAGATGGATCGGCAACAGCGGCGAGCGGCGGGCGGCGAGCGGCGAGCGAGGCGGGGCTAATGCGCGACCGGGACGCGGGATTTTAAGCGCAGGAGCGCGGCCAGCGATGGGATGGGCGACCTGCCGTATTAATGGCTAGTGTACAAGCCCCATGTGACGCTAATCCCCTCTGCCTCCACACCAGGGGAACGGCTAAGCTCGGTGATTAGCGCGCCATTAAGGACCGCGCGAGGTAGACGACGATGACGACGGCCTCCCGCAGACCCGCAATCCTCTAACTAACTGACGGGTGGGTCCTCCGATTATCCGGTCCCACTTCGCAGTAGGTGGGTAGGGGAGGGGTATGGGGTTTTGTAGGTGAGGGGAAGGAGGACCACTCGATCGGCTTGTCCGGTGAAGAGACCAGAGCGCGCGACGTCGCATTCCCCGATTTATCTGAATTTATAATTCGCTTCTGCCTTCCTCCGTGTCGTCGGCAATTTGGCATGTGGTAAATGATTTTTAGTGCAAACCGGATAGGTTACTGTTATAATTAATTAAAAGAGAATATTAGATCATATAGACATATACTGTATCTTTTCCTTTCTTTATATGAAAATTTGAATTAAATATTTACGCTCTACATCCACGTCATTTTAGGTCAACGACATATTAGTTATGAAAGTAAATGATCGATTTCTATTTGAATAAAGGTATTTGAATAGAGGATATATGGTTAATTTTTTATCTAAAATTCAGTGTTCAGACTACAGTAAGGAGTCCAAATTTTACGGTAAAAAACCCAATCAATTATCATAATAACCTATCAAAAATCGTTATATGATCGTGGATGATAAGCGGCAAACGAGCGGTTTTCAAAACCTATAATTATTATATTTTTTTGAAAATGACCGGAGTACTGCTGGATATATTAAATTAGAGGATTAAGGATGTATGTAACGTAAGAAGAAAAAAAGAGGGAAAAGAATTAAAAAGGTGCTAAACAGGATGCCCAGCTTTCACCGATTCTCTCGCTAATTATAGATAATTATAAGTGTAGTTTACAAAATTATCTTAGAGATTGGAAAACTTGTAAGCTCGTGCTATATCACTTTGCGAATATTTGATTCTTTTAAGGCTATTCACAGTGGAGGTTTTATGGGGTGTTTCATGGTATTAATTATCATGTCACATCAGATTTTTTGCTGACACGACATTCAATTAATGAGGAAAGAGAAAGAAGTAATGTCATCACCATGACATGGTGCTAACCCGTTTCCAAGATGAATGAAATGAAATGAAACACCCATCGAGAACCAAATTGTTTTATTAAAGAAAGGGTATTTCATTAGAGCTGATTGCATTTAATTACATTGGTTAGCCTAGGAAATAGTGAAATGAAACTCTCCACCGAGAAAGAGTATTTCATTCAGTTGTAAAGCTGATGTAGCCTTTTAGAAAACATTGTTATGAAATCCACCACCGTGGATAGCCTAATGCGACGAGCATTTGCTTGTGTGAGGTTCACATTTGTTTGTTGGATCAACGCTCCAAGTTCAAAGCTACGTACTTATCACTTGTGTCAAATTTGATTAATTAGTCGTGACAAATACAAGAGATCTATGCGTGCATAAAGTGTGACAAGGACGGCCTACCTCATAAAGCACAGAAACACCAAAAAAAAATACTCCACTGGTACCTTAACGGCGTGGTTAGCCCGCCAGCAACAGTGCATTTCAATTACTACGTCTTTGTGAAGGATGTTGAGTATATAGCTGGTTAAATTTTAAACAAATTTTTATTTTTTAGTATTAGTTTATTTCTAAATTTTGTACTTCTTTAGTTTCAAAATACAATTGTTTTTATCGTTCAAAAATTATCCTAAATATTATAGTTTTTATTGTTTTTTTAAACCTTTCCATATTACCCCTATCTACCTATTCCCTTTATACCAAATCAAAAAACAATTCACCTAGGATGGTCTCCTCTTCTCTTCCTAACCTCCTCCATTGGTAATGGCAGGTGAGCGGCAATCGTTTGGTGATGGGTGTGACAAATGGTATGAAGATACATTTATACCATGATCTCACTTGGGCTAATTCGTGAATTCATCATCATTTTCAATCAAATCAAAGAAACAAACATCAACCTCTCTATCAATGTTGAAGATACGATTGTATGGAAATGGACAGAATCTGGAGTTTATAGTGCGAAATCAGCTTATTTCGCGCAGTTCATTGGCTCCACCACATCAGATTCAGCAAAGCTGATTTGGAAAACCTGGGCTCCCTCGAAATGCAAAATCTTGACTTGGCTACTGCTACAAAATAGGCTTTGGACCTCAGATCGCCTTCAAATCAGAGGATGGCCAAACAACTATTTCTGTCAGCTTTGTCTTCGGAACTTAGAAACAACTCATCATCTTTTCACTGATTGTCCTTTCACAACCGAGGTTTGGTCCAGACTAAGGATCCGCTTCACTTGGGCTCCCTTGGGAAGGACCCAAGGGAGTTTGGAGTCATCGGTCCTCCATTGGTGGCGTAGGGGCATTAGAAAATTTCATGGTGAGGCCAAAAAGGGTGCAAAAACGGCTTTCATCCTAATTGCTTGGGAGCTTTGGAATGAAAGAAATAGACGCATTTTTCAGGACATTGCGTCCACGCCAGAGGCTATAGTCGACCGTATTACGGATGAGCTGCGTATGTGGCTTCAAGGAGGAGCGCTACAGCTAGGACGTATTTTGTCTTAATCCAGTTTCGATGCCTTTGTTTATGTTGTGTTTTTTCCTTTTCTTTTTTTCCAATCTAAGTCTTGTCCTCTGACAACCATGGTTGTTGATCTTCTTTAAACTTTGTATTCTACCTTCTTCTAATTAATATACCATGCGATTTTGACTTAAAAAAAAACAAATGTTATGAATCTAATAAGGCGGAGAAGGTCATAGATCTGAAGAACACTTTAGTCTTTTACCTTGTCTTAATAATCACACCAGATCCTAAAAATAGTTGTAATTTGAGACAAGGAGTAGCTACTAAATTTTACAATCTTACAAAAATATCTTTAACTATTTAAAGAGTTGGAGATTATTAAAGTGTATAACTGATAGAAGCTTCCTTAAATTAGTCCACGTGTCGTTTAGAACTTGTGAACAAGAATAAAAAAATCAACTTAAATGGTTTTATTGTCCCTTATTTTTAAAAAAGTGTTAGTGTTTTTTTGTCGGAGAGGTAGAACTTTATTTCATAAGGATAAACACGGTAGAAAAATAAAAATGTATATACTTTATGTTTATATTTGAATCGGAGGAGTATTAATTAATTTGTGATACTAGTTTACGATTTTAAAGTTACTAAGAGGGTGTTTGGATCAAGGGACTAAATTTTAGCCCGTGTCATATTGGATGTTTGCACATTAATTTGAAGGACTAAATGTGATCTAATTATAAAAATAATTATAGAATCGAAAGATAATTCACAAGATGAATTTATTAAGCCTAATTAATCCATAATTAGAAAATGTTTATTGTAGCATCACATTGTCAAATCATAACGTAATTAGCGTAATTAGGCTAATTAAATTCGTCTCGCGAATAATCCCCTGATTATAAATGAGTTTTATAAATAGTCTATATTTAATAATCTAAAATAGTATCTAAACATTCGATGTGACGAGCAATCCAAACAACCCCTAACATTGTAAATATAATATAATTCATCTGTAAATGCCACGCAGAAGTTAAAAAAGAATCAATGCCAATTAATGTTGCCAACCGCTGTCTGGTCAATCATCAGGCAAAGGACAAATGAATTTCAGCGCGTTACCAATCAATTTCGTACTTGGTAGTTGGTACTCTTATTAGCGAGCCGAAACTGTTTTCGTCGAGCGATTCCTTTCAACTCTCTAATTAATTTCAGACTCTTTGAGCATTCGAGACTTGCAGCAGCATGGAAGGCAGGTTTCACAGGGACAGGTCACAGGAGGTTAAATGTTGAGCCATCGATCCCCTTTCGTTATCATTTTTTTTCAACCTCAAATCATACACGGATTCTGTAGCTTCACTTTCGTATAATAAGGCGAAATTATTGAACTGTCTCAAAATCATAGCAAGTTACGTATGCATAACCAATTTTTTTAAGTATTTGAGCCATCAATCCCCTTTCGTTATCAATTTTTTTCAACCTCAAATCATACACGGATTCTGTAGCTTCACTTTCATATAATAAGGCGAAATTGTTGAACTGTCTCAAAATCATGACAAGTTACATATGCATAGCCAGTTTTTTTAGTATTCAAGCCATCGATCTCCTTTCATTATCATATTTTTTTCAACCTCAAATCATACATGGATTTTGTAGCTTCACTTTTATATAATAAGATAAAATTGTTGAACGGTCCCAAAATCATGGCAAGTTACATACGCATAGCCAATTTTTTTTAGTATTTGATACTAAAATTTTATTTTTAATCTCTAAAATAATAATTCTACAGCACATTCGCTAATGAGCCCGAACGATTTTCCAGGGCGGTTAAGTCACAACATGCCGCTTCCTTTAGCTTGTTTAAGAAACAACTTATAAATTGTGGCACACAATGATGTTACCAGAGCATTGTGGAGTTGGAACCGAACCAAACGTGTTTGTTGGATTCCAGATCCGAATCATACCATTTCAAAAAATGCACTAGTGTAGTGGAACGGGTTCAGGAGACATCTTCCACTACTCCACTCCAGAAAATTCTGAAAAATTATCTACAAATGCCATTGAACTACCCTACCGATACTCCCCTCAAAGTTAAAACTAATTTTTAGAGTAACACAGTTTAACCAAATATTTTGATCTACTCCAAATCACACTCAACCCACATCACACATGCACCCAAAACTTCAACTCTTACGCTAAGAATATACACTCTTACCGAGTGTTCCAAAGACTAAGATCAGCTTGTATATTTTAGTTTTGGGCCAAATTTTTTCGTGCCATTACAATTTTCACGGTTTTAAAATATGTCATTGACGTGTCACTGACAGATGGGACCTACCACAGTCACTGACAGTAGCATTTTTCAAATTACAGAAAATTGTAATGGCATATTTACAAAAATTCCTTTAGTTTCAGCGGTCCAAACATCAATGTAAAAAACAAAAAAGCAGCAAAAAACGGTCATAAACTCCCGTATATTAATTTTTAAGACTCGTGCCCAACGTCTATTCTCTCCCTCCTCTTCGATTTATGCCTCTCTATTTTTAATAACTTGTTTTAAAAACTTCTAGATATTTTTTATTTTCCTCTATTTTTCTCCTTATTAACTAAATGTTACTATTTTGCATAAAAATTATTCACGCTTTCTAAAACAAAACAAATAAGATACAATTAAATAATATGAGTTAATTTATTAATTCCTACACAAATATATGAACCGACACATAATTAGAGGATATAACACTATTAGCCAGCAATTGTTTTTTCATAACAAAGACAATTGGCAGCCGACTTTGTTTTTTTAGCTTATGATTATAACAATACAACTTATTTTTATAAGTTGAAATAAACATGCTAATTTATTATATTAGTTTATTATAATTTGAAGTGTAATTCAGTAAACTAATTTATTTTACTTTTTTCTAAACCCTAAACCTTAAACCCAAAAGTATCTGGAAAATGTATTTAGTAGAGAGTAGAAAAAACATAAAATAATTTAAATTCATACAAAAAATTCTAAAATAATAACTAACCTATTTAGAAAGTGTTATTTCATAACCTATAATATGTGTGCTATTCTAAAGAAGGTAGTTATTTTTAGTCGTATAATAGTTTGAGAGAGAGCATAGCGTGAGCGAGGTAGGTGTGCTGCAACGGTCGTGTGATGTTTCTCCGGGTAGTGTTTGGTTCTATGTATGAGGAGGAAGGAGACGGAATGGTTTCTGAATATGGAGTGATACCGCTGTTTGGTTTGAGTGATGGGTGGAATCAAGTGGAACCGAATTGTTCCCAGAAACAAAATATTCCATGTAGATACTGAACCATGTGGTACTGATTTTTGTACGAACGAATTCCATTTCTCGTCGTACATCAAACCAAACACAACGTTGGTTCCTAGCGCAGTATCGACCCAACTAGAAGTTGGACTATGAGATAAACAGTTTCTTCGAAGGCAAAACAGTTAGCTTAAACAAATAGAGAGTAGAAAAAACATAAAATAATTTAAATTCATACAAAAATTCTAAAATAATAACTAACTTATCTCGAAAATGTTATACGTGTGAGAGAAGCTGCATTTATTAGGGTGAACCGGCAGGGAGCAGCATGATGACCGTGCCATGAAATGGCGGCAGATTGGAGATTCAATTTATCACTGCAAGTTGTGGCCCATTTGGCCTCACGGGACGGGATGATCAATTGGGAGGTTGACGGCAACGGCAACGGCAACAATGCAACATCTCGACCAGTCTGCATCAATAAATGATGTGCAGATTTAGATAGTAAATAGTTCTAGAATTGCAGAGACGTCGATTATATTTCAACTAGATAGATTCATAGATCAAAATTTAGACCTAAACATGACTTTAACAGCGGAAACATGGTACGTTTCGGACTCATTGGATTCGTCTCGCAAATATAAATGATATACATTTAATACTCTAAAATAATATATAAATGAGAGATGAATAGTCTAGATATTTCCAATAATGAAGTTATCGGTTAATTATATAGTAGAATGATTGATTCACACTTTATCTCATTCAAATGCCTCCTTAAAAGTCTTTATCCAATTTTGTGTATGGTAGTTTTCCACAAGTGTTTTTTAACGTAAGCGAGAGGATAACCCTAATATATTATGAGGCCAAAAAAACTGATTACATGATTTTAAGAGGAGCAAGATTTGAGAACACGCGAAAATTAGAGGAGAGAAGAGATGAACAAGGAGCCACCGTACGGGACCCGAAAGAGAGGAGAAGAACATGAGTGAAAACCGAGGAAGGCAAAAGAAAGAAAGGAGAGTGAAGAGGGTGGCAGGTTACAGGTGTGTCCAAACAGAATTGAAGGTGTAAACATCATGTCTTGGGTAACTTCACTGAAAGGCTTAATTGAGGGGACGAAGATGCGACGATTTTAATTTTTTTTACTAGTTACACCAAGTGTAAATTACTAGGTCGTTGAATTTTTTTGTGTGCTAGAAGGATTCTAGCAGCAGCCTCGCGCCACCAAAACTGATGATGATCAGGCACCGACATCTGAGGAACGTTGATGTGGTGAAAATGAGCCAGCAAAAATGACTAAACTTGTTGAGTGAACAAGCAACCGTAAGTGAGATGACCAAGGTTTTCATAGCAGGTAAGCAGAGTGGGCAGAACGGATTATAAGGCTAGCCCCGGCGCAGGTGAGAATTTTGTATTTAAGTAAGGCACTGTATGGATCCAGGGGTTAGAGTTAATTTGGGTTAGATTTACCCCAACTAACCCCAAAACACCTCCAAGGGGTGCTAATTGGGGCTAGTTTGTGTGAGATCCACTCAAAAAAGAGATTTCCAGCCACACAACGGATCCCTACATAGCCACACAGCGGGATTAGTCTGGCCACACTAAATCAAGCGAAAAAGTAGTCAAATGATTGAAAAATTAACTAACTCTAACCCTTGCATCCATACACCTCAATGGCTAGAGTTAGTTCAGAGTTAATTTAGGGTTACAATCTAACTCTAACCTCTAGCCCTGTTAGAGTTTCCTTACGAGGACAAAGAAATGACACT
Source organism: Zizania palustris (assembly GCA_019279435.1). Classification (NCBI taxonomy): domain Eukaryota; kingdom Viridiplantae; phylum Streptophyta; class Magnoliopsida; order Poales; family Poaceae; genus Zizania; species Zizania palustris. The sequence goes on along the minus strand of JAAALK010000086.1, from coordinate 12,834,741 downwards.
TGGGCTCTACATGGCTCCGTCAAAGCCTCTAGCAGACCACCGACATGCAAGAGCATCTGGACGTAGTAAGAAGATTTGGCATTGAAACACTCATCTATCGACCAACACCAGGGGATGTCGTCATGATGGCTAAGGTCAAGCAATGTGTTGCCAACGACGATTTTTTAAATAATATTTTTTGGAAAAAATTTCCACTCTAGTACTCGATTCAAAAAATTGCAAAAATAGACATCGATTGACTGACCATCGACCGAACCAAACCACATAACCATGGTTCGATTGATCATCAGCCGAACCATGCTGACGTGGCAACCACTGGTCGGCCGCAACGGCTAGCTCGATCGAAACAGACCACGCTAGTATGGTTTCGCCGACCCATACTGATGTGGCCTGACTCGGCCAAGCTAGCCGTTGTGGTCGACTAGTGGCTACCACGTCATTATGGTTCAGCCGAATAATACTAATGTGGCCTGTTTCGGTCGACCATAGACCGAAATAGGGCTGACATAGCCTGGTTCGATTGATGATCGGCCGACGAATGCCCAGTTCTGTAATTTTTTAATCGAGTACCCAAAATTATTTTTTTCAAAAAAAGTATTTTTAAAAATTATGCCAATGATCGTAGAGACGAGGATGTTGTCTCCTCAGAGAGGAGATGTTGCGGATACTATGGATCCAACCATTTCCGTCTAGAGCTTGTTTGACGGACATGTTCTTGTCTCTACAGATTTTGAAGAGGTCTGGCACTTCCTCACTAAACGGAGCGGAGCCCTGCCATTTGTCCCACCAAAAGCTTGTCCTTTCTCCATTGTCGATGCTAATTGCAGTGGAGGCATTGAACAATTCGGTTTTCGAGAGGCCGGTAGCGGTAAACTCGCCCATGGCTAGTGAGGATCTCTCCACTTGAGCCAACGCCCGACCCATGGCTTCCGGTTTTCCACAAGTGTTGACAGGCTAAACGTGTAATTCAACTCTTACCCTGGACCAACCACAAACTTGTTAAAACGGAATACATTGATAGTCCTTGTATAATGTAGTACTTCCAAATTCTGCAGAATTTAACTGGCTCTCAATTAAATTCAAATGACATCCATTTTTCAAATGTTTAGTAGGCTAATAAGCTAATTCAGTTATTTAGAATATATATTATAATTATCTCCTTATTTCAATTGGTACAACTTCTCCCATTTGAGTTTAGAGTAAACACATTTTTTCAAAAGTGAGAGGTAAATGAACTTCAATTTTTTCAAAAAAACGAGCACAGTTCAAAATCTTCCAGCCACATAATGTTTCTACTGACGAAACGAGATCCTCTGTAGTCGGTAGTCACCCCCTCCGCACCGTCGGATTTCAATCCGATAAGTGCCACATAGAAGGTTTTGAAGATGGGCTCCGTATGGGTTGAGGCTACCTCCACAACATTAGAATCTATGTACCATCAGATATGTGCCCGAATAGTGCGGATCATGATTGCGGAGACACAGTTGAAACCCTGACATGACGTCAGAAGAGCCGGTTCCACTGCCGCCGCGCGCACCCAAGAGCACCGCCACCCACCGGTCGGTCGGTCGGCCGGAACCGCGCGCGTCTCCTCGCCGGGAGGAGGAATCTTTTTGCGATGCCTCGTCGCCTCCGTCTCCGGCGACCGCCGGCGTCGGCGGTACAGTTCGATCCCTCCTCCAAGCTTGTTCCTTTTCTTCTCTTCCTCTCCCGGCATATGGTGGAGCGTTTGCTAAGAGCAGCTGTTGATGGATGGCTCCCATGGGCCATGGCTGGGTTTGGTTTGATTTCTGAATGGAATTGGGTGGGTTGGGGGCTAGATTCGGCCTGTGATTGAAGACAAAGCGAGGAGGACTTGAGCAAACTCCTCTATGATGCTGGATTCAATGTTCGTCCCGGTTCTTGCACGCATAACTCTTCTGGACCTTGATGAGGAACACATCAACTGCAGACCAAGGATCAGTCGAGCACTACACTTTGGTGAAGCAGAGGCCCAGCTACAAGGTTGCAATTGCCATGCATTTCAGCGGGTGGAAGAAATATCGAACATTGTTCAGGAAATACTAGATGGCTCAGCAGACCACAGTGCATAGTTGATACATGTTGTTGAGCCAACATGTACAGCGAGTTTAGGCTGAATATATGGCTAACACGTCTCATGTGTTTGTGCCGAGGAGTTCGTGGTTGATGGTTTCTAAGAGTTTTGCTTTAGTTTGTGAAATCAAATGCATTTGTCTCTATATTTCTCAGTTTCCATGTTACCATGTCAGTACTTTGTACAGCCTTACACAATGGAACTACATGTACATTTTGTTTTTGCTTATTTAGCTCATATGGAAATGGAATAGCTGTAATCACTGTCATCAATTGCTTTACGAAGCAGTTCATATCTGAAGTACCTTGTGGTTATTTTGTGCTATCAAAAGTGGTAGCTGTCACTAACATGTTCACTTCTTTTGGACAATGATTACTAGTATATTTTCTGGCTATTATTTGGAATATATCCAAGTTTTCATTCTTCTTTTATCTATAGTTCTTTGTAATGTACCTATAATTCCTGAACCCTGCATTTGGCTAAACAAGACATGTCATCTGTTATCTTGCTCCTTACTGCCATCTCTCTCGAATCGTCTGACGACAAATCGACAACTGACAAAATCTTTTCTTCTCTCGCCAAAAAAAAGCAAGCTCTTAATTTCTTCACCCTGTTTTTTCCTGCTGTATAAATGCTCATAGTAATACTACCATGTCAGCTTTATGGATATGGGTAAGAGGCCAATCTCCTTGTCAGGGTGGAGCCACCTTAGCACCCAGGTGAAAAATGTTTTTTATATATTTTATTGATTAATGATCACATGTGTATCCTATAAACCTAACTTATACACCTCTTAATTTAAAATTTAGTCCATGGAAGACTAGACAGAACAATATATAAATGGTTAAGTGGATAGGTTATACAGGCAGGTCACAGTTATATTATGGCCCTACTATCATTGACTGATAGGTCATGCACAATGTTTGCACTTTGCCCTGCATGTCAATATATACCTTGGAACTGGAGGACTTCAACCATTCAGCCTTGTTTGAGAGTTTATGGGAGCTGCAGGTGTTTGAGAGTGAGCTGGGAAGAGGAAGAAAGAGAGGGCCTAAGAGCAGTGGGAATGGGAACATGGAGGAAAACCAAATTTATCTCCTCCTCCAGAGATGGAGGTAGAAGTATGGTTTGGTGTTTCCCGATGCCTCCCATTCCTATCGTTCTTAAGCACTCCTTCCTCTTCCTTTTAGCTTACACGGTTGCTTTAGCAAAGAAACCAACACACATTTGGGCTTCAAAAACATAAAGAAAGCAAATACAGTTGAATAGTTTGATATCTCGAATGCGGGCTAGGAAGAGGAAGAAAAGAGGGCCAAGGAGTAGTAGGCATGGGAATATAAAAGGAAAGCATAAACTCTCTCCAGTTTACCAAAGATTGGAGATGGAGATATGAGTTTTCCTGATGCCTCCCACGCCTATTGTGCCTTGGTGCTCCTTCCCCTTCTTCATTCGCAAAATATGAACCGGATATGAAGCTATGGGCTTAGTATATGTTTTGGTCCTTCATAATTCATTCATCTCAATATGTTGTTTGATTTCGGTATGATCATTGCATGTTCTTTTGGCATGTTTTCTTGCATAATCTAGGATAGTGACTTGTCTTTTTCCTTTTGAGGTGAAAGTTCATTCTGCTAATATTTTCTGACATGGTCTTGGTCCCTTCGGACAAGTAAAAAACATAATCATGACAAGTGTCAAGTGATAGCAAACCAAGATTCCAACTTTCAATCTCCAATGGAGAACAACAGATAAATCAGAAAAGAAATCAGGAACATGCTCCTTAACTCTGAAAGAAAGCAAAGGAAGAGAAGCAGTGGTGAAAGCATCAGACTGCTTGTCATCTTATATCCACCATTATAAAGAGATCAACACATGCTTCTACATCACAGTTTTCTTGCTTGTTCATTGTCATTTTTTGTTTTGCAGTATTATCAAGCAGTCAAAATGGCAACATGCTATCATTTATCAGCATTATCTTCGAACAGTTGCTTCTCTGAATTCATGGTTCTTCTTCCAATTGTGCAGACTGCATAGTTTGGTATCCATGCTAGTCTTTTACTCTTTTGCCTAGGTCTAGTGCTTCTTTGCTGACACTGATACTAGAAGCTGGAACTTAACTGTCGCATGAACAATTATAACATGAAATTTTGTACTAAACTATTGAGCAGATGAGCAAAATTTCCTTTGCATTAACTTCCTAAATTAAGACCATCTTTTGCACGTCGAAATCCTAAACAAGCTACTTATAAAATGCCTATCAATCCATATCTCTGCAGAATTTGACGGGCTCACGCAAAAATCAATCTGAAGATGTTTATGCGTAGCCATCTACCTGGGACACCTTACAAATGCATCTTGATTCCTTAATTAGTTAATTGTCACTTCAACTTTTGAGCTCCAATAGAACACATGAAACAATTCGGGAAAAGAGAAAACATGTTTCTGAATTTTGTACACACGATTCTACTCCCACTGCAGATTTGCCATCACGAACAAATTTTAACGGATCTGAACAGAAGAAGCGACAAGCGAAGCACTACGCACCTGCATTTTCCCCTTCCCCTCTTTTCTCCAGCAATAAACTGCAGCAAAACCGCCGGCGAAGCAGCAGCAGCACCTGCATTTTCCTGCTTCTCCTCGTCCGTAATTTTTCAGATAAACCCCTAGTTTTGAAAACTTTGTAGTGATAGGAAGCAACATCTTGATTTTTCTACAAAAATAAAATAAGTTAAATCTATTGCATCTAACAAACCAAGATTCAACACTCAATTATAGATTATTTAGGGTGCGTTTGGTTCTGCTTTTCAAATCTGCTTCTGCTGTGAAAAAGCAGAAGCTGAACCAAACGGGTTTACCAAAACTGCTTCTGCGGTGAAAAAACAGCTTTTTTCTAGTACAAATTTGGAAGCAACTTGGACCCTGCTTTTCTGCTTTTGCTTTTCTAATTTTTAGTTTAGATTAAAAAGTATGAATTCAAGGTGTCTTAATTGATTTAACATTATTATGGTTTGTATTGCATTGCACAATTTCATGAGATAATATGAGGTTGTCGATTACTTTATAAGATGAACTATGCACTTTTTTATTTATCTAATATATTTTTTAGTTATTTAGTTGCATCAATGTTGAGTGTTTCCTATTTATATATAGGTATAGAATATTATAATGATGAAAATTAAGTAAGTTATAAAAAATAGTCAGCTCACAGCAGTTTTTTTCGCAGCTGCTTCAACCAAACGACTTTTAGCTTTTTCACAGCAGGCAACTCACAGCAGCTTTTTCACAGCTCACGGCAGAACCAAACGCTACCTTTCACCTTTTGCTTCCAGAGCAGTGACTGATCTGCAGGATGAGCTTAGTTGCTACTATTTAAATCAACATACAACCAAATCAGCATACAACCTTCTTGAAATGATGTTGTTTTTATGATATCAACCCAACATTTTTTATACTTAATATAAAGGTATATAGGTTAGAAATCTATACTATAATATACCTGAGTTTGTATGTCAAAAAATGAGTTATTCCGTAGAACAACCCATCTCATTTTTAAGAGACCAAATACTCTCCTCTATAACATTCCTAGCTGAAGCACGACACAAGTTAAAAAATTCTTTTGGAGTAGATGTGTTATTTCCCTGAGATGTCCACTCATTCAAGTGATAACCTATTGATCGATATGGAGCCAAGAAACTAGGACAATTTATATATCCAACATCTATTAGGTAGTACTTTCCATTTGGTATAGTAAAATCATCTCATCTAGTCATTGCATCAAGTACATGTGAATCGGATGCTGATCCTTTCCATCTCGGTAAGACATAGACAAATTTTATACGACGATCACAAACCCCCAAGACATTGGTTGTTACTTTTTATTTCCTATTCATATCTTTCTTGCTCAGACAATGGTACAAGAACCTCGATATGTGTGTCGTCTAGTGCTCTAAGACAATCTTCAAACCCTCTCTACTTGGCTTCCTTAAGTTGTTCAATTGAAGGGTCGAATAATTTTATAAATTTATTGGATAATGATAGAATAGCTCTCAAGATCACATTAAAATGCTGACTAATTGTCTCAAGTGATGAACCATATGAGCTACACAATTAACCTCATATTTATACCATGACCTAATATGAGCAAAAATATTGCTATTGATTTTTCTATCATCATATTCAAAGTATCATGCAAACCACCTCTTTCGCATAAGATGACACATAAATCTGAAAATGACCTCTTAGTCAAACGCAGACTATCGTAACAATGGACATTAGAACCCTGGTAAATGTTTTGCATCACTTATATTGTTTGGCCCTAATGTTTCTCACATGCTCTTCATCCACACAAGTAAGATGTTTAGGTCTTTTCCAATGATACAAATATGCTACTACGCCCATGAATGCGACAACAAAATCAATAGCTACTCTCTTCCTTCTCTTCCATCTCCTTCTCCTTATTCCCCCATAATTTGTGTTCAAATTCAAATTAACAGACATACTTAGCATCTACATTGCACATTTAAGAAAGTTTATTTTTTGACATTAGGTGAAGTGAAAATACAAATAAGTCATCTTCAGTAGAATGGTTCATACATAGAACACAAATTAGAAATGGTCTGTTAAAGCAAACACATACAAGACTTAACAGATTACTTAAACCGAAGGAAATGAAAAATATTTCACTTAAACGGTCTTTGTTCCAAGGGATGAACAATCTGCAACTTAAAGGATCATCAAGCTATGTACCGCAGATTTCAAACTAGAAATTTTAAATATGGAGCAGTATCAGTAAGGCCGCGTCCTACACAATCTACATAATATGAACTGAAGATATGATTTGAGATATTTTAGCTAATGACTTGAAAAGCTACTGAAGACATGAACTTAAATATATTTAAAAATTGAACTCACATGTTCAAAAGAATTAAAATTGTTTTGTCCAAGCAATGCACCTCCAAAGTGCATTGTTAATGTCCGCACAAACTCTATGTATACAGAACTCAAACTCAAACTCTGGTTTGCAGTGACGTTAGAATAGCGGCGGATTGGTTGCCCGCCACTACAATATGTTTTTGCCCGTCGCTACAGTGAGTGTTTGTAGTAGTGGTAGCTAACGTTATCAAATTTACACAAAAAAATAAAATTGTGCATGCACTTAAAAGAAAGATCGATCATTAATTAACAAGCCGAGCAAGGTAGGATCGATCATTAACAAGCTGAGCAAGGTATGGTATTTTAATACAGTGAACTGAAGCCTAAAATATTAAGACAGCAATTTTTATAGGCACTTTGCAGTTTATGCGAGTTTGCACCAAGAAATTGACATATTCCAAGCAAATGTTACAAACTACAAAGTTTTTGGCTAATCTAATGTTATCTTATCTTGTCGAATTCTTGGTTTCAGTATGCCTTCCTGGATTCCTGCACAGGGAAAAAATGTTATCTAGCATTACAAGTAGATCGCTACTAAAACCGATGCAAATCTTAGGGTGCGTTTGGTTCTGCTGTGAGCTGTGAAAAAGCTGCTGTGAGTTGCTTGCTGTGAAAAAGCTGCTGTGAGATGCCTGCTGTGAAAAAGCTAAAAGTCGTTTGGTTGAAGCTGCTGTGAAAAAACTGCTGTGAGCTGACTGTTTTTTATAACTTACGTAATTTTCATCATTATAATATTCTATACATATATATAAATAGGAAATACTCAACATTGATGCAACTGAATAACTAAAAAATATATTAGATAAATAAAAAAGTGCATAGTTTATTTTATAAAGTAACCGAAAACCACATATTATCTCATGAAATTGTGCAAAGCAATACAAACCATAATAATGTTAAATCAATTAAGACACCTTGAATTCATACTTTTTAATCTGAACTAAAAATCAGAAAAGCAGAAAAGCAAAAGCAGAAAAGCAGGGTCCAGGCTGCTTCCAAATTTGTACTAGAAAAAAACTGATTTTTCACAGCAGAAGCAGTTTTGGTAAACCCGTTTGGTTTAGCTTCTGCTTTTTCACAGCAGAAGCAGATTTGAAAAGCAGAACCAAACGCACCCTTAATCAACGTCAGGCCTCACCGTCCTTGCCTCCGGTAGAGAAGCAGCAGAATGGACCGCGTTCCCATGGCATCAGGGGCGGAGCCAAAGGTTGGGGTGGGAGTTCTTAGGAACCCCTTGCAAAAAAAATTAGTTATTATTGTTAATTTTTCACCTTTTGTGCACTCCCTTAGATTTAATTTGGTGTACCGCTTAAAGCGGTGCACCCCCTTCAGTTTTACTCTAGCTCCGCCGCTGCATGTCATCATCGTGGCTGGAGAAAGCTGCCAGACAAAGCATCACCCAGAGAAGCATCGCCAAGAAGCAGAATGGAGGGGGAGAGGGTGCAGGGCTGGCCTGGTCTCACGCTCACGCCCGGAGTGTCGCTCCCACAGCAACGGCGGCGGCAACTGTGCTGTGCGTGAGATGAGGAAGGATAGGTAGGATTCCGGCCGATTCATTTTTTTGATGCGGAATTGGGTCGAACTGTAATTCCCGATTGAATTCATTTTTTGATGCAGAATTAGGTCGAATTGTAATTCCTGATTGAATTCTAGATGAACTTTAATAATTTTAATTCTATGGTGGCCCAAACATCCCACCTCATACAATTGAATATCAATTCTTCAATTTCAAATCCAATATCTACAATCCAAACAAGCCCTACTAGTTTTTTAAAATAAGATTCTAGTTGTCTAGCAGTAGAAACTTACTTCACCGCTTTTATAACTTTTATTTACTATATTAATACTTCAATTTTACTTAGTAGAAAACATGAAGGGAAGCATAAGCCCTCCTTTTCCAATATCTACAAGATCCATCAAATTCACATGCAAGTATCAACTCTTTTTCCGGTTTGAATCCTTGAGTAAGTGCTTGGTTCTTTGTTGCCTGCCTGTTGCTCGTTGTGTTAGTGCCTTTTTAACATGGTATCCTGAAGATCTCATCCCTGAGGAGGGCCACTTCTTTCTTCTTCTTATTGTTTTTTCGTAAACAAACTACGGCCACAACAATGTCATTAGCTTCAACATTCTATTGTGGCCATCTACATATTTAATCTATTAACTGTTCACATCCTTGTACTGTATTGGTCTATATATACTATAGATTTCTGAAGAAGGTGTTCAAGAGATTGAAGTTTTTGGTCTTTAGAAGTTTTCATAATTATACCAAAAAGGGGTGAGTTGGTAAGAGGAAGACAAACTCTTAAGAGCAATGGGAGTGGATACATGAAGGAAGGCCTAAGCTATAATTCCTGGAGCTGTATATTTGGTTTGATGGATTTCCTTATACCTCCCATTCCTAGTTCTTAGGTGCTCTTTTCTCTTCGTTTTGGCTAGTAGAGATAACAAAATATGTCTATGAATTAATATTGAGGCTCTATTTAAAGAGCTTAATATTCTAAAAAGTATCAAATCAGAATCAAGAGAAGCTAGAATTCTTTAGCTCCTGAATACTGGTTTAGTTTTAGATTTTGTAGCTACTAAATTTCACAATATGAAGTCACTAATTTCACAATCTAAAAATGACCTATTTATGGAAACTTAAGATTATATGAATCATCTACTGAGTATCTAGCTAGTGAGAATCTAAATAAATTCTTGTTTATCAGCTTTTACATATTAGTTTATTTCTACATTCTGTAGGTACTAAGTTTTACACTATAAGAAACAACTATATAAGGAGGTGTAACTGTTAGAATCTTCCCGAAGCAAGATCTACATCAGGAAGATAAAGAAAAATGGTCTAAAGCTCTGTTTGTTTGAGTTTTTGCTTTCTAAAAGTTGGCTTTTGGCTTCTCATCCTAAAATGTTGGCTTTCTGAAAGCTGGGTTCTGTTTGGCAACTAAGCTTCTTTGGGGATGAGGTCATTGCTACAGATCTTGCGCGGTGCTAGGCAATGTCGATGAGTAGGGGTGAAGGGAGGGGGCGGCGGCCTAAGGCGGAGCTAAGCGAAGGGAGGAGAGCAGCGGCCTGAGGCGGATAGAGGATGACGATGGCTCGAGACCGAGTTAGCTGATGAGGATGAGTAAGGGCGGAGGGAGGACAATGGCGACTCAAGACAAAGCTAGGCGAAGAGAGGAGGGTGGCGGCTCAAGGCCGAGCTAGACGATAAAGACGAGCAGGGGCGGAGAGAGGACGCCGATGGCCCGAGGCCAAGCTGGGCAATGAGGCGGAGAGAGAACCGCAGTGGCCCAAGGTGGAGGGAGGACGGCGACAGTCAGATGCAAAGAGAGGACGGCGATGGCCCGATGCTGAGGTGGGCGACGCGGATGAGCAGGGGCGAAGGAAGGACGACGATGGCCCGATGTAGAGCTGGGACGGTGGTGGCCTGAGGCAGGATGCAAAGGGAGGGCGAGAAGCTCACATAAGCTCATTTTTGGCTCCTTTCCAACTTTCCATTGAATCATGAAAAACCAGAGTTTTTAGAGGGCGAGAAGCTAAGTTCGAAAGCTAACTGTTTGTTTAGGCTTTCAACTTTTGGGGTGAGAAACTAGCCAAAAGCTCAAATAAATTGGGCGTAGGACCTAAGAATGGTGGAAATGGTAGGGACGAAAAGTTGGAAACATGGAGGAAACCATTATACCAGTTGTTTACTTGTTTCCATTGATCTTTAGGTGGAAATATGACTTAGAGTGTTTCCCGATGCCTCTCATCCCTATTATTCTTAATTACTCTCTTCATTTGGCTTACTCAATTGATTAAGTAAAGAACACAAAAATACGTGCGTAGGGTGCTTGCATGCACGATAGAAAGAAGAAGATGTCGAAGTGTTTTTGACCTTCTGGTTCGTAATATTTTTTTTCTTTTTGTGGAAAAGTTCATAGTAGTTTCACCATGTGTACAACAGTTGATCAAATGGAACCTGAGGCCAGGGTTCAATAAAATGATTTTAGGCCGGTTACCATCAGGGATCAGGCCCGATGAGCAGTTACCGCGGTAACCGGACATTAATTGGTCCAATTCAAGCAAAATTCAAAATTTAAATTTAAATTGGTTCGTGAAAATGATAGCTACGGTACGAAGCTCGGTAACCACAGTATGAGGCTCAATTAGAGACACTACGAGACACATATGGTTTGCCGAGTGCCAAAAACACTTGGCGAAGCCTATTTTGCACTCGGCGAAAGCTTCGCCGAGTGTTGCACTCGACAAACAACACTCGACGAAAGCGTCATCGGTAAAAAGGGTTTACCGAGTGCTTTTTTCGGGGCACTCGGCAAACCCTTCGCCGAGTGCCACATAAGACACACGACAAACTAAAGACTTAACGGGGGAAATGATGGGGGTTTGCCGAGTGCCCAAATATGACACTCGACAAACTTAAAAACAGAAAATAAAAAAACAGGCCGCCCGCCACCCGCGCCATTCTGTCGAATGGGTGGCGGGCATGGTCCCGCACTGTGCGGCCAGGGCGGCGCGCGGCGCGCGAGCTTGGTGGCGCCGAGCAGAGCGGCCAGGGTGGGGCGGCGTCGGGGCGGGGCGCGACCGGGCGGCGCGCAGCGTGCGAGCTCGGCGGCGCCGGGGGGAGCAAGCGGGGCGGCGCCGGGCGGAGCGGCCACGGCGGGGCGGCGTCGGGGCAGCCGAGCCGGCGTCGGGGTGGGGCCGGGGCGGAGCGGTGTCGGGCCGGCATCAGGGCAGGTCCGGGGCAGGGCGGCATCGAGGTGGGGCCGGGGCGGGGCGGCGTCGGGGCAGGGCCGCGCCGGGCGGAGCACGCGGCCAGGGCGGCGTCGGGGTGGCGCCGGGCGGAGCGCGTGGTCGGGGCGGCGTGGTGCCGGAGTGGAGGGAGGAGGGAGGAGTGAGGGGATGAGTATGTAGGGAAAGAGATATTTTTAAAGAGTGAGAGAGTTAAAAAAAGTGCAGGAGAATGAAAAAAATGCGGGAAAAACGGCGGGAACAAATTTTGCCTTTGACGAGTGTCTTGAATATGGCACTCGGCAAACATTTTTTCTATTTTTCAAATTTGTTTTTCATTATTTTTTGATAAAATTTGTAAAAATACAATGGGTAATGCATAAAAATAGAATAAAAACATGAATATGATTTTTTAGATAATTTAGTTTATTATTTCATGCTCTTTCAATTTAAATTTTACATTTTTCAATTTAAATCCTAGAAATACAAGTAATGAATTAAAAATAGCTAACTGATATAAAAAAAATATGAAATTTTTACAATAGATAAGATACAATATATTTTGAATGCAAAAAAATCAAGTTAAAACAAAGATTCAATCATTATTTTTTTTCAAATCTATCTCATTTCTTCTCTAAACTCTAATTCATCCTCTCTAAATCTCCATTTTCTAAACACTATGTAACAACTTTATCAAAACATTTTACATTTTTTATCACAATATCTATGTATTATATCATAACACCATGATAAATCACATATTTTTTGGACTTCATTTGATTTTTTTAAAAATTAAAAAACTATAAAGTTCTACTTTACCGATAGAGTGTAGCAACCTAATTTTTTTAAACTTTATTTCAATTTAGTGTATAAGAACTCAAAATATACTAACAATGATGAATATCATTTTTCTATATTTTTGGTTCATTATTTTAGGCACTTGTAGTTCAAATTTCACCCGTTCAATTTAAATCCTAGAAAATACTTAATAAATAAAAAATAGCTAACTTATCTAAAAAATATGAAATTTTTACAAGAGATAATATATGTTGTGTTGTGAGTGTAGAAAAAATTTCAAGTTAAAATGAAATTGCAAATAACTTATAGACTTGAAACATTATTTCACACAAAAAATTTTAAAAACATTGGTTGTCGAGTGTTTTTTGAAAAACACTCGGCAAACCCGAAAAAATTTTTTGGGGCCGCACAGACATGCCGCCGTGACGTCCGTTAGTATCAAGGCTGTAGGACCGAAAGTAGCGACCAGAGGGGGGGTGAATGGGCGCCTTAAAAATTCTTTCGAATATATGGCCTGTTCCCAACACCCAACGCACCTCAAAAGACTAAGCAGCAGAATATGAACAGATTGCCCAAGTCTAAAGGTATCTAGCCTAGAAGCAACTGATGTCAAACAGAGAACTACCAAAGCAGTGCAACTAGGCAGATAAACAAAGTATACTAGACATGTCAAGCCAAACTTCTCAATGAATGATCTAAGTATATATAAAGTGAGATGAGAAGTTACTGTTCAGATTTGTCTCCTGTTCGGAACTTGGCGAAGCCTGCTTCACTGTGTCGAAGCCTGCTTCGCTGTGTCGAAGCCTGCTTCGGAGGTCAGTTGCGAAGCCTGCCGAAGGCTGTTGTGAACGTGCCGAAGGTTGGTTGTCTATCCTAGTTCGAGTGTGGCACAGAGCGAAGTATACTTCGAAGTTTACTTCAGACAACGTAATTCGAAGCTTAACCTTTGAAAGAGTAGCGAAGCCCAACACACGACAGAAAGATCAAATCGAAGCCTATACTCAACCTTCGAAGCTAGCTTGGTCGAGGTATGACAACCGAAGTTGAGACCTCCGTTCAGAGAATTAACTTTGAAAGACAAGCTCCGAACATGCACACTTTGACCCTCGAAAATGACAACAAGAAAGAACTCTCGTCGAGCGAAGTCTACCAGAAAAACAAGCTTCGGAGCCAACTTCGAAACCTGTCGAGGTATGGACTTCGAAGAGCTCAAGTCAGAGTACCTTCGCACAGTCGTTCGAAGTATGTCACGCTGACCGCACAAAAACGTACTTCGAAGCTAGCAACGCAGTACACAAAATGAAGTTCGAAGTTCAAGCGGAGCCCTCGAGGATGTCAGATCGAAGCCTGCCTCACGAAGCTGAGGGACTTCGAACAGAGAGAAGGGGCTTCACCAGAAACAGCCAGAAAAGAGACTTTAGCCCTGCTAACTCGATCAAAAAGTTGTGCAGGAAAAAGCAAGGCTAGAGTACTAGTGTACTGTTGCTACAACGAAGTAGTACTACTTGCAAACAGCAAGAACTAGTACTCCTCGTGAAGAACAAATCGCAGCAACAGAGAAGCTTCTTCTCAGAGAATAAATTAGCCGCATGCGCACAACAGCAAAGATATTAAATGAAGTGCTGCGCACACAAATGCTTCGCACAAAAACAACCGAAATAAATTCTTCGAGAACAGTAAACAGAATGAATCTCAAGAAGAAACAGATGCACTGCCTGGCGGCGCACACAGAAGCAGGAGAGAGAAAACAGGGAACAAAATGACCCAATGGATTGAAAAGTGAATTCTAGAAGGGGTGACCTAACCCTAGGGATTGGGGCCCTATTTATAGGCAGCCCAACACTAGGAATATTCCACCAGCCCCTTAGGGTTTTTACAGACGCTAAAATAAAGGAAATGACTCAACTGCCCTTAGGTATTTTTACAGACACGACTGACTGACTATGGGCCTAGAGATACAGATGACTTATCCGGAAGCTAAGCTTTCGTAGCGACTACGGCTTCTCTTCTGGACAGTCCGATACAGAATCAATGGTTGTCAGTTTTGCGCTGAAACTGACAAAGCCTCCACCGACTTTGCAACAGGTACCCGGATTGGGCCGGCCCGATTCCATAGCTCTCTCAGCCCGGCAATCACTCACCGCCCGTGTACCTGAGTCAATCCTGGTCAACAGCCCAGTGGGTCTTCTGCTGCTTCTGGCCCATGTACTCGGATTGGGCCAGCCTGACTTCGCAGCTCTCTCAGCCCGACAGTCGCTCGCTTCCCGTGTACCTGAGTCACACGCGGCCCATGAAACAATAGATCTCCTCTCTTCTTTTGTCCTCTTTGACTATCGTTGACAATGACTCATCACATTTGGAGCCATGAGGCCCACGCTATTCAGCATGGCTCCTCAATCTCCCCCTTGATGAGTGCATTGTCAACACTTCACTTCCTCAGCTCTTCAGAACCTGCGAACAAATGTGGAAACACGAAAACAAAGCACAAGAAAAACAAAGAAGAAGAAAATAAGGGAAAAGTTTAACCCTAATGACCAAAAGCCGAACAAAAGCAAGAAGTGGTCATTATGGTTAACCAAAACGTAAAAGCTCAAAATGAGTGCAATTTCAGAACAACAAGGATATCAAGAGAGTAAGAACAAGCGAGACAAAAACTCCCCCTTAAACTCTGATCCCCAATTTTCTCCCCCTTGTTGACAAGTGAACTCATCAAGCACTCAAAAGAGACACAGACTCCCCCTGAACTGCAACTCCCCCTCAAAATATGCGATAAATGCAACTGGGGTGCAGGTGGAGTGAAGAAAGCATGCTTCTCAGATATGATTGACTGCAAATACAACATCTAACAGATACAACAAAATACATACTGTCTAAGACACATGGCATGATCAGTGCAACAGATGATATCTAAAGAAAGTCATTAGCACGCAATTTTTCAGTTTTTGCAAACAAAGGCATCACCACATTTTCCAGTTAACAAGAAAGGTAAAGCATGAGATGCAGAAGCTAACTGATATCTACCAAGATAAGCATTGTCCGAAACAAAGTGCTTCAGCAAACTTGTTGTCTTTTTAATTTTCAGGCTTTTTCATTTTCCTTTTTCATTTTTGCCAAGGGTTATTTGCATGTCAAACCTTATGCTAACCGACCAAGTCAAGCCTAGGCCAGAACTAGACCATCGGAAGCTTAATACATTAGTCTTGGCATACACTACACTGTCCTAGTTCATACCAAAGTTCTATGGTAAGCAGTCCAGAACAATGCAATGCGACAAAGCAAACCCACTTGGATCTTTTCAACTCAAGCATAAAAAGGCATCGAATTTTCATTCATTTTTGATTTTTTATCATTTTTATAGCACAATTTCCATGTTAAAGCATAAAGATGTCCAAGTTGCATATCTGCATCTATGTGATGAACTAGCTACAAGGCATGTAACAGATAGCAAAAGCACTCAGCCTACACATGCTAGTTACCAGAAGCAATGGTGATCATTTTTCAAGTTTAAAGTGTAAAAGCCATGCATATGACAGATATCAGACATATCAAGTGAACTGAACCAAAGCATGATCATTGACAAGTATTCAAAAGCATGTACCAGCTAGAATAAGTAAAGCAGTTCAATCATATAACAGAAGCAAGCTCAAAAGTGTGATACGTGAGTATGTATGATATGAACACACACAAAAAGACTCAAGAAAAAAAAGTAAAGAAGAAAGAAAACTGGCGCAAAATATCCTAGAAAGGATACACAACACCCAAATCCCCTCGTAAACGCTCAAAGGTAGACTGATCTAGGGGTTTGGTGAAAATGTCAGCCAACTGATGATGGGTATCAACATGAACAAGGTCAATGACACCTTTCTCATATTGATCCCTCAGAAAGTGAAAGTGCACATCAATGTGTTTGGTTTTTGAATGGAGACAAGGGTTTTTCCCTACACTAATTGCACTGGTGTTGTCGCAAAACAAAGGAACTCTGGTAGGAAAGAACAACCCAAAATGTCGCAGAGCGGAAATCATCCAAACCAACTGTGAGCAGCAGCTACATACTCAGCCTCAGTGGTCGAAAGAGCAACTCCAGATTGCTTTCGAGAAGACCAAGAGACAAGAGAAGAACCAAGAAACTGGCAAGTACCGGAAGTCGACTTGCGATCCAACTGGCACCCACCAAAATCGGTATCCGAAAAGCCAGATAAATCAAGAGATGATGATGCTGAATAGTAAAGACCAAGATCGGGTGCATAAGTGTCGCGCCCCGATTTAATAAATCAGGACTTTATTGAAATTCCATAGAAAATCAATAAAACAAGACGTTCATCAAGCGACCACGTACAATACGGGCAATCATTCATGGTTCGTAGACCGCATTAATACAAAAGTGAATAAAGATGAAGAGAAACTAATAAATCAAAGGGTCCTAGATGAACGCCTCCTTCCAGTCTCGCCTTGACTGGGTCGCTACTCCAGACCTTCATCCTCCTCGTAGTAGATGGGCTCTGATGGTGTAAGTCAACGGGGTGAGTACAGATGTACTCAGCAAGCCACCGAATGCAAATATAATGCAAGATAATAGCAAGGGAGATAGTGGCTAGTTTTGCGGAAGCAGCATATTTGTAAAGCATTAAATGTGAGCAATTTATTAGTACGGAAAAGTAAACATGTGTATGCATCATCATCTTCTAACTCAAGGAGTACGTTTTACCTCCCCGCACAATAGTCCTTACATGCCATGAATAACTCATCCATTCAAACAATTGTAAGCTAACTGCGAGTAGTCACACAACCCGCCCTTGACCGTGGGCTCGGCTTTTCGAAAAGATTGAATTACTCTGATCAGAGATGTACCACTGTACCCACAAGGCACGCACTCATCACTTACACCAAAGTGTAACGAGATGACCCATTTCACGGGAACTCGTGCCAAAACCTTCCATATGGTCTTCCCCGACTCAACAGCACCCTCTTATAGGTTTCGTACCGTGTCTCGCCATGTCGAGTTTCCACAATACCCCCTCTTGAGCCATCGTCGGTACAAGGCGCCCTGAGGGCTAGCCCCTTGCCCCCTCCACTATGGTGCCGTGAGACGGAGTGTTCCACACTTCCAGTTAGGACTTACCCATTAGACTTGTGGTTGGTACGGAAGTGCTTTGCAACAGATCCCGCAGACCGGTCCTTATAGTGCCCCGGGTGCGACATACCAAAACCCGAGCTTGCACCCGGAACCCACCATACTTATGACATGCCTAACTCCAACAGAGTCCAGAGACAAGAATAACAGGGTATTTCATATACCAGAATCCATCTAATCTACGACTCATTCTTTATATCCTATAGCAGTTGTGCCGGTACATTGGGCACTAGCTAATATTGTTATAGTAGAGTGACAAGGAGTTAAGGCTCAATAAGCATGGCTTGGGTTTGCACACAAGGACGGGGATCTAATAAATATAAGTGTAAGGCTTGATTATTGGACTAATGCAATATTAACCTATGAGTTATAGCGGTAGTTTATTAAAACATGGGCTCAATATGATCAACTGTTTCCACAGAGGTGGTCGATGACTTGCCTTGATCCGTGAATGGTGAAGGTGGAACCTCGGGATAAGACTCGGGATCTTCGACGACGTTGTAGTCTTCTTGATACGGAAAAGTAAACACAACATTCAATAAACAATCCAAAATCAAGCATACAAGCATACAAGTTGTCGTTGGATTTACGTAAGGGAGATAGAGTCTTAAATTCTAGGGAATTGTTACTTAAATATTTAAGGTTGATTCCTAATGAGATTTCTGAATTTATGACTTGATGTAATTTATTTTTCCTAGGGGTTTTTATTTCCCCCTTTTAGAGGTGAACATAAAAAGGTATAAATTAGCCTTGATGTTTTTGTGGTATCAAAAATAGTGACTTTAAATTATTAAGTCTTCTGAGGTTGGTTATATAGCCTTAAGATAGTTTCCTAAAGTATGGATCTTTACTTCATGAATTAATTAAATCCTAAAAGGGATTTTGTAACGTGATTTAATAGAACAAAGTGGGCAAAATGAATATTCTATCTTTATTGTATTAAAACTAGTGAACTCAAGTTGTTAGGTTTTCTGAAGTTATTATATAAGTTGTCATGACATGTTTATAAAGTGTTTAACTTTTATTATCTGAATTACTTAATTACCCTACAAGGCCTTTTGCAATATTAATTAATAGATTAAAGTGGGCAAAGTGAACATGTTATTTTTATTGCATTAAAACAGTAGAATCAAGTCATTAAGTCCTTTGAATTTATTATGTCATTTGCATGATATTTTTGTAAAGTGTTGTATTTCCATTATATGAATTAATCATTTATTTTAAAGGGTCTTGGAAATGGTGGTTAGTAAATTAAAATGAGCAAAATGAATTATTATATTTTATTGGCTTATAAACAGTGTACTGGAGTCAATATATCATCTAAAATTTATATATGAATTTTTAAGAGTTTTTCTGATTTATTTAAATGAAATAATAATTAAACCTCCAAGGGGTCTTAGGAATGTTATCTAATAAAATGTCTTGGACAAAATGGTCATTTATTGTATTAATAACAGTGAAATGGAGCCATTATATCTTCTGGAATTAATTTATAAATTTTAGGGGTTTATCTAAATTATTTTATTGAAATATTAATTAATTCCTAAAGGGGAGTTTTCTTTATTATTTAATAAGATTATTATGTGCCAAATAAACATATTGTTTTTATTGCATAAAAGTGTAGAGGATGAAAAGACAAAATTTCCAGAATCAAAATGGTGAATTTTGGAGTTAAATTGAGCAAGATATGAATTTTTGAAGTTTAAAGCTATTTTCTGAATTTTGTTTTAAACCAGAAATAGTCTCTGGTCCACGGTGGACTGGGCTCACCGTGAACCGTTGACTACGCGCGTGAGCCGGGCACGTGGCAGCGGTTGGATCAGGATCCAACGGCCAGAGCGCGCGCGGGTGTTTTAAGTGAAATCCGACGGCTAGGATCCACGGATACCCCTTCGTCGGATTCGGACGTCCCAGATTAATCCGCCGAAACGAATTAATGTCAGGCGTCCAGATCTGATCGGACGGCTGTCGTCCCATCCGGCACGGCACGCACGGGAGGGGGCTGAGTACCCTTCTTCTCCGGCTCCGGCGTCGCTACGGCGGCGGATCCTCGGCGAGGGCGAGGCCCTAAGGCGTATCTAAGGCTAGAAATGGAAAGAGGGGCACAAGGGGGACCACGGCGTACCAGCGACGACGACGATGAGGCAGTGGCGGCGGTCGGTGGCGAGAAGAGGCGGAGGAGGCCTTCGGGTCCGACGATGGCGTGGTGCTCCGGTGGCGATCTGGCCCAACAGAGGTGGGGCCGAGGTAGAGGAGGTGTTGGGGATCCCGACGGTGTCGATGGCGAGGGCGGCGACGTCCCGAGTCGACGGCGAATGCTTGCCGGAGCCGAAGCAGGGGACAACCCGGAAAAACAAAGGCGGCGGCTAGGGAGGGGGAGGGCTCGAGAGGTTTTGGTGTGGGCGGAATGCGGTGAGCACCTGGGGTCTTATAGGGTCGTCGGCGGCAAGAAAACGGTAGGCAAGCCGAGGGAATCCGAGGGATTCCAAAATATTCCGGCGAGCCTTTCCAAAGCTCGGGTTGGCTTCCATTTGGGCGAAAACGCGTCGCCCTTGGGCGGGAGGAGATCGCGGGCGCTACGGGAAGGCGATCCGGGGCTCGATTCGACAGAAGGGCGACGGCCGGCGGCTAACGGCGGAAAGAGGGCCGTCTGGATGGTAGGGGGAGATCCCCTTCCATCGAAGAAGAAAGGTCTGACAGGTGGGGGCCACCTGTCAGCCGGCGGGTGTGAGAGAGGAGGGACCGACAAGCGGGCCCGCCATGGCAGTGGGCGAGAGAGGGCGTGGAAGAGGCTGGCGGGTGGGCCGGCTGGGCGCGAGTGGCGGGAGAGAGAGGGAGGACGCGCGCCGACAGGTGGGTCCCGCCTGTCGGTGGGCGCGACCAGAATGGGCTGGGCTGAAAGGCCTTCGGAGGGGAAACGGGGGTTGCGGCCCATTAAGTTTTAAAATGTATTTTCCAATTAAAATAATTCCAGGATATCAATTATTTGATTAAGGCTAGAAGCACTGTTGCTAAAATTTTGTAAAAATTCT
This sequence comes from Zizania palustris, assembly GCA_019279435.1. Lineage (NCBI taxonomy): Eukaryota > Viridiplantae > Streptophyta > Magnoliopsida > Poales > Poaceae > Zizania > Zizania palustris. The sequence goes on along the minus strand of JAAALK010000086.1, from coordinate 12,814,022 downwards.
CAAAAATATTTCTTGGCCTCTAGTTTATCCCATAAAATTTTCAAGTCCAAATTTTGAATATTTACCTCTGTTTGGCTTTAATAGGGATCTTTTAGAATTTTAATCAATAACTAAATACAGAAATTCATTTAATATTATTTTTCCTTTATTTTATTCCCTTTTAATTTTGGGGCTGTTACAATAAGTGAGATACCTGAAGATGCGCTTGATAGCCTGCCGATGAGACGCGCGTGGTGAAGACTAGAAACGTGCGCAAAGTCCCACAACGAACTGTATGTCTGGTCTTGTTGCCGTCAAGTACAACAGCGAACCAATCATCCCTCGAAACTCTTTCTCATTGACCTTGACGCCGCTCTCGTCCTTGTCCAGGCCCCCAGATGTGCCCATCGGGGTCATCTGCGGCTTCAATTCTCCACCAAAGTCAAATTTCTTAAGCATATCGCGAGTGTACTTACCTTGGTGGATGAAAGTGTCGTCCTTGGTCTGCTTGATCTGGAGCCCTAAGAAATACTTGAGCTTACCCATGAGGCTCATCTCAAACTCACTGTGCACTTGCTCAGAAAACTTGGACACAAGATCATTAGTAGTACCACCAAAAATAATATCGTCCACGTAAATCTGAGCGACTAAAAAATCTGAAGCATCTCTGAGCAAGAAAAGAGTTTTATCCACCGAACCCATCACAAAGCCCTTCCCCAACAAAAATTGCTTCAACCGGTCATACCAAGCCCTCGGGGCTTGCTTCAACCCGTATAAAGCCTTTTGCAGCTTAAAAACATGTCGAGGAAACTTAGGGTTCTCAAAACCGGGGGGTTGCCTAACATAAACTTCCTCCTCTATGAACCCATTCAGAAAAGCACTCTTAACATCCATTTGAAAAAGCTTAAAACCCTTCGAAGCGGCAAAAGCTAAGAGAATGCGAATGGACTCAAGACGGGCAACAGGGGCAAAAGTTTCTTCAAAATCAATACCCTCTTTCTGGCAAAAACCCTGGGCAACTAGTCGAGCTTTGTTGCTCACCACAACCCCATCTTCACCTTGTTTGTTTTTGAACACCCACTTGGTGCCTATGGGGTTGCATCCTGGTGGCGGCTCAACTAGTGTCCAAACCCGATTACGGACAAAGTTCTCAAGCTCTTCTTGCATAGCATTAATCCAATTAGAATCAGAAAAAAGCATGAGAAACATCTCTTGGCTCAAAAGATGCAACAAAAGCAGATTCATCAAACACAGCAAGAGAGGTAGATGAACGCAAAGTTCTCTCAGTCAAATCACTAATGATGAGATCTGAGGGGTGATCACGCTGAACTGCTCGGGTTCCCTGGTGATCTGAAGTGACCTCACCGGAGTCAGCAGCTGGCACCTCTGGACTCGACTGAGGGGGCTCGATCGAAGTGGAAGAAGTGATCAGAGGTCCGCCCTCGTCCTTAGTCAAAGTCACAGAAGGTGTGGGCTCTGTAGGGGGTGCAGAAGGCCCACCCTCATTAGCGGATGGAGTATCCTCATCTTCCTTGAAGATGGACTCTCCAAGCTCACCATTAGAAGGCTCAAAAGAAGGAGTCAAAGAAGGCAAGGACTCGTCAAATGAAACTTCGCAAGTCTCAACAAGCTGCTGGGAGTCGAGGTTACAAACACGGAAGCCTCGAGAATGCAATGCATATCCAAGAAAAACTCCATCCCAGCAACGAGACTCAAACTTGTCCAAATGCCCTCCCTTCTTGAGCACAAAGCACTTGCAGCCAAACACTCGCAAGTGGCTCACCTTGGGCTGTCTGCCAAACCGCAACTCGTATGAGGTCTTACCTAGGTAAGCTCTAAGAAAAATGCGGTTGGCTAGATAGAAAGCCGTGTTCATGGCTTCAGCCCAAAAGCGCCTAGGAGTCCTGTGCTCATCGAGCATCGTCCTGGCCATCTCGACTAGCGTGCAGTTCTTTCGTTCCACAACGCCGTTCTGTGGGGGAGTGTAAGGAGCAGAAAACTGATGGTCAAGACCCTAATCACTACAGAAGCTGACGAACTAAGAGTTCTTGAACTCAGAGCCGTTGTCGGAGCAAATTGCTCGCATCCGACCATTGTTCTCATTCTCCAGCTTCAAAATTAGGTCAGGAACAAACTGAAACGTTTCATCCTTAGACTTCAAAAAGAAAACCCACGAGAATCGAGAAAAGTCGTCAACAATCACAAGTGCATACCACTTCCCACCGACTGAGCGTACCCGAGCTGGACCTACAGTGTCTAAATGTAACAGCTCGCCCGGATACGAAGTCATCACCTGAGTCACAGGTGAGTGGGATGCGGCAACCATTTTCCCATGACGACAGGGATGACAAACTAGGTCTTTCTCCATTTTAAGCTTGGGCAATCCTCGGATGAGGTCCATAGAGCTTAACCTGACTAGCAGATCAAAACTCAAATGACCTAACCTCCTATGCCACTTCTAGAGCTCAGAAGAAGATCCAGCAATGAAACACCGAGAAGGGCCAAAAGAACTAGAGAAGTCAATTCGAAAAACTTTACCGAAAGGTAAAATCTGGCAAACCAAAGACCCTCTAGAATCAATTACAGAAGAATTACCTTTCTTAAAACGCACCTCCAAACCATCCTTAAGAAGTTGCGAAACAGAAATCAAATTGACGTTCAAGTTTCTAACCAAGGCAACGTTCTTTAAAGAAAAATGGTCTGAAATACGAATTGAGCCAATGCCACTTACTTTCCCTTGACCACTGTTCCCAAATGTGATGTACTCTTTGGAGCTCGGGGGAGTGAGACTGGAGAACCATCTGCGATGTCCCGTCATGTGGCGAGAGCATCCTGAGTCCATGATCCAAACGTCCTCCGGTCCCCGATCCTGCACAATCAGTGGTTGTAAGTGGGAGCAAATGGTCCGGCATCAGGTTTAGCAAAAGAGCTAAACCAGTGTCGAGCCATCTGCTCAAAAGACGGAAAGCAGAAATCATTATGAGAGACCGGACCAAAACATGGCTCAAAGCACGGTCCTCGGTTCTGCCTAAAGCCTCGGCCACGAGGTCCAGGACCGTAGCCAAAACGGCCTGGAGCTCTGCCGGAACGACCACCACCAACTGGAGCACGGGCAAGAAAGCCGTCTCCTCTACCACCACCTACACGATGCGGCCTGGCCTCCAGCCTCTCCCCGCGTCGAGGAACATGCAGTCTACCACCCTACTGGTAGAACTGCTCCTGACCACCACGAGCTCTCTCTGCTCTCTCAACCCGCTTCCTCCTGAAGCAAAACTCCGCAAGATGCCCGTCTCTCTGACAATACTCACAATGATAGGTGGGCTTCTTGGGATGTGGTTGAGGTTTAGGATTCTTGGGCTTGGTGGTGTTCGGTGTGGTCTTCTTGGGTTGAGAGGGTCTAGGAAGAGAGTCCAGAGAAGAGTGGAGGTGTTTGGGCTTTGGAACCCAGATAGGTTTTTTGGGTGGAGCTTTGGGTGGTTCATGAATTACTCCATCCTTGGGTTGACAAGCCTGGAAAGACTCAGTGGAGTGAGTCTTGGGGTATCTCTGCTCAGGAGTCATTTTACTCCACTCCACTGCCCGACTAATGGCACTCTCAAAGTCAGCCTTGGTGTAGGTGTAACCTACCCCAAACCCATCCTGCCTCTTGAACTACTGGATCATCATGCCAAGTTGTGGCTCTCTGGCACTGATCCAACTCAGGATAGAACGGAGGTAAAAGTTCTCATTCTGAGAATCAGCTAGCTCCTCTCTCAAGGAAGCTAGAACCTCCACCTGAGACAAGCATGTCTCACACTCACTCTCCACTTGGACAGACTTTTCGGCTTTCAGCTTAATCAATTCCATTCTAAGAGACAAACAGTTCTCACAAACAGTGGGTGAAACTGATAGTGTCTTAAGCTCTAGCCTAGTCTACACAAGCTCATCTCTCAACCTCTCCAAATTACCCAAATGCTCACCGCCCTTGGATTTCAGCTCAGCTAAGGCAGCTAGATGAGATGGGCAATCAACACAGGGTGCGACGACAGTGGCTTGAGCACCTTTCAGCTCCAGCTGAGCGCTTTCAAGCTCAGTGGCCAAAGTGTCCCTCTCATCAACCCTTTCTGTGTACCTGGACTTCAGAGTCGACAGGTCACACAGAAGCACCTCACACTTCAGGCACTCACTACTATCACCCAAGCAAGGGGAAGAAGATAGACTCTCAATTCTGTCGTTGGCTACGACAAGCTCACTCTCTAACTCATCTATTCTCTTCTTGGCCCCCCTAAGCAGTTTTTCCCGATACTTTAACTCCTCACGATTTCTCTCAAGTAAATCAACAATTTCACGCTCATAAGATGATACCTTTTCGTTGTCGTCGTCGGAGTCATCGGAGGAGCTCTTATCTTCCTTATCCCCAAGAGCCATTGAGCAGAAGCTCTTGCGGGATCTTCGGCGCTGATGTGAGCGGCTCTTCGGTTTGTCCCCGAAGGCCATGAAGCAAAGGCCTGCCGGATCATCCTTGTCCTTCCCCTTCTTGATGACGATCTCCTCATCGCTTGAGCTTGATGAAGAGGAAGAAGACGTGGACTGCTTGGAGTAGCTCTTCTCCATCTCGGCGAAGAAGGCCTTGTCGCGCTTCTTGTTCTCTCGCCGGTAGTCCTTCAGGGCCTTCTTGAAGAATCTTGTCTTTGGCTTGCCCTTGTTTAAGGAAGAGTTGTCGTGCTTGCCGGAGTCGTGGAAGCCACCACCGGTGCCCTTCTTGTGTCCATTGCGCTTGGGGCAGTCGGCGATGAAGTGTCCTGGATCACCACACTCAAAGCACCCGAATTTTGTGCCGTGTCTTTTGAACATCCTTTGGTCATAAACACGACGCACCCTGTTGTTAAACAGACACAAATCATCATCTCCCAAAGACTCAAGCTGGTCCTCAGTGATAGACATCAAAGAGAACCCAACACAGCTCACAGAAGAGGGATCAACAGAAGGTGTAGCAAGGGCCAGGGACTTTGATCCAGAACCAGTGAGATTTGATCTCAACTGGATATCTACTTCAGTGGCCTTCAGCTTGCTAAATAACTCAGAAATGATCAAGGTATCATAAGAAGTGCTCTCAACGATAGAGGAAACCTTGATCTCCCAGATCTTTGGGTCCAAGGTATGGAGAACCTTGAGCGCCTGCTCGTGATCTGAGACTAACTGAGCACCCTCAGCCTTGTTGTCCCGAAGCTTGTTTATGATCGATTGAAAATGACCAAACAAAGCTTCAACAGATTCACCCGGCTTTTGAGTGAAGTTCTCATACTCACGCCGGTAGGTCTGATAGAGCCGAGCCTTGACCTGGGCTGTTCCCTCATGGTGTGCCTTGAGGGTAGCCCAGATCTCTCTCGCAGTGAAGAGATGGCTCACACGCTCAAACTCAGTGGGACCTAAACCAGAAAAGAGAATGTTCACGGCTTTACTATTGCTCAGATGTTGGGCAATGATACCAAGAGTACCATGCTCAGCAACTGGCAAAATGACAAACGTGTCGTGAACGCAAATGTCCTAGATGTCCGAGCCCTGACTCATGAGATAGGCTCGCATGCGAGTCTTCCAATAGTTATAGCCATAGGCTTCCAAGGACGGGACCTTACCAGGAGAAGTCATGATCACTACTAGGGTTTAGAATCGGTTAAGGTATGGAAAAACCCTAACCAGGCTCTGATACCACTTGTAGGACCGAAAGTAGCGACCAGAGGGGGGGTGAATGGGCGCCTTAAAAATTCTTTCGAATATATGGCATGTTCCCAACACCCAACGCACCTCAAAAGACTAAGCAACAGAATATGAATAGATTGCCCAAGTCTAAAGGTATCTAGCCTAGAAGCAACTGATGTCAAATAGAGAACTACCAAAGCAGTGCAACTAGGCAGATAAACAAAGTATACTAGACATGTCAGGCCAAACTTCTCAATGAATGATCTAAGTATATATAAAGTGAGATGAGAAGTTACTGTTCAGATTTGTCTCCTGTTCGGAACTTGGCGAAGCCTGCTTCACTGTGTCGAAGCCTGCTTCGGAGGTCAGTTGCGAAGCCTGCCGAAGGCTGTTGTGAATGTGCCGAAGGTTGGTTGTCTATCCTAGTTCGAGTGTGTAACACCCCAGAAATTAAAAAGGATTAAAATAAAAGAAAAAAATATTATTTAAATCATTTCTGGTTTTATTATTAAAGGAAAAATCACAAAAGAACCCAGATAAAGCCAAATAGGGAGAAATACTCAAAATCTGGACTTGAAAATTTTATGAGAAGAACTAGAGATCAAAATATAATTTTAGGAATTTTTACAAATTTTTATCAACAGTGATTCAACCCTTAATCAAATAAATGAATTACTGGAATTATTTTAAATCAGAAAACAATTTTAATTCCTAAACGGGCCGCAACCTTCAAAGTGCCACTGACAGGTGGGACCAACCTGTCGGCGCTCGCCTCCCCTCTCTCCTCCCGCCCGCGCCCCGCCTTGCCCCACGTGTCAGCCTCCATGCGCTCGCCTTCGCCCACTGACCGCTCGGCCCCGCCTTTCGGCCCCTTTCCTTTCCCGTTCGCCCACTGACAGGTGGAGCCCACCTGTCAGGACCTTCGTCCCCGATGGAAGGGTATCGCTCCCCTTTCCTTCTGGCGACCCCCTTTCCTTCCCTCGCCGCCGGCCGCCACGATCCGGTTGGATCTACCTCGGACACCTTTCCCCGGAGCCCCCCGATCCCTTTCCGCCCTTAGGCCACGCGTTTTGATGAGTATGGAAGCCGGGCCGAGGGAATGGAACCCTCGCCGGAGAAGGAAGGAAACCTTCAGTTTCCTTCCATTTGTCCGCCGCCGGTGACCCTATAAATACCCTCGCCCACGCCGCCCTCAGCCACACCACCTAAAGCCCTAGCCGAAGCCCTCCAGAGCGCTGTTGCCACTTTTTCGAGCTCTTCCACTGCTCTGCCTCCGGCGAGCGATCGCCGCCGCCTCGGACCCTCGCCGCCCTAGCCACCGCCACCATCAGATCCGTCGTCGCTCGCCCATCCCCGGCATCCACTCCGTCGGCCGTGAAGACCGCCGGATCGCCGTCGCCGTCGACCACCCGAACGCCTTGCTTCGTCTACCCTCGCCGCCGGCCGCTGTCCGTCGCCCTCCGTCGCCGCCAGAGGTATCATCGTGATCGCCATCCTCTCCTCTTTCCATTTTCGCCATGATCTAGGCCCCTAGGCCCTCGCCGTCGCCGCCGTGGCCGCACCCGAGCCCGCCGTCGCCGGAGACGAAGGGGGTACTCGACCCCTTAGCGTGTGTCGTGCCGGATCACATCTGAGCCGCACGATCTGGATCGGACGGCACAGATTAGATCCTGTGGGAACTAATCTGAGCCCTCAGATCTGGTCAAACCGGTACCCTTTAATCCTGGCCGTTGATCACGACTTAAAAAGTTGACTCAATCTGGTGCGTCCACGTCGTACCGATTCACAGGATCTAATCGCAGCCGTCCATTTTCATTTAAACGTTCCGCCTCGCGCCTGGCCGCTTGATCTGGATCGGACGATCCAGATCGGTTCGGTCCACGCGCACAGTGGCGCGGTCCACCGTGGGCCTGGCTCACCGTGGACCAGAGCCCATTTTCCAGTTTAAATAAAATTCCAGAAAATTGTTTAAACTTTGAAAATTCATATCTTGCTCAATTTAACTCCAAATTTCACCATTCAAATTTTGTTAAATTCAGTAAATTATTCTCTACACATTAATGCCATAAAAACAGTATGTTACTGTTACCCAAAATATTTTTAGCAAATAAAAGAATAGAAACCCCTTAGGGATAAATTATTAATTCAACAAAATGAATTAGGGAAAAATCCTAAAAAGTTAAACTTTACTGTTTATGCAAAAACTCAGAATATTAAAATATTACCTCACATAAAAACACCCTCAACCATGTATGTTCCTTTATTTGGTGGATTTTATCTGTTTATTGAATGGATTATTTATTTTTTCCGTATCGAGAAGACTACGAGTTCATCGAGGAGCAGGAGTTCTACCCCGAGGTTCCTCCATCCCCTTTGCTGATCAAGGCAAGTCATCGACCATCTCTGTGGAAACAGTTGATCATAATTGAGCCCATGTTTTAATAAGTTATCGCTATAACCCATAGGTTAATATTGCATTAGTCCAATAATCAAGCCTTACACTTATATTTATTAGATCCATGTCCTTGTGTGCAAACCCAAGCCATGCTTATTGAGCCTTAACTCCTTGTCACTCCACTATAAAAATATTAGCTAGTGCCCAATGTACCGGCACAACTGCTATAGGTTAAAAAGAACGAGTCGTAGATAGCTGGATTCTGTATATGAATTTTCCTGTTATTCTCGTCTCTGGACTCTGTTGGAGTTGGCTAGGTTATAAGTATGCTGGGTTCCGGGTGCAAGCTCGGGCACTGGTTTTTCGCACCCGGGGCACTATAAGGACCGGTCTGCGGGATCTGTTGCAAAGCATTTCCGTACCAACCACAAGTCTAATGGGTAAGTCCTAACTGGAAGTATGGAATACTCCGGCTCGATGCACCATAGAGGAGGGGGCAAGGGGCTAGCCTGCGGGCGACTTGTACCGACGAGGCTCAAGGGGGGGGGGTATGGTGGGGCTCCGATGCGTCGGGACACCATATGAAACCCATAAGAGGGTGCTATTGGGTCGGGGAGGACTATATGGAAGGGTTTGGCACGAGTTCCCGTGTGATGGGTCATCTCGTTACACTTCGGTGTAAGTGATGAGTGCGTGCCTTGTGGGTACAGTGGTACATCTCTGATCAGAGTATTTCAATCTTTTCGAAAAGCCGAGCCCACGATCAAGGGCGGGTTGTGTGACTACTCGCAGTTAGTTTACAATTGTTTGAATGGTCAAGTTATTCATGGCACGTAAGGACTGTTGAGCGAGGTGGGGCTGACTGTACCCCTCGAGTTAGAAGATGATGATGCACACACACATGTTTACTTTTCCGTACTAATAAATTGTTCACATTTAAAGCTTTACAATTATGCTGCTTCCGCTAAACTAGCCACTATCCCCCTTGATATTACCTTGCATTATATTTGCATTTGGTGGCTTGCTGAGTACATCTGTACTCACCCCGTTGACTTACAACATCAGAGCCCGTCTACTACGAGGAGGATGAAGGTCTGGAGTAGCGACCCAGTCAAAGCGAGACTGGAAGGAGGCGTTCATCTAGGACCCTGATTTTATTAGTTTCTCTTCATCTTTATTCACTTTTGTATTAATGCGGTCTACGGACCGTGAATGATTGCCCGTATTGTACGAGGTCGCATGATGAACGTCTTGTTTTATTGATTTTCTATGGAATTTCAATAAAGTCCTGATTTATTAAATCGGGGCGCGATAGAGTGTGGCACAGAGCGAAGTATACTTCGAAGCTTACTTCAGACAACGTAATTCGAAGCTTAACCTTTGAAAGAGTAGCGAAGCCCAACACACGGTAGAAAGATCAAATTGAAGCCTATACTCAACCTTCGAAGCTAGCTTGGTCGAGGTATGACAACTGAAGTTGAGACCTCCGTTCAGAGAATTAACTTCGAAAGACAAGCTCCGAACATGCACACTTTGACCCTCGAAAATGACAACAAGAAAGAACTCTCGTCGAGCGAAGTCTACCAGAAAAACAAGCTTCGGAGCCAACTTCGAAACCTGTCGAGGTATGGACTTCGAAGAGCTCAAGTCGGAGTACCTTCGCACAGTCGTTCGAAGTATGTCACGCTGACCGCACAAAAACGTACTTCGAAGCTAGCAACGCAGTACACAAAATGAAGTTCGAAGTTCAAGCGGAGCCCTCGAGGATGTCAGATCGAAGCCTGCCTCACGAAGCTGAGGGACTTCGAACAGAGAGAAGGGGCTTCGCCAGAAACAGCCAGAAAAGAGACTTTAGCCCTGCTAACTCGATCAAAAAGCTGTGCAGGAAAAAGAAAGGCTAGAGTACTAGTGTACTGTTGCTACAGTGAAGTAGTACTACTTGCAAACAGCTGAGGAGCCATGCTGAATAGCGTGGGCCTCATGGCTCCAGAAGTGATGAGTCATTGTCAACGATAGTCAAAGAGGACAAAAGAAGAAGAGATCTGCTGTTTCATGGGCCTCGTGTGACTCAGGTACACGGGCAGCGAGCGACTGTCGGGCAGAGGAGGCTGCGAAGTCGGGCTGGCCCAATCCGGGTACATGGGCTAGAAGCAGTAGAAGACCCACTGGGCTGTTGATCAGGACTGACTCAGGTACACGGGCGGTGAGCGATTGCCAGGCTGAGAGAGCTGCGGAGTCGGGCCGGCCCAATCCGGGTACCTGGTGCAAAGCCGGTGGAGGCTTTGTCAGTTTCGGCGCAAAACTGACAACCGTTGATCTTGTATCCGACTGTCCAGAAGAGAGGCCGTAGTCGCTACGAAAGCTGAGCTTCCGGATAAGTCATTCGTGAGTCTGTAAAAACCCTAAGGGGCTGGTAGAATATTCCTAGTGGTGGGCTGCCTATAAATAGGACCCCAATCCCTAGGGTTGGACTACCCTCCCAGAATTCACTGTTTAATCCATTGGGTCATTTTGCCTCTCACGCTCTCTCTCTCCTGTGTGCGCCGCCAGGCATTGGTTCATCCCTTTTTGCCTTGCATTACTTTGCTCCCGTGAGATTGAATTCTTTGTTAATTGTGGAGGTGTGTGCATTGATTCCTCTGATTCAAGAAGCTTCGGTTTGTTGTGCTGGTTGATTTTATTCCTGAGGATGTGTCCCTGTTGCGTGTGTTCTTCGTGAGAAGTAGTACTAGTTCTTGCTGTTGCAAGTAGTACTGCTACTGTAGCTACAGTACTCACTGCCAGCCTTTTACCTTCTACCGCACAGTTTTTTGATCGAAGCAGACTGAATTGAATGCCTTTTTGACTGTTTTCTGGCGAAGCCATCATCTTAGTTTCGAAGCCCCTCAGCTCCGTGAGGCAGGCTTCGAACGTATACCCTCAGAGGCTTCGTTCGAACTTCGGACTGCATTTTTGTTTTTTTTGTGTGTCTGGCTTCGAAGTTTTCTTAAAAACTGACAGCATCTCTACTTCGAACGTCTGTGCGAAGGTGCTCCGACTTGAGCACTTCGAAGTCCTCACTTCGATGGGTTTCGAAGTTGTCTTCGGAGCTTGTTCCTCTGATAGACTTCGTTTTATTCTCTCTGACGCATATCAGCCTTCGCCTTTCAGTTCGAAGCTCACTCCTTTCGAAGGTAGAGCTTAGGCTTCGAAAATTGGTTTTCTGTTGTGTGACAGGCTTCGCTTCTTTGTCCGAAGGTTGTCTGTTTGTGTGTTGTGTTCGAAGTTTTCTTTTCAAAGGTTCTTGCTCCGAAGCACTCGGTTTGAAGCTGTGTTCGAAGCCTTGTATACGAAGTACATACTTCGAACCAGGCTCCGGCATTGTCATACTTCGCTTCGAAGTATACTTCGCTGCTTGCCACTTCGAACTAGGCTAGACCGTGACACCTTCGGCATCTCGGACAGGCTTCGTCACCAACTTCTGAAGCAGGCTTCGACTAGCGAAGCAGGCTTCGACAAGTTTCAAACAGGAGACAAATTTGGACAATAACTTCTCATTTCACTTTACATTTACTTAGATTATTTCCTTGGGAAGTTTAGGCCTGTTATACAGTATTCTTTTGCCTAGTTGCACATCTTTAATAGTTCTCTGTTTGTCATCAGTTGCTTCTAGGTTAGATACCTTTAGACTTAGGCTTTCTGTTTATTCTCCGCTGCTTAGTCTTTTGAGGTGCGTAGGGTATTGGGAACAGGCCATTGATTCGAAAGAATTTTTAAGGCGCCCATTCACCCCCCTCTGGTCGCTACTTTCGGTCCTACAAGTGGTATCAGAGCGAGGTTAGGGTTTTTCCATACCTTAACCGGTTCTAAACCCCGGTAGTGACCATGACGTCTCCTGGCAAGGTCCCGTCCTTGGAAGCCTATGGCTATAATTATTGGAAGACTCGCATGCGAGCCTATCTCATGAGCCAGGGTTCGGACATATGGGACATTTGCGTTCACACCACGTTTGTCATTTTGCCAGTTACTGAGCAAGGTACTGCTGGTATCATTGCTCAGCATCTGAGCAACAGTAAGGCTGTGAACATTCTGTTTTCTGGCTTAGGTCCCACTGAATTTGAGCGTGTGAGTCATCTCTCCACTGCGAGAGAGATCTGGGCTACCCTCAAGGCACACCATGAGGGAACAACACAGGTCAAGGCTCGGCTCTATCAGACCTACCGGCGTGAGTACGAGAACTTCACACAAAAGCCGGGTGAATCTGTTGAAGCTTTGTTTGGTCGCTTTCAATCGATCATTAACAAGCTTCGGGACAACAAGGCTGAGGGTGCTCAGTTAGTCTCAGATCATGAGCAGGCGCTCAAGGTTCTCCATACCTTGGACCCAAAGATCTGGGAGATCAAGGTATCCTCTATCGTTGAGAGCACTTCTTTCGATACCTTGACCATTTCTGAGTTATTTAGCAAGCTGAAGGCCACTGAGGTAGATATCCAGTTGAGATCAAATCTCACTGGTTCTGGATCAAAATCCCTGGCCCTTGCTACACCTTCTGTTGATCCCTTTGCTGTGAGCTGTGCTGGGTTCTCTTTGATGTCTATCATTGAGGACCAGCTTGAGTCTTTGGGAGATGATGATTTGTGTCTGTTTAACAACCGGGTGCGTCGTGTCTATGACAAGAGAATGTTCAAAAGACACGGCACAAAATCCGGATGCTTTGAATGTGGTGATCCAGGACACTTCATCGCCGACTGCCCCAAGCGCAATGGATACAAGAAGGGCACCGGTGGCAGCTTCCACGACTCCGGCAAGCAGGAGAGCTCTTCCTTCATCAAGGGCAAGCCGAAAACCCGATTCTTCAAGAAGGCCCTGAAGGACTACCGGCGAGAAAACAAGAAGCGCGACAAGGCCTTCTTCGCCGAGATGGAGAAGAGCTACTCCAAGCGGTCCACATCCTCTTCCTCTTCATCGAGCTCAAGTGAAGAGGAGATCGCCATCAGGAAAGGGAAGGACAAGGACGATCCGGCGGGCCTCTGCTTTATGGCTTTCGGGGATAAGCCGAAGAGCCGCTCACACCAGCGCCGAAGATCCCGCAAGAGCTTCTGCTCAATGGCTCTTGGGGATAGGGAATAAAAGAGCTCCTCCGACGACTCCGATGACGACGACAACAAGGTATCATCTTACGAGCGCGAAATCGTTGATTTACTTGAGAGTAATCGTCAGGAGTTGAAATATCGGGAAAAACTGCTTAGGGAGGCTAAGAAGAGGATAGATGAGTTAGAGAGTGAGCTTGCTGTGGCCAACGGCAGAATTGAGAGTCTATCTTCTTCCCCTTGCTTGGGTGATAGCAGTGAGTGCCCGAAGTGTGAGGTGCTTCTGTGTGACCTGTCGACTCTGAAGTCCAGGTACACAGAAAGGGTTGAGGAGAGAGACGCTTTGGCCACTGAGCTTGAAAGCGCTCAGCCACAGGATGCGATGTGCCACACTATGAAGAGTCTTCATTCCAGTAACCCCTCCAATCTTGTGAGCAGCAGATGGGATGTAGAATTGAGCCATCTCTTCTTCTGACAAAGGATTGTGAGTGAACTCATCATGCAGTCTGAGGCCAGAAGAGAACCTTATGTCCCAAGCACTCTGAATTTCTTGCTTTGTAGCAATGCAAAAGATATCTCCAGTCATCCATGTAAGAGAATCACAAGTGGCAGGTATGAAAACTGTGGCATAAAACTGACGGATAACATCCCAATTGAAATCTTGCTTCAGACTCACTGTTTTGTTTATACCAACAGTTCCAAATATGTTCCTGAGAGCTGCAACCTCTCCACTTAGATCCCTCCAAGAAATCCACTTATGCGGAGCCAAAGAACGGTTCTCATATGCAATGTTGAATACCTCTTTCTGAAATTTTGTATGAAACCGCTGATATGATGTATCTCTTGGTCTGAGAAATTGATTGTGGTGGCGCAGACGAGCAAAGTTCTCTTGATTCCGGACATCTACCTTGAACTCCAAGGATGCAAAAGGATCTTCACTAGCTGCTGGAGGCTGAGGTGCTAATTCTTCTTCATTCTCAGAGCTGTCATCCTCATAGGCAAAGTCCTCGTCACTGTCATCTTGAAAGTGCCGGGATGATTGGCCACGGTCCTCGACAAACTTTGAGCGACGCTCATTTCCTTGAGAACGGCCGGCGCGAGGCATGACTGAATCAAAGATTTAACCCAGATAAGGTAAAAGATATGATTTGAGACAATCTATGAATTTGTTAGAGGGCAAAAGCATCAATGAGTAATGATGTGCAAAAGAGGGGCAGGCATTGGGAGGCCGGTCTGACCGAGGTAATATGGCCGGTCTGACCGTCAGTACATGGTCGGTCGGACCGCCCATTGCCCACCGGTCTGACCGGCCTAGCAACCCGGGCACAAATCCCCTTTTGCACAAAACTTCTCCATAATCAAAATTTGCCATATCAAATTGCATAGAGGCATGGGAAATAGTATCACAAGGCTAACAATTGAGTTTAAAGAGGATTTAGCCTTGGCAAGTTGACATGCAAGCCCATGAACAAGAACCTTAACCCTAGCCTCCAAAATGATGAAAACAATGGATTTGATCGGAGGAAGTTCTTACCGGCAAGGGAAAATGAACTCGAGGTCGGACCGGAGAAGATCTACCGGTTGGACCGGCAAGAAGATCGAAGAAACGAAATTTCTAGGGTTGGGGGCAAGAGTGGAGGAGAGGAACTCGGTTTGAGAGGAGAGGAAATAATAGAGGGGAGAGAAAACTGAATAGAGAGGGGAGATATAACCCTGCCCGAGCCCCGGTCTAACCGGCCATGTAGGCCCGGTTGGACCGACGCAGCAAGGGCGGTCGGACCGGCCATGTAGGCCCGGTCAGACCGACACCACTATAGCTCAGCAATTAAAAACAAGGCACAAAGAGGAGCTTAAGTGAGAAATATAGCAAAATAATTTTGAAAAATTTCAAACTTTGCAGAAACTTAGAATAACTCCCAAGGTTTATAAAACATCAAGTTTTCAAATTTTTAAGTTCAAAAAGAAACCGTTTGCAGCCAGAGTTTTCAACACGTCCGAACTCTTGTCCGAACACTTATCTGAACTTTAATTCTTTGAATATCTTTTGATAGGATGGATAAAGTTAAAACATTTGAATACGAAAAATGATCATATGATCCATATCTATAAGTTTTGTTTTGGACAAAAGTTCAAAATATGTCTTGAAATAAAATCATGGGAGAAATTTGTTTTTAACTCAAAGATAGGATTTTGAGGATACCAAAACTTTCAAATTTTGTTTTTCAACAACCTGAGCAATTTTCAACATATAAGAGTAACCTTATACTCCCCCTTAATGTATAGCCTTAGAAACACATATAAAAGTACATGAACTTCAAATATGGCATTGCAAGCATAAAAGCATACATATATGTCACAAGGATAAAAAATTCTAAAACTCACACATATGCATGGTTTCAAGCCACATTTGAGAAGTCTATTATATTCAATTCATTCCTAAGCTTACAAAAACGGGATTCATCTAGTGGTTTGGTAAAGATATCTGCTAATTGATCTTCGGTTCTTATGTGGCTAATGACAATGTCACCTTTGCCAACATGATCTCTTAGAAAGTGGTGGCGAATATCAATGTGCTTGGTTCTAGAGTGTTGGACTGGATTGTTGGCAATTTTGACGGCGCTATCATTGTCACAAAGAAGAGGGACATTTGAGAATTCTATACCATAATCAAGCAAGGTTTGCCTCATCCAAAGTAATTGCGCACAGCAACTACCCGCGGATACATATTCTGCCTCAGCGGTGGAAAGGGCAACGGAGTTTTGTTTCTTAGAGGCCCAAGAAACAAGAGATCTTCCAAGGAATTGACAGCTCTAGAAGTGCTTTTACGATCAACTTTGCAACCGGCATAATCCGAATCGGAATAGCCAATTAGCTCAAATTTAGCACCTTTAGGGTACCACAAGCCTATATGGATGGAATGTTTTAAATATCTTAGAATTCTCTTGACCGCCATCAAATGACAATCTTTTGGTGCGGCTTGAAATCTAGCACACATGCAAACACTAAACATGATATCGGGCCTAGATGCGGTAAGATAAAGCAAACTACCAATCATGGATCTATATAATTTTTGATCTACCGGTTTACCTCCCTCATTTAGGTCGAGATGTCCGTTGGTCGCCATAGGGGTCTTGATAGGCTTTGCTTCCATCAATCCGAACCTTTTGAGAAGATCATGAATATACTTCGTTTGGCTCACAAAGGTTCCATTCTTGAGTTGCTTGACTTGAAGTCCAAGGAAGAAACTCAATTCTCCTATCATGGACATCTCAAATTCCCTAGACATCATATCACCAAAAACTTTGCACAATTCTTCATTAGTAGAACCGAATATAATATCATCGACATAAATTTGACAGACAAAGAAATCATCATTAATTATTTTTGTAAACAAGGTAGTGTCGACTTTACCAATTTTAAAACCCTTTGAGAGGAGAAAATCTCTCAATCTTTCATACCAAGCTCTAGGAGCTTGTTTTAGACCATAGAGAGCTTTTGAGAGTTTATAAACATGATTAGGATTTTTAGGATTCTCAAAGCCGGGTGGTTGTTCAACAAAAACTAGTTCGGCTATTTCGCCATTCAAGAAAGCACTTTTCACATCCATTTGATATAACTTAATATCAAAACATGAAGCAAAAGCAAGTAAGATGCGAATAGCTTCTAGTCTAGCAACGGGAGCAAAGGTTTCACCAAAATCCAAACCTTCGACTTGAGTGAATCCTTGTGCTACCAATCTTGCCTTGTTTCTCACGACCAACCCGTTTTCATCTTGCTTGTTCCTAAAAACCCACTTTGTTCCAATTATGTTGTGCTCCTTGGGTCTCTCCACCAATGTCCAAACTTTGTTTCTTTCAAAGTTGTTGAGCTCTTCATGCATAGCATTTACCCAATCCGGGTCATTTAGAGCTTCTTCTACATGTTTAGGTTCAATAGAAGAAACAAACGAGTAATGTTCACAAATAGAAGCAACACGAGATCTAGTTTGAACACCCTTACTAATGTCACCCAAGACTTGATCAATTGGGTGATCTTTTGCGGTGGCATTGTGAACTTTGGATGGAATAGTAGAGGATTGATCTTTGGCTTCATCTTCATCAAGTTGAGTCAAATTTTGCGTAGTGGAAGTAGAAGCTTCAACTTGAGTGGAGGATGGAAGTTCATCATCTTCTTTAGGCTTGATGTCACCAATTGACATTTTCTTCATTGCCCTTATCAAGCCTTCATCACCTACATCATCCAAATTCTCGTGCCCCTCTTGGGACCCATTAGTTTCATCAAATTGAACATCCGAGGTTTCTTCAACAATACCTTTGTTCTTGTTATACACTCGGTATGCCTTGCTATTTGATGCATATCCAAGAAGAAATCCTTCATCACAACGACTTTAAAACTTGGTTAGTCTAACACCTTTTCTATAAATATAGCATTTGCAACCAAAAACTCGAAAGTAAGCAATATTTGGTTTTCGTCCAATTAAGAGTTCATATGGAGTCTTTTTCAAAAGACGATGTAAATAAAGACGATTAGAAGCATGGCAAGAAGTGTTTATAGCTTCCGTCCAAAAAGAGTCGGAGACACTATACTCATCAAGCATAGTTCTAGCCATCTCAATAAGGGTCCTATTCTTTCTTTCCACAACACCATTTTGTTGTGGTGAATAGGTGGCGGAAAGCTCATGTTTAATGCCGAGATCATCACAATAATCCTCAATATTTGTATTTTTAAACTCGGATCCATTGTCACTCCTTACTTTTACAATAGAAAAGTTAAATTCGTTTTGAGCTCGTTTTGCAAACTTTTTGAAAATCTCGGAGGTCTTAGCTTTGTCATGTAAAAAGAAGACCCAAGTAAATCTTGAGAAATCATCCACAATAACAAGACAAAAACTATTTCCACCGATGCTTTTGTAAGTTGTCGGACCAAATAAATCAATATGCAAAAGCTCCAAAGGTCTAGAAGTGGACATGATGCTTTTGCTAGGATGAGAGCAAGCAACTTGCCTCCCCGCTTGACAAGCACTACAAAGTTTATCTTTTTCAAATTTTATATCTTTCAACCCAACAACCAAATCTCTTTTTGCAAGTTTGTTTAGTTGATTCATTCCCACATGAGCAAGCCTTCTATGCCAAAGCCAACCCAATGAAGTTTTTGCAACCAAACAAGTTTTCAAATTCGCTTCATTTGAAGAAAGATCCACCAAATAGAGATTTCCAAAACGAAAACCTTTGAAAACTAAAGAGTTATCATGGATACTTGTTACAAATACTTCTTGAGGATTAAATGTGCATGAAAGGCCAAAATCACATAGTTGAGCAATGGACAATAAGTTGAAATTTAATGACTCAACTAGTGAAACATTTGAAATGGAGAAATCATTTGAGATAGCAATTTTACCTAGACCCATTACCTTTCCTTTACTATTGTCACCGAAGGTCACTCTTTCTTGATCTTTAGCACCAACTTCAAACGATGTGAACATTTTCCTATCACCGGTCATATGTTGAGTGCACCCACTATCAAGCACCCAATGTGATCCTCCGGTGTGGTAGTTTACCTACAAAAGATCAAGCCCTTTTAGGTACCCAAATCTTTTTGGGTCCTTGTAGGTTAGTTATCAAGGCCTTTGGCACCCAAATAGATTTCTTCTTTTCTCCTAAAATAGGAGTGCCCAAAAACTTAGCATAAATAGAGCCATCATTAAATCTCTTTAGCATGTAATGAGAATCAAATACATCATTTTTAGGAATATTGTTTATGTGGCATTCACCAATTATGTGACCAACTTTTCGACATTTATTACAAAATTTTCCATTTCTCTTAACAAACCTTGGGGCTTGGTAGGAAGGCTTTTTGCCCTTCTTGGGAACAAATCTTTGTTGGCTTAAAATTTCATCAAGAGTATTTTTACCTTTGAAGCATCTTTCCAAACTCTTACTTAGTTTGGCAACTTGCTCCTTGAGCTCATGATTTTCAACAATCAACAATGAATTTGATGGAGATGATTTATTTGTTGAACATGAAGCAATATCAAGAGTGGATGAGCATGGCATAGCAAGTAAGTCATCACATGAGGTTGATATGCTAGTCTTTGTAGGAATGCAATTTTCAACATTTAGACATGCATCATCAAAAATATCACATGTGACCCCTACATCTACTTTTGGCCTAATGAGTGTAGAGGCAATAAGTGCTTCATGAGCTTCCTCAAGCTTCTCATGAGAGACCAAAAGCATCATATGAGAAGTTTTCAACTCCTCATATTTAGCCGTTAAGGACTCATGATCTTTCTTGAGAGCCTTAAATTTGACTCTTTCTTTGCCACTTAACTCATTCAGCTCCTCAAGCATTTGTGCAAGATCATCATAAGATAATTCATCATCACTATCATTTTGTTCATTAACACAAGTAGATGTTACCTTAGTACTTCCTTTGCCATGAGACAAAAAGGAGAGTATAGTGATGAAGCTTCCGTGATTGCGATTCCTGCCATGTTCTTCTTTCTTGAGTTTGACTCACCACCGGAGTCGGAGCTTGAAGAAGAATCGGAGCTATCTTCATTCGAATCCCATTCTCCCACAAATGCTTAATTTTTACCCTTTTTCTTGTTCAACTTCTTGAAGAGCTTTTTCTTTCCATTCTTCTCTTTGTTCTTCTTTTGAGATTTATCATCTTCGCTTTCTTGTTTGTTCGGGCATCTTGAGGCAAAATGACCCTTCTCATTACACTCGAAACATCTTACATTCTTGAGGTTTCTTTTGGTTGACTTCTTGTCACCATTGTTCTTGAATGAGCTTGAAGAACTTCCTCTCTTTTTCATAAACCGGTTGAACTTTCTCACAAAGAGAGCCATTTTTTCATCTTCGGTATCGCCATCACAAGAGGTGTCTTCTTCTTCTTCTTCACATTTCTTTTCAACCTTGGCCTTCAAGGCAATATTCTTCTTCTTGGATGAGGAGTGATCTTCGGTGCTTCCTTCAACTCTCTTGTTTTTGTAAATCTCATTTGTGTTGATAGTTCCCAAAAGTGTTGTGGGTGTCAAACTTGACATATCCGAGTTGATGAGGAAAGTCACCAACGTGTCATATTTCTCGGGCAAAGCTCTCAACATCTTTTGAGCAACTTCCAACTCCGTGTACTTCACTCCAACACCCTTGAGATCATTGACAATCACATTGAGTCTTGCATACATCTCATTGACACTTTCATTTGGCAACATGGTGAATGTTTCATAGTTGATCTTTAGGTAGTGCGACTTGGCATTCTTCACACTTGTTGTTCCATCATGTATATCTTGAAGAGTGGTCCAAATGTCGTGTGCCGTTGAAATATTGCTTATCCTATTGAACTCTTCGGCACACAAACAATTGAACAAAGCATTTGTAGCTTGAGCATCAAGTTGCATATCCTTTTTGTTTTGATAGGTTAGATTCATCTTGTCTTCAACTTCAAAACCTAACTCAACAATACGCCAAATTTCAAAGCTCATGGCTTTGAGGTGAGCAGCCATACGAACTTTCCAAATAGAATAGTTAGTGCCATCAAAGTAAGGACCTTTGCCTACGTTGTGAACCACCTCGTCGGACATCTTCTCTCTAGGCGGTAAAGCCTAACTTGAGAGACCAAGCTCTGATACCACTTGTAGGATCGATGTACCGACTAGAGGGGGGTGAATAGGCGGTTTTTAAAACTAATTCGATTTCAGTTAAACAATGAACAAGGTCCTAAGGCAATGGTAGCAAACCGCTAGAACATGTATATTACTCTAGAAAAGTAAGCTTGCACAAATAAACTTGCTCGAAGATAAAGGGACAAGAGACAACCGAATTTTATCCCGAGGTTCGGAAATTTGCCAATTTCCTACGTCCTCGTTGAGGCGAGTTTCACTTGACCGCTCTCTTCACCAAGCCTCGGATTTCTCAAAGAGAAATTAGCTTGAAGATGAGCCGGCACCGGAAGTGCAACTCTCGGGCCTCGATCACTAGTGGTAGCTCTTCTCCACTCCGGATAGGCGAGCTCCAACCTTCACAACCTCCCGGGTCTCCTCCACAACCTTCTAGGAGAGATCACCGGTTTCTTCTCCAAGCCGTCTAGGAGATGGCAATCTCCAAGAGTAACAAGCTGCAATCAAAGCTAGGAGAAGAGGATCAAGTGCCAAAATGCCAATGCAATGCAATTCACTCAATCACTTGATCACCCCTTTTTCTTCCCAACCTCACTAGTGCTCAAATTAGTGCTCAATGGTGGGAGAGACTCTCTTGTGCTCAGGAATGCTCAAATGAATGCCAAAAGTCTAGCAAAAGAGTTGTAGCAAGGGTTTATATAGCCACACACCCAAAAACTAGCCGTTACACAAGTTAGGTGGCTCTCTGCGCATTGTCGGTCTGACCGCCCATCTTGGGCCGGTCTGACCGACCTCAACTGCAACGGCTAGAAAACTAGCCGTTTTACTGATGTGACAGGATGCCTCGGTCTGACCGTCCATGCTGGCCCGGTCAGACCGGCCCTACCCGGTTTGACCGGCCATCGGCTCGGTCGGACCGATAGTGCTCCCGTCGGCTCTGTAAACCAGCAGTTTTCTGCCCTGCGCAACCCGGTCGGACCGGCCCCCTGGCCGGTCGGACCGCCCAACTCCAGCCGGTCTGACCGGACCCACATGGTCGGTCAGACCGCCAGGGTTAGACAACTCCAACAAAACGCTGCAATATGTTTTTCAAAGAATTTGCCAAAATAGCAACTTTTGCAACAATCACACATGATCAAAAGATACTATATGCAATGCAAATTGGCACTTGAAAATCAACTCATAACCAAGATGCAACCCCTCTTTATAGTACGGCAAAAACAAAATTTAAACCTAGCCTAATTGATCGCTCCAAAACACCTTGATCAATTTCTAGATTCCTTCAAACCTTTTGCCGTAGCCTTTAAACGTCCAGATCTTCGGGTTTCCATCTTGTGCTCCATTTGCGCGGGACCTACTCATTTCCTTCACACTTAAGAAAAATATTAGTCCTCAAAACGCATGTTTATCATTAATTACCAAAACTCACATAGGGCCTAGATCTTCAGAGATGGCTCACACGCTCAAACTCAGTGTGACCTAAACCAGAAAAGAGAATGTTCATGGCTTTACTATTGCTCAGATGTTGGGCAATGATACCAAGAGTACCATGCTCAGCAACTGGCAAAATGACAAACGTGTCGTGAACGCAAATGTCCTAGATGTCCGAGCCCTGACTCATGAGATAGGCTCGCATGTAGGGGCGGAGCCAAGGTTTGGCTTGGGGGTTCCTAGGAACCCCCTTGCAAAAAAAAATTAGTTATTATTGTTAATTTTTCACCTTTTGTGCACCCCCTTAGATTTAATTCGGTGTACCGCTTAAAGCGGTGCACCCCCTTCAATTTTACTCTAGCTCCGCCACTGAGTCGCATGCGAGTCTTCCAATAGTTATAGCCATAGGCTTCCAAGGACGGGACCTTACCAGGAGAAGTCATAATCACTACTAGGGTTTAGAACCGGTTAAGGTATGGAAAAACCCTAACCAGGCTCTGATACCACTTGTAGGACCGAAAGTAGCGACCAGAGGGGGGGTGAATGGGCGCCTTAAAAATTCTTTCGAATATATGGCATGTTCCCAACACCCAACGCACCTCAAAAGACTAAGCAACATAATATGAACAGATTGCCCAAGTCTAAAGGTATCTAGCCTAGAAGCAACTGATGTCAAACAGAGAACTACCAAAGCAGTGCAACTAGGCAGATAAACAAAGTATACTAGACATGTCAGGCCAAACTTCTCAATGAATGATCTAAGTATATATAAAGTGAGATGAGAAGTTACTGTTCAGATTTGTCTCCTGTTCGGAACTTGGCGAAGCCTGCTTCACTGTGTCGAAGCCTGCTTCGGAGGTCAGTTGCGAAGCCTGCCGAAGGCTGTTGTGAACGTGCCGAAGGTTGGTTGTCTATCCTAGTTCGAGTGTGGCACAGAGCGAAGTATACTTCGAAGCTTACTTCGGACAACGTAATTCGAAGCTTAACCTTTGAAAGAGTAGCGAAGCCCAACACACGGTAGAAAGATCAAATCGAAGCCTATACTCAACCTTCGAAGCTAGCTTGGTCGAGGTATGACAACCGAAGTTGAGACCTCCGTTCAGAGAATTAACTTCGAAAGACAAGCTCCGAACATGCACACTTTGACCCTCGAAAATGACAACAAGAAAGAACTCTCGTTGAGCGAAGTCTACCAGAAAAACAAGCTTCGGAGCCAACTTCGAAACCTGTCGAGGTATGGACTTCGAAGAGCTCAAGTCGGAGTACCTTCGCACAGTCGTTCGAAGTATGTCACGCTGACCGCACAAAAACGTACTTCGAAGCTAGCAACGCAGTACACAAAATGAAGTTCGAAGTTCAAGCGGAGCCCTCGAGGATGTCAGATCGAAGCCTGCCTCACGAAGCTGAGGGACTTCGAACATAGAGAAGGGGCTTCGCCAGAAACAACCAGAAAAGAGACTTTAGCCCTGCTAACTCGATCAAAAAGCTGTGCAGGAAAAAGCAAGGCTAGAGTACTAGTGTACTGTTGCTACAGTGAAGTAGTACTACTTGCAAACAGCAAGAACTAGTACTCCTCGTGAAGAACAAATCGCAGCAACAGAGAAGCTTCTTCTCAGAGAATAAATTAGCCGCATGCGCACAACAGCAAAGATATTAAATGAAGTGCTGCGCACACAAATGCTTCGCACAAAAACAACCGAAATAAATTCTTCCAGAACAGTAAACAGAATGAATCTCAAGAAGAAACAGATGCACTGCCTGGCGGCGCACACAGAAGCAAGAGAGAGAAAACAGGGAACAAAATGACCCAATGGATTGAAAAGTGAATTCTAGAAGGGGTGACCTAACCCTAGGGATTGGGGCCCTATTTATAGGCAGCCCAACACTAGGAATATTCCACCAGCCCCTTAGGGTTTTTACAGACGCTAAAATAAAGGAAATGACTCAACTTCCCTTAGGTATTTTTACAGACACGACTGACTGACTGTGGGCCTAGAGATACAGATGACTTATCCGGAAGCTAAGCTTTCGTAGCGACTACGACTTCTCTTCTGGACAGTCCGATACAAAATCAATGGTTGTCAGTTTTGCGCCGAAACTGACAAAGCCTCCACCGACTTTGCACTAGGTACCCGGATTGGGCCGGCCCGATTCCACAGCTCTCTCAGCCCGGCAATCACTCACCGCCCGTGTACCTGAGTCAATCCTGGTCAACAGCCCAGTGGGTCTTTTGCTGCTTCTGGCCCATGTACCCGGATTGGGCCAGCCCGACTTCGCAGCTCTCTCAGCCCGACAGTCGCTTGCTGCCCGTGTACCTGAGTCACACGCGGCCCATGAAACAGCAGATCTCCTCTCTTCTTCTGTCCTCTTTGACTATCATTGACAATGACTCATCACATCTGGAGCCATGAGGCCCACGCTATTCAGCATGGCTCCTCAAAGGCTTTGCCGAGTGTATTTTTAAAAAACACTCGATAAACATTTAATTTGTCGAGTGTTTTTTAAAAACACTCGGCAAACAAATCTTTGCCGAGTGCCCGAGATATTGCACTCGGCAAACTCGTTGTTTCCGGTAGTGAGATGAGGCTCAATTAGAGATGAGACTTGGGCCATGTTGGGCCAGCCCATCTCGGGCCCCCTTCGAGCCAGGACCTAAAATGGGCAGGCCGTTCTGGCCTGATAAATTTATGGGCTATATCAGGTTGGCCTGAAGTAGTGTTCGCCAAGCTCAGGCACGACCCAAAGCACGTCGAGCCTGGATGGGTCGGGTCGGCCTAGAAACGATCCTAACTTTGTAACATTGTTAGATTGTCTCTTACTAGGGTTATGAAAATATTTATTTAATTTATCTTTGAATAATGAAAATTCTAGTTCACATAAAATAATAGAACAACTCTGAAAAATTAGGAGAAAAAGATTTTCATTAATAATTTACACATGATACTAGTTCATTAATACTACTTTCTTTACCCTCGAGCATTTATATTTACATTTTGATTTGTCCTACATATGAATGACTCAAATTTTAGTTTGTCCTACATATGATATAGAGTAAGCTATATTCAAATAGTAATTTACAGACTTTTTTATTTTTAATAATAAGATGTAATGTTCTTCCGTTCTTATCAAACGTCTCCTCTTATGGGTTGTTGACGCATAGGATTTCTTGGCTCATGGGTCTTTCCGTCCTGAGTCGGCTTAGGCACGACCCACTTTATGGACCGTATCCGTGCTGCCCACCGGACCTAACCCCCAAGCCCATGTCCAGCCCTTATACGGGCCATGCTGGCCCGACCCATACGTGGGCCGTATCGGACCGTGCTTTGCGTGGGTCGGACCTTCGGGCTTTGGGCTGGCCTAAAAAAACTAGCCCAAGTCCCAGCTCTAGGCTCAATAACTACTAGAGCGGTACCATTTCAATAACTAGGGATGACAATTGTGTCTGATTAACCGTTTACCCACGGGTAAAAACCCTAATAGGATCGGATTTATTCCCAATTTCATATCTGACGGGTAAGCAGGTACAGGTATTTATATTGACTACCCATCTCATTTGCCCGTTTATATACAAATAAAATCCTAACTTACATCCTCTCTCCTCCTCCATCCCACATTCTCACCCTCTTGATCTCTCTCTCTAGCCAGCCTCAATCCCGCGCCGCCACACCTTCAACTCCCCTCTCTAGAGTCTAGCTCACATCGGCCTCACCGTAGCCTACACTGGTCCCACCGCATGCCAGCCTGCACTTTCCTTGGCATTAGGTGTGAAAGTGGTTCGGATAGTTTTCGACCGTATCCGGAAAAATGGATTCAAATTCAGATTTTTTTAATTCGGATACGGATTTTTCGAATACGGATTCGGATATTTTTTTCGGATACGGAAACGAATATGATCTGCCTGATATCCGTCGAATTCGAATATGGATTTGGATAATCTAGATAGTTCTTATCCGGATATCCGGGCCATTAAAAATGTAGGCCCAGTGGCCACACTGCAAGCCTGCAGGCCACACTGCCACAAGTGCTTACAGGCCCAGGAGGAGATTAGAAATAAAAAATAAAAATATATTTAAAAAAAATAAAGAATATTTTTTTAAAAAATATTTTTATAAATGGGATAAATTTCTATAATTTTTAACAGATAAAATGAAAAAGAATTTTTTTAGTTCTTTCAATTTAAATTTTAGAAACATAATGAATTACCTAAAAATAGCAAATTGACATATAACAATATCTAAATTTTTCATAAAATAATATATGTTGTATTTTAATTATAGAAAAACTTTAAACAAAGATTTAACTATTAATTTGCTTTTAAACCTAACACAATCCTTCTTAACATTCTAATTCGTTACTCTCAAATGTCCATCTTTCTTAACATCGTACATGAAAACTTTGTCAAAATAATTTTAATTTTTTATCACAACATTTATGTATCATATGATGATACCATGAGACGTCTCGTATTTTTCAGACTTCATTTGAATTTTTTAGAATTAAAATTTCATTATGCTCTATGTTATCCATCGAGTGTCGTAACATTTTTAAAAAACAAATCTTTTAATTTAGTGGATACTGACATAAAATAGACTCAAATGCATGAATATGATTTTTCTAGAATTTTTAGTTCATTATTTCATGCACTTGTAGTTCAAATTTGATAAATTTCAATATAAATCAAAGAAACATACATAATGAATTAAAAATAGCAAACTTATGTATAAAAATGTGAATTTTTTATAATATTAGATATGTTGTATTTTGATCATAGAAAAAAATTAAGTTGAAACGAAGATTTAACTATTGATTTGTTTTTAAACCTAACACATTCCTTCTTAACATTCTAATTCGTTACTCTCAAATCTCCATCTTTCTTAACATCGTATATGAAAACTTTATCAAAATAATTTTAAAATTTTATCACAACATCTATGTATCATATGATGATACTATGAGATGACTCGTATTTTTCAGACTTCATTTGAATTTTTTAGACTTAAAATTTCATTAATCTCTATGTTGTTCATCGAGTGTCGTAACATTTTTAAAAAAATATCTTTCAATTTAGTGGATACTAACTTAAAATAGACTCAAATGCATGAATATGATTTTTTTAGAATTTTTGGTTCATTATTTCATGCTCTTGTATTTCAAATTTGACAAATTTCAATATAAATCAAAGAAACATTCATAATGAATTAAAAAAATCAAACTTATGCATAAAAATGTGAATTTTTTATGAGATTAGAAATGTTGTATTTTGATCATAGAAAAAATTCAATTTTAAACGGACATTTACAATTCAAATTTACAATTTTAAACCTTATCTCTTTCACTCCAAAAATATGTCAATAGTCAACTTTGACTAAAACCCTACCAACCCAAATTTTTCTTTCTCTCCCAGTCTATCCTCCTCCCGCTGCCTCTCTCTCCCCCCGCCGCCTCTCTCTCCCCGTTCGTGATGATTTATGTGATGTTAACTATTATTTGTCATTTGTGTATTGTGATCGTGAATAAATAAATGCATTATTGATATTCGGTAAGTATTCGTAATCGTAATCGTATTCGATTCGTATCCGCTCCGTATTCGTATTCGATGATATCCGACTCTGTATCCGTATCCGGATTATCTGAATCCAAATTCGAATCTAAAAAAATATATGAAAAAGGATATGATATTAGTGATATTCGTCCGTATCCAATCCGTTTTCACCTCTACTTGGCATGCGTCGCCGTGCTGGCCTGTGCTTTCCCTAGCACGCGCCAATGTGTGCTGCTTCGTACCCTCCATGGCTGCGTCCTCTGACCGTCTTCTACACCAGGCCTAGCCTCGCTGGTCCCCTTCCTTCCTATCTGCCTAGCTACACCATCAATTTGTTTCATGAGTAAATGATTATACCCATGGGTATATGATGACCACGAGCGATAGGTATGTGCACAAGTTTTTATCCGTTGGGCAAATGGGTATGGGTATGAATATGCACTACCCGTATTTATCAGACATGATTGTCATCCTTGTCAGTAACCATGGTATCTGCTCGATAATCGAACAGATGATTTTTCGGCAAAATTTAAAAACTATAAAATCGTAGAAAATTATTTTTCAAGATAAATTAGAAACTTATAATACCACAAATTTTAAGTTAATAACTTCACATATAAATTACAATACAACATGATTAATTAGTATTTCGAGCATTTTTAACTTATCATTGATGGCTCTAGTGATTATAAGCACTAAGCAGCGTTGTATTCCTACGTAGACATTAGTTGTGATTTCACTGATTATCATTGCCTACAAATGTGCAATGAATTCATACTACAGTTACACAAAATATTGACAAAAATTGTTCCTCGGTTCCTAGTAGCAATCATATACAAATAAGTGCTAATAATACAAGAGCATGTCAATCCATATCTTCACGTGAAGAAGAAAAGTTTGCATGTAAATATTGTACTCAATGTTCCATAGTAACAATCATATACAAGTGAAGTGAAGAAGATTAAAAAGTGAATTATTTTTGTATTTTGTATTTTTGTTCATCTTCTTTGGTTCATAACTTTGTGATATTTTAATATTTTTGAAAACTAATTTTACCATAAATCATCTTAATTCACTTACTATTTTTTAAAAAAAACATTTTTTCAATTTCAAGTTTGATTATTGATTCAACCGGCCTCCAGCGAAACTCCGTCGGCAACCACGCGGTTCTGTCAACTCTGCCCCCAGGCTACACAATATGATCGTGGTGGCATTTACCGTGCTAAATGTTAATTTGGATGGTCTAGGTTACCCTGCTAAGGCTACGATATGTTTGTAGGTTTACTCTCTCGGTTGTTAGTGAACTAATGGCAAATTTTCCCACTATACTGTCGGTCATGGTTATCACATGACAATAATAATTTTTTGTCGGTGTAATATATTTTTCTAATTTGATGTTGATGACAATATTTTTATCTATCTAATGACAAGGTCCCATTTACAACATAAAATCATATATGACAAGTTTATGTAAAAATAGTGATCTAAATTGCGGATCCAACTCTAATTGCTTGGTTCCGGATAGAAATATATATATAAAATAAAACATAGATAAGCATATACATGAATTTTCAGTAAGGGGAAAAGCCAGATATCTAACCATGTGTTTGGTTGCACGAACGGAACATGGGCATAGGGCAATCCCTCTTTTCTACGTATTTATTAGTTGGGAGACAAGTAGGACAGAACCAATGACATATTTCTAAATCGTAAAATCTATAATGGCATATTTTTAACTAGCCATTTCAAGAAAGACTCCATTAAAAACATGGAGATGAAGATAATGTTTTTTGTATTTTCCTAATGCCTCTCATTCTTATTGTTCTTACATGCTCCTTCCTCTTCATTTTACCTCTCATAATAGTATCAACCTGCAATTCCTTCTACCCCTATCGGAGCAAGATTTTTAAGAGTACATCCATCTCCAAGCTATAATCAATAACCTCCAACTCAACCCAACCACTCCAAATAGTTGGGCATACATCTAGGGATCAAACAAATACTCATCAAAAAGATTGTACTACCGTCCCTACAAAAGCATTGCTCTACCTCTAGTCTTCAAGTGGATTTGGAAATCAAAGTGCAACAACAAACTAAGAGTTTTCTTTTGGCTCCTCATAATAGACAGGCTAAACGCAAGAAATATTTGTTGACACGAAAATGCGCCAAACACACGGACACCGATCCGACGATCCAAAAGCGTGTGGATACTTAGAAGTAAACCCCTAAACGTAACACAACGCCGACGTCGCGTTCCAACAACCCTTAAACAGTGGTAAGGGAATAACAGAGTCGCCAGACAATCAAACAAGTATTTAAAAATAATGCTCAATTAGCTGAAGTGTTGAAATTTAATTATATTTCTAGCACCAACACAAGGAAACATCATTGAAGATGGAGAAAATGAAGATATCATGAATAACATTCGAGAGAGGATAGTTGATGCTTTGATTATTGCGAGAGGATGATGATTATGCTTTCTAATAACTTTGTTATATCAATATTATTGTTAAATTATTTCAACGTACATCGTTAAACAAGTTTGTTTGTCCTAATGAGATTTGTATTAACAATGCAACTAAACTTTAGGGGTATTACAAACATTTACTACTAAAACAGAAATCCACAACTATTCAAGCCAAACAACTTCTCAATTTTTCAAAGCTCATAGAAGCTTTTTCATTCTTTTTTTCAGAATCTACAGCTCAACCAAACACACCTTACGTAATATCATGTTAAAGTATATGAAACAGGTCAGATGAAATCCTTCAGTAGGATGCATGTGGTGATGTGGGTGCTCATCGGATTGAAAATCAGTAAACATGTGGATTGAACTTCATTGAAGCACGACAGGTAAAAATATGGTGCTACAGCTTGTACAGTTATATTTGGTGATTTAATTGATCAAAGTTGTTGGTGTTCAAATCTATCCCCTCCCGTGTGTTGTAAAGTCAAAATTTCATTTGCCCGTTTATTTTTTGTTCCATTCATTAGTGTAGAAACTTTGATTGTGCATAGATTTTTTTTAGAATATATAGCATGGCAGTGCCTGTGATGTATGGGATTCCCTTTGGCCGGCACAAGAAGCACCAGAAGGCTTAGGGCTAAGAGATAAGTTTTGAGATAGATTTTGTTAGAGATAAGATTTTGTTATAGATAAGTTTGTTAGTAATCAGTTTTGATTAAGAGATAAGTTTTGTTAGAGATAAGATGGGTTTGTTAGGGATTAGTTGTAAATCAGCATTATATAAGCTGATCAAGTAGAGAGGGGAGAATAAGCTTCAGATTGTAATCCACCTTGGTCGGACCTGCCCTTCTGGTGCGCCGTCGCAACCATTGCGACTCCAGCGTGCCGGCGGGGTCCAAGGCCACGGCCTACTACTTCTTTTGAATACAATCTGCGACAAATTCCTAGTTCCAATCTGTCCCAACCCCCTGCCCATAAAAACTTGGTATCATATAAGCCTTGTTCTGTGTCCATGGGTAGCAGCGACGACATGAAGGAGCTGATCGAGAAACTCGCCGCCAAGATCGACAACTTGAAGACATCCCTTGACAAGCTGGCGCCCCTTGCGCCGGTGGCGGACCATCTCGCAAAGCTCCCGTCCAAGGTGGTGGCGCTGCAGTCCTCCGCCTTCGAGAACCAGGAGCAGGTGCGGGCCCTCAACCTCGCACTCCTCCGCGCAGAAAACGCGCAACGCGAGAGCAAGGCCCACGCCGAGGACAACGGCAACACCACCGGTGACGGCTCCATCAACCGATCCAGGCAGGGGGCGGTCCCGCCGTCGAATAACGACCGCCCGCCTCCCAGGGATCGGTTCCACCAACTACCGCCGAAGCATGGACACGGGCAGTACGACGAGGAGGAAGATGCCCCCGACAGCAGATTCCACCCTCGCGTCCGCCTAGAGTTTTCGTCCTTCGATGGGAAGGAAGACCCCCTGCCATGGCTGAACCACTGCAAAACATTTTTTCGTGGTTAGAGCACGCCGGAGCGCCGCCGCATCTGGTACGCTGCCATGCACCTCACCGGAGCGGCCCAGCTCTAGTATGCACGGCTGGAGCTCACCTCCGACACGCCATCGTGGCGTTGTTTCGCGCAACTGGTGCTGCAACGATTCGGTCCGCCCATGACAGACAGCTCGGTCGACGAATTAATGTTGCTACGTCGCACAAGCTCTATGGAGGATTACACCGATCAATTCTACTCCTTCGCGTGCCGTGACGCCGACCTCACCGAGCAACAATTGATACAAATATACACAGCGGGCCTAGTGAACCCTTTGAAGACAGACGTGGCCCTCCGCCAACCAGCAACCCTGGACGACGCCATCATGCTTGCCCTCGCCTGCGAACAGCGCATGACCTTGGAGTCCTCGGTTCCAACGGGCAGCCGGGGGAGCGATCGGCGGGCCACTCCTTAGGGGCCGCCGTCGTGGCCATGAGCACCACTACAGGCCCGATGGCGGCGTCTGCATCTTCGATCGTGCTAATGCCGGCCAAAACCTCTGCCCTGTCATCCATGCTTCCTCGCTGCCGTTTGTCACCAGGGGAACTCGCTCAACGCCGGGCCGATGGTCTATGCTTCAATTGTGATGAGAAGTACGCGCCTGGCCACTGCTGCAAGAAGCTCTTCATCCTCGAGATTCTCCAGGCCGACGACTCAGAGGAGGAGTTTGATAAGGAGACATAGTGCCACGCCATGACAGGCCACCCTACTGCACCGAGCATCTCTCTGCACGCAGTCACGGGTATTCGTGCCAAGGACTTCCAGACCATGAAGATCGTCGTCTCCATCGGGGACGCGGTGGCGGTGGCGCTACTCGACTCCGGATCATCACATAATTTCATCGACGTACAGATGGCGGCACGGGCGGTCATTGTTCTATAGGCAGTACCAAGTCTATCTGTCACAATAGCCAATGGCGAACGCGTCACATCGCCGAGGCACGTCAAACAACAGTCGATGCGTATAGACGGGGAGGAGTTCCACGTCGACCTGTACGCCCTCACCCTCGGCGACCACGACATGGTCCTTGGCGTCCAGTGGCTCAGGACGCTAGGGCCCATCTTGTGGGATTTCGCGCGGCACACCATGGCGTTCAAGCTCGGCGACAAACGCATCCGGTGGCATGGAGTCGACACCACTCCTGGTCCAGCCATGGCGGCTATCTCGTGCAGGGACGACAACCTCATGACCGCCTTGCTCGAGGAGTTCACCGGGCTGTTCAAGGAGCCCCAAGGACTACCACCGCGAAGACATATTTGCCACCACATTCGCCTCAAACCGGGCGCCGGCGCGGTAGCAGTGCGTCCCTACCGCTACGCCCACGCCCAGAAGGATGAATTGGAGCGCCAATGCGACGACATGCTTCGCATCGGCGTCATACGGCCAAGCACATCCGCATTCTCCTCCCCGATGCTATTGATCCGCAAGCAAGACGACACCTAGAGGTTCTGCGTCGACTACTGTGCCCTCAATGACGCCACGATCAAAGACAAGTTCCCCATTCCGGTGGTGGAGGAACTCCTTGACGAATTGCGCGGCGCCAAGTACTTCACCAAGCTCGACATGAGATCCGGATACCACCAGGTGTTGATGCACGAGGAAGATATAGAAAAGACAACGTTCCGCACACATCAAGGGTTGTTTGAGTTCTTGGTGATGTCGTTCGGTCTCACGAACGCCCCCGCCACATTTCAAGCACTGATGAACACCATACTGCTGCCATTCCTTCGTCGGTTTGTCCTCGTTTTTTGACGATATTTTGATTTACAGTTCCTCATGGGCAGATCACCTCCGCCATGTACGTGTTGTTTTTCGCACTCTCCAGGAACATCAGCTTCGTCTAAAGCAATCCAAGTGTGCTTTCGGGCAGCCGTCAATGGCCTATCTTGGCCATGTCATCTCGAAGGCAGGTGTGGCCATGGATCGCCAAAAGGTCCAGGCCGTACTGGACTGGCCAACACCCAGGTCGGCACGAGCGGTACATGGATTCTTGGGCCTGGCGGGGTACTATCATCGGTTCATCAAGGATTTCGGTATCATAGTCACCCCGTTGACGGCTCTACTAAAGAAAGAAGGTTTCCGCTGGGGGACCGAGGCAGAAGGGGCATTCCACAAGCTCCAGAGAGCGCTCACAGAAGCCCCCATATTGCAGCTGCCGGATTTTGACAAAGACTTCATCGTGGAGTGTGATGCATCCGGCTCAGGATTTGGGGTAGTGCTACATCAGGGCGCAGGAGCAATAGCATTCTACAGCCGGCCAATCGCCCCAAGACACGCCAAGCTTGCAGCATACGAACGCGAACTCATCGGACTCGTACAGGCAGTGCGACATTGGCGGCCATATCTCTAGGGTCAACGTTTCCTAGTCCGCACCGACCATCAGAGCCTCCAGTTCCTCCTCGACCAGCGACTCACGATGATTCCACAACACCAATGGGTGAGCAAACTGCTGGGTTTTGATTTTGTGGTGGAATACAAGCCGGGCAGCTTGAATGTCGCCGCAGATGCCCTATCTCGCCACGACGAGCACGAGGCTGAAGCAATGGCGCTGTCGGCACCTCAGTTCGAGCTGTTTGATACAATTCGGCAGGAGATCAATGAGTCGACATCTCTGTCTACTCTTTAGGAGGCAATCCGAGGAGGCACAAAACCAGTAGCATGGTCCGTGGTGGATGACTTGATCTTATACAAGGGTTGAATATTCATCGACTCCTCGTCAAGCTTGCAGGCACCCATTCTGGAGATGGTGCACAATACTGGTCATGAAGGTGTCCACAAGACACTACATTGCCTACGCGCTGATTTTCACCTTCCCAGGGATCGGGCGGTAGTGCAGGAGTTTGTGCGCGCCTGTGAGGTGTGCCAACACAATAAGACAGAGCATTTGAGACCTGGGGGGCTGCTTCAGCCCTTGGGGTGCCGACCTCAGTGTGGGCGGATATAGCGATGGATTTTGTGGAGGCCCTTCCGCGGGTTAACGACAAATCAGTCATCTTGACAGTGGTGGATAGGTTTTCCAAAGCAGCCCACTTCATTCCCTTGGCCCATCCATACACGGCAACATCTATGGCTCGGGCATTCTTCTCAGAGATAGTACGCCTGCACGGGATGCCTTCTTCCATTGTCAATGATCACGATCCGGTCTTTACAAGTAACTTTTGGCGTGAGATATTCCGATTGGCAGGGGTGAAGCTTCAGCTTACTTCAGCATTTCATCCCCAGTTCGACGGCCAATCAGAAGCAACTAACAAGATCATCGCGATGTATTTGAGGTGTCTAACAGGTGATCGTCCTAGGAACTGGTTGGAGTGGTTGCCATGGGTGGAATTTTGTTATAACTCCTCCTACTAGCAGGCTCTACAGACTTCCCCATTTCAAGTGGTCTACGGCCGGGCTCCACCATCCATCCGTTCTTATGCTCTAGGTGATGCCCGCTTGTCGACAGTAGATAAAGCAATGAGGGACAGAGATGAGTTCCTAGCAGAGGTACGAGACTGACTTGACCAAGCCCAACAGCATTACAAGGTTGTTTATGACAAGAGCCATCGACAGTTGGAGTTCCTGCCTGGCCAATGGGTTTGGCTTCGTCTTTTGCACTGGGCACTGGCCTTCCTGTAGGTTCGTGGTCGCAGTAAGTTGGGACCGAAGTTCTTTGGGCCATACAAGGTGGCTGCACGCGTAGGAGAAGTGGCCTACAAGCTTGAGCTGCCAGCAGGTGCCCGCATTCATGACGTGTTTCATGTGGGATTACTCAAGCCATTTCATGGGACACCTCCTGCTCATCCACCGGTGTTGCCACCAGTGCAGCATGGCAAAGTTACGGTGGAACCAGAGAAGGTGCTGAAAGGAAGATTGGCCCGGGGTAAAAGAGAGCTACTGGTGTGCTGGAAGGGCGCGTCGGCTTCAGAAACAGCATGGGTGGCATTGGAGGATTTCCGTGAACAATTCCCTGAATTCCAACTCGAGGACGAGCTGCTTGTCCAGGGAGGGAGAGATGTGATGTATGGGATTCCCTTTGGCCGGTGCAAGAAGCACCAGAAGGCTTAGGGCTAAGAGATAAGTTTTGAGATAGATTTTGTTAGAGATAAGATTTTGTTAGAGATAAGATTTTGTTAGAGATAAGTTTGTTAGTAATCAGTTTTGATTAAGAGATAAGTTTTGTTAGAGATAAGATGGGTTTGTTAGGGATTAGTTGTAAATCAGCATTATATAAGCTGATCAAGTAGAGAGGGGAGAATAAGCTTCAGATTGTAATCCACCTTGGTCGGACCTGCCCTTCTGGTGCGCCGTCGGGGTCCAGGGCCACGGCCTACTACTTCTTTTGAATATAATCTACGGCAAATTCCTAGTTCCAATATGTCCCAACCCCCTGCCCATAACAGTGCCCAGTGCCATAATTCCATTCAAACTGAATCCGTTTTACGAGAATTTTAGTTCTGAATATAAGAGTATTCTTGTTTCTCTTGTGGTCTCCATCCTCTTTTGTAAAAGATGCAATAAGGACCACCAGGTAGGATGTGTAACTCTATTGCCTCCATTAAGAATCCATGAATGTAATGTCCTTTTTATTTTCTCTTTCTCTGTAAATGCACCGCTCAGGTCAGGACACAGGACTAGCCTATCAAGTGTCAACTTTTCGCATATGTTGATATGCAAGAACAGAAAATCACCTCCATATAACTACAAGTTACATTTACAACATAGAATCCATGGCCCCACTGTCATTAACTGATATGTCCTATGGTACACCATCTATCAGGAGTGTTCATTGCTCATATATTTATCCACACAACAGGTGACAGGTCAATAATTTATATATACTCTCACAGCCTATTTCCCTTAGCTATAAAACTTCAGTACTCAATACTTAGGAGGTGAGTCTGGGAAGAGGAAGAATGAGAGGGTCCAAGAGCATTGGGAATGGAAACATGGAGGAAGGCATGAGCTCTATGTTTCCTCTAGAGGAGATTCAGAATTTGTGTTTTCCTGATGCCTTCCATTCCTATTGTTTTTGGGTGCTCCTTCCCCTTCCTTCCTGACTTGCACATTTGTCTTAATAGGAAAAAACAGTCTGCATTTAGGGATATGATCTTGAGAGTGACTATAGGAATAGGAAGTACGACAGGTAATTGGTTTAGAACACTCTTGTGAAGAATAATACTTGGAGCAAACAATGGACAGAAACATAACAGAGCAGTATGTGTAACATGACCACAGGAAAACATTTGTGAAGTCAATAGCAACTTAATGTAATTCCTTTATATCAACTCAATTTATCTTACTACTACTCAGATTACACATGACATGGCTTAGCAAGCAAATGGGCTCTAATATTCAAATTTATTAGCGAAAGGAGCAGTATAATAACAGTGAGAAAATGTATCTTGAGCTTACAACATTCTACCCTCCAGTGAGATTGTTATCATCCTCTCATTAAGTACAATGAGGTCTCTCTCAAGCAAATATAGTGTCTAACAGCACGAATAGTAGGTAGAGCTATAGAGATGGGAACATAGAGGAAAGAGCGAGCTCTCTAGATGCGGAGATATGGCTTGAAGTTTTCCCAATGCCTCTCATTCCTATTGTTCTTAGGTGCTTCTTCCTATTCCTTTGGTCCCACAAAAGTACAAAACTTTAGTAGATGGCACTATTTGGGAGAGTTTAATATTCTAAAAAGCAACTAACAAGTATCTAGCTGATGAGAATCTAAAGAAGCTAGGTTCTCTAGCTTCTAGATGATATAGCTATTGAGTTTTATAATTAAAGTAAGAATCAGGACAGTTTGGGAGAGCTATATATTATAGGAGTAGTTGCAGCTACTAGAATCTCCCTAATCAGTGCCTAGGATCATATGCTTTTATTCTTCATGCATCAGAATCCAAATTTGATTTACTTCAACATTTGTTGCTTACCTTTTGCATTCAAAGCTCAGATGATGGTATAGCCTACTATAGCTTCTAACTCAGATTCTACTAAAATAATGACATAAAAGATAGCTTTGGTTGTTCATACATGGGAGCCCAAAATTGATTTGCTTCAGCATGTTTTGCTGACCTTTTCCATGTCTGATCCACATTGTTGTCATGGCGTCGCCTAGGCGACGCCTAGGCGCCGACTAGGCGTCCAGGCGGTGGCCGCCGGACGCCTAGCTGAAACGCCTCGCCTGGGTGAGTTAGGCGCCCGCCTGGACAGTCTAGGCGTCGCCCATGGCGCCTAGGCGGTCACCAGGAGACTCTGGGCGGGCGCCTAGGGTCCGTGAGTCATTTTCTAAGCCCGCGCCCAGGCCCTTTCGGCTTTAGGTTCTTCTTCCCTTGCGCCGCCGCCGCCGCTTCCCTTGCGCCGCCGCCTCACGCCTCAGTCCCTTTCGGCTGCCGGATCTGCTCCGCCGGCCGCCGGATCTCTGGTTCGTTTGCGCCGCCGGCCGCCCGATCTTCGCAGCTGCGCTGCTTCCCCTTGCGCAGTTGCGCCGCCCGGCCACCGGCCACCGGCCGCCTCCCCTGTGCTCCCCGGCTCCCCTGTGCTCCCCGGCTCCCCTGTGCTCCCCGCCTCCCCTGTGCTCAGTTGCTCTGTGCTCCCCGGCTCCCCTGTGCTCCCTCCCCTAGTCCCCTGTGCTCCCCGGCTCCACTGTGCTCCCTCCCCTGCTTCCCCCTCCTGGCCTCCCCTGTGCTCCCTCGCCACAGCAAGCAGAGAAGGCAGCAGTGTAGCAGGCAGCAACAGAGTGAAGTATGAACTGTGGTTGTGTGAGTGAAACTTTATTTTGCGTGTGTGGTTGTGTGCTATGAACTATGAAGTATGAACTGTGGTTGTGTGAAGTATGAACTATGGTTGTGTGCTGACCTTTGCATGCTGAATTTAATTGGTCGCCTAGGCGACGCCTAGGCGCCCGCCTAGGCGCCTAGGCGTCCAGTCGGCCCCCTGGCGACTGGTTTCGCCGGGGCGCCGTGACAACCATGCTGATCCAATGTTCAGATGATATCATATCCTGATGTAGTTTTTATCTCACATTCAACTAAAATAATTGCATAAAAGTTAACTTTTGATGGTACAGGCATTAATCCATAACAAGGAAAGATACATAATCATGGGATACTTAAGTGATTTAAGAATCTTGCCAAATTCAACAAGGGACATTTTTTGTTAACATATAATGCACATTTTTATCTCTTGTTTTAGTGTGGCTAATCCATTATCAAGACAGGTAATTGGTTTAGAACACTCTTACGAAGAATAATACTTGGAGCAAACAATGAACAGAAACATAACAGAGCAGTATGTGTAACATGAACACAGGAAAACATTTGTAAAGTCAACAGCAACTTAATGTAATTCCTTTATATCAACTCAATTTCTCCTACTACTCCGACTCAGATTACACATGCCATGGCTTAGCAAGCAAATGAGCTCTAATTTTCAAATTTATTAGCAAAAGAAACAGTATAATAACAGTGAGAAAACATATCTTGAGCTTGCAACATTCTACCTTCCAGTGAGATTGTTATCATCCTCTCATTAAATACAATGAGGTCTCTCTTAAGCAAATATAGTGTCTTATTGTTCTTAATGCCATGGTTTTTGTTTTCTTAATGCCTCCCATTCTTATTGTTCTTGGATGCTCCTTCTTACTTTTGGCTTGGGCAAAGTGTTATGTGGTTGTCCATGGCTCCACACACCAGATATGCTTTTCTTTAGCATGTTTTACTCTTGTTTGGTAAATCCAGAGTTATAAACTTATAATGATGGTTTGGCACTATACTGTAGCATAAAGCTCAGAATCTACAATAATAATGGCATTAATGTGGACTTTGGTTGGCGAGAATGTCAATCCAATTATTCAAATCGAAAATATATATGTTTATATGACATCAGAACAGGTACAATACAAAATTAACATGAACACATTTTTAGCTGGTAGCACATATTTGACACAAAGTTCTTTCACAGAAAAAATAATTCATATTGTGAAAAATATATAATGAAAAATGTCATCCAAATTGACAATGGCATGTGAGATACGAAGCCACATGTTTGTGGCACTCCGACTCACAACTCAATGACATTTGCAATGATAATACATTAATTAGCAAGATTAATGTGAGAAAATATATTTGGAGCTTCGATTTTCTTTGTATATCCAAATGGAAGACGGTGATTACTATTACTCTTACTTTATGTACAACAAGATACAATCTCACTAATCTCTTCAAGGTTTATCATTTATCCTTCTTATTTTGCTTATGCGTGTCCTGGGGGATACTAGGTGGTTCAGCAGATGTATGCATGGATCATGATTGACACCAATATGTTAATGCTAAATCAACATGTAAAATCACTTTGTGCTGGACATATCACAAATGACCCAAAAATACTGATGCATGAGTGTGTTCATACTAGGAATTATGCTAAGTGTCTCCTTATGTTCACTAAATTGTAAACTAAAATTGTTGTATTGGTCTGTTTGTGGCAAACTCCGCCTGTGTTGCCTAGGTCCCAGGCCCTAGTAAAGGAAGAGAGAGGATCCTTTTCTCCTAAAAGGTTGTGTTTGGCTTGGTGGACCAATAGAAAACCTAGCCACTCAAATGGAGATGAAACTCAAGTTTGTTGGACCTCTCATTCATCAGGTAAACATATATAGTACACGATTTGCTTAATTAAATTTTCTATAGGATCATAGTCGTATTAATTATACTCCTCCGTGATTGATTGAGTTAGAAACTCATAAGTTGTTGACACTTGAAAAGTTGCTGACTGGCTTAGAAATTGCAACGTTTGCAGCATCACTGTGCACAAAACCAACTAGGTCAATGACACATGTGAAGTATCCTACTTTTCTGCACCCTCCCTTTTATCATTCTTAATAAGAATATGAGTGAATGTATGGATCCCTTTTTCGACCTTTCAATGCATTCAAGGCCCAAGATTATAGTCTTGCAGACAATTTATATGCGTGTAAGTATGACATCCTCTAATATGATCCGTAGAAGTCCTACATTGACAGTTAGTATTATGTGACCCATTGTCATTGATTTGCACCACGCACCATGTCGTCTAGAGCATGGCACTAGAGGCCTATATATACCTCAGAATACTCTAGGCATTTATCAACAGCTCTGATTCTTATTGTTAAAATTCAAGTGTTGGAACTTGAGAGTGAGCAGGGAAGAGGAAGAAAGAGAGTCCTAAGAGCGATGGGAATAGGAACATGGAGGAAAGCCTAAAGCTAATTTTCTCCTCCAAATTGGAGGTAGAGATTTGCTTCGTTTTCCCGATGCCTCCTATTCCTACTGATCTTAGGTACTCCTTCCTCTTCCTTTTAGCTCATGCAATGATTTTAATAGAGGAAAACAGAAGTACCAATGTATAGGTTGAGATGTTGTGGCATTGAAAGTGAATTGGGAAGAGGAAGAAAAGAGGGTCTGAGAGCAGTGGTCATGGGAACATGGAGGAAAGCTCAAACTCTTCTTTGCATCTAGAATAAGAGATCGAGATTTGGATTCCATGTTTTCCTGATGCCTCCCATGCCTATTGTTCTCAAATGCTCCTTCCTCTTCCTTCTAACTTAAATAGTATTTGGAGGAAAAATATCCAACCATATGTATAGAATCATAGATAATGAAGCTTTCAGACTTGAGGCTGAGTTTGGAAGAGAAAGAAAATAGTACCTAAGAGTAGTGTGCATGGGAACACGGAGGAAAACTAGAACTCTTCTTTCCCTCTAAGTTAGGGGGTCAATTTGTTTTGGTGTTTTCCCAATGCCTCCCATGCCTATTGTCCTTAGGTGCTCCTTTCTCTTCCCTTTGGCTCACAAAATCAGCTTGGCAAACATAAGATCTAGATGATGAGGCCTTGAAGGCCAGTCAGGAAAGAGGAAGAAAAAGAGTTTCTAAGAGCATTGGGCGTGGGAACATGGAGGAAAACCTCAACTATGTTTATGTGTTTTCCCAATGCCTCCCATGCCTATTGTTCTCAGGAGTTCCTTCCTCTTCCTTCTGGCTTGCACATAAAAAGTTGTGAAAGAAACAGGGAGAATCAAGGATTTTCCAGTTGCCACTAGAAAATGGCACTCGAGGATTTGCCAGTTGAGATAGTGGCATAGTGCAGAAAAAATGGTCGAGTGCATCCTTTCTTAGTGCCAAATTAATAAATTATCCACTTTTATTGAACAAAAGGTAGCTTCATGGTTTGGGTAGTCTCACCTCATGGGAAGAACCTCATTAGCCTACAGCCCTACAAAATACTCTTAACATAACACAGCCTTTTACCACTTCAATTCTTAAAAATAAATAAATTGGATATGCTTCTGTCACTGCCCCAACAAAGTTTATCTTCAACCTCCACTACTGTAGGTGTGATATGCAATAGTCAATCGAGCAAGGATGTCAAATTAAGGTTGATTTTTATCCTAAGACAGCTGCCAATCTGATCTAAAACGATTCTACTGAATTCACCAATAACTTTTAAGTGAATTCGACAGTAAATTTATCGCGCGCTCTTACAGTCATATGCACTCATAGGTTAGTAAACCATCACACATATTGTTTCTAATAGATCAGAGCAGAGGCACTTGCGTACATTCGAAACTTATTGCATAAGAGGAAGGGCGGAAGAAAAGGCACTCACGCGACCAACTCACCACCGTCCTCGGCCCGTGGTAACTGAAGCGCCTGCTCCGTCCTCCGCATGTCCGCCCCTGCCGCGTGCCCCCATCGGCCATCGCCCTCCTCACGCGCGGCGTGCCCCTCGTGCTCGAAGCCGGCGGGGTCCGGTCGGAGGTCGTCGTCTCGCCGAGGAAGAGGCCTCTCCCGCCTGAGAGTGGGGGTTGCGTTCCTGAGTATTGGGCTGGGCCAAGTCAGGTGGGTCTCTCTAAATTAAAATTATGCTTTTTCGTGAGTAAGAGCATAGTATTTTGGGATTTTTTTGGGACGCAAATCACTTTAAATAGATTTCTCTTCAATAGAATATCTAAAATTAAGTTTGTGTCTAGAGCGAAAGAATTGATTTTAGAGAATCTTCATTGTTTGTAGTCATTTAGTATCTATTAGAGTTGATTTTTTTATTATAATTTCCAAATTTTACAAAATGAAACTCTTAGTCCACCTAAATGCATTTATCTTAGTCCACAACTAATTAAGATTAGAGGCTTAGCTTCACGTGCTTTGAGCCTTTGACCACTGAATATACCTATGTTAAAAAATTGATCATCCCTCTGTTTTTTAAACGGGGTTGTTGACTTTTTCATAATATTTGACCATTTATTTTATTCAAAAATGGTTTTATAATATCATTTATTTTTATAATATGTTTTATTATTGAAAAAAAATTAGGTATAACTTATATTTTTTATATTTTCACAAAAAATTTGAATAAGATAAATGGTCAAATGTTGTGAAAAAAATCAACGGCGTCATTTCAAAAAATAGAGGTAATACAAAGAATATTATTGTTTTAATGTGAAAAACTTTAGAAAAAACAGGCATAAATAGGCAATAATCACCGTCAACGATATGGTTACACGTCAACATTTATTACCGTACATGTTGTCCAACCGTCCAATAGTTCCCTCCATCATAAACAAATAATTTATAATATTCTAACTTTATCTAAAAGATACAATCTCTTCAGCAAAAAAAGTAAACTCTACGATTTTTATTTCTTATATCTTAGGTATAACTCAGAAATGCTATATTTTATTAATGAGAAATACTTGTTTACGATACTATTTTTTCCAATATTATCTCATTTCTAAAATATTCATGGGAGGGACTAAGCGTAGCAAAAAGAACAAAGGGAATATGTTGTATAGCCGCCAAGTTAACTGACAAGGGTGAACACGATCGAGAGAATAATTTATAAATATGCTCAATGAACCAAGATCGGACTTCTGTGCTCGTCTCTAGCGGTGGATCTAGAATTTTATTAATCACCGTCTCAAAAATTTTATGTACAATTTGATAAAACTAATTTTCAATTAGATAAATACTTGCTAAAATTGTACTTGACCTTTGCATTTGGCAAGGCGTCTAGAGGCGGCGTTGGATTTAACTAAGCATTTGTCGTATTCGCAATCGTGTAATACATTTTTTATTGGCCACTAGAGCAGTACCTACGATTTGAAGGCCAATGATCAACAATTCTAACAAATGATAGGACATTTGAATATTTGATAATGTAATTATAAACAAGAACAAAATAACTTATCTATCTTAGATAAGAGGGTTATTACTAAAAAAGTAAATATTCCATTACGAACACTAACGCGATGATGATGAGTGGTAAATTTTCAAAAAAAAGAAATGATAATTAGTTAATCAACTTTATTTTAAAATATTTTATATTAGTCTTCTTATGAATTCTTATTTACAAATTTAAAAGCTTTATCAATCACTTATTTACTTATCTGTCATTTACAAACACTATTTTTTGTTAATAATTATATTGAACTAATACATTCACTACTAATTTATTAACTTTACTTTCAAAGAAAGTATGTGTGGATGTATAAAAAAGATTATAGATTAAAAATATGTTATAATAATTTACCCTACTAACCGTTGGGTCCAGGGTATGCCGAGGCCCACCCGGCATATCCTATAGATCCGCGACCAGACATGACGTCCCTCACAAGGTGGCTACATGATGTCGTCGTGATGCCCCGATACCTCGAAAGTAACTCGGATAGTTTCCGACCCAATATAAAAAATGGATTTAGAACTTGTTTTTTTATTTGGATACAAATTTTTCGGATATGTTTTTTTTACACAGGAACGAATATAACATTCATGTTATCCGATGGATACGGATTTAGATTCGGACTATCCAGATTAAATGGCTCATTAGGCATTTAAACCCAATTACTTATAGTCGTTGATATGCTTTTAGATGCGGACAATGTAATTTCACTAAGATTTACCAGGCAGGCGGTCACCGCCGATTCCTAGACAAGCCATCGCATGATATCCCTTCAGGGCCTGTTCGGTTAATCC
The DNA here is from genome assembly GCA_019279435.1 of Zizania palustris. Lineage (NCBI taxonomy): Eukaryota > Viridiplantae > Streptophyta > Magnoliopsida > Poales > Poaceae > Zizania > Zizania palustris. The sequence goes on along the minus strand of JAAALK010000086.1, from coordinate 12,769,314 downwards.
CTTTGGGGAAGGGGATTGAGGGGGGTTGGGAGGGATTGGAGGGGATTTATACTACAATCCCCCTCAATCCCTTCGAATCCCCTTCAATCCCCTCTTAACCGAACAAGCCCTCAAAGTGTTACCTCCCGTCATCCCTCCATAGTGTTGTCGCTTGTGTGACCGTCCCACCCATCCCGTCCACCATAGTCGTCATCGCCATATTTGTTGCCTCTATCGCCATGGTGCTCTGCTCCTTCTAGTGTAGGACCGAAAGTAGGGACCAGAGAGGGAGTGAATGGACGCTTAAAATTTTTTTGCTAAACTATGACATAATCCTAACACCCAATGCATCTTGATAACCAAATAACAATAGCAAGACAGATCATAAGAATTTAAAGTTATCTAGCCTAAAAATGACCAGTGTATTAAAAGAAATGATATTAAAGATAAACTTAATAAATCTACTGCAGTAAATAAAAAACTCCTAGATATTTCACGAAATATTTCTATTGTAGTCTAGAAATAAAATACTAATCAAATGAATAAAACATGGATCATTCAAAAATTAATTCAGAAATAAACTTAAAATATTGCACGTAAAAACTAGACTAAAAATATTACTACGACTAATAATAATTTTTTTCTTTTTATATGAGCAGATTAAACAAAAATATTTAAATAAAAATTACGAGATAATTAATAAGCAGATTAAATAATAATGTCTAGCAGATAAAAATTATCTACGAAGATACTAAAACAAATTTACTGCTAATTAAAAGAGATAACTATTTATTTAATTAACTAGTTGAAAATAACAGATTAAAAACTACTTACCTGCATTGACGAATCCCCTAGTTACTTCGCCACTCGTCGCAGAAGCTCCGCCGGACTGCATGTTGTAGATGAATTGCAGACTAGCTGTTGTTGTGCTAAGCAGTCTTGTCGTGGGGCCCGCTGAAAAGCAAAAGCAAATCCCCTTTTTTGTCTCCGCTGCCGTGCGTCCGCCGTGGTAAAAAGCTGCCTGCCGTGACACGTCGGCCGGCGTGCGTGCCAACAGGCTTCCCTGCCGTGGGGCCCGCCGTGGGGAAAAAAGGTGCCTGCCGGAAGTGTTGCCACTGCAGGTTCCCTCGATTGTAGCGTTGTGCTTTGATTGTTGTGCTTCTTCACGCGTGAGGACACGCACTGTGGATCAAAAGCGCTTCGCACGGTCCGTCCGCTTTCTCACGAGCTAGGTCTCACGCCGCTTCGCCTCGCCGAAGGAAACAACGGCGGACGTGGCTGCGTCTGCCCCAGAGAAAACTGGAAATAAATCGGCAGGAGCGTACCAGGGAGAACAGTGCTCCTGCGGTGATTGAAGAAAGAGTGGTGGCAGTGTTGTAGATTAATCTCCAAACAGTCCACCTATCCCTAGGGGGGTAGGGGCCTATTTATAGATGACTCCTAATACATGAAAAAGACTAATTTACCCCTAGGGTAAATTACACTGACTCTAAAATAAAAACCGAAAATACTAAAATACCCTTAGAAAAATCAACTGACTCAAATAAAAATACTCTGGACTTAAAAACTAAATATTAATATCCTAAAAACAAAATAATCATAGGTTATCAGTTTTGCGCCGAAACTAACAAAGCATCCACCGTCTTCGCACCGAGTATCCGGATTGGGCCGACCCAACCCCGCAGCTTCCTCAGCCCGGAAATCGCTCGCCGCCCGTGTACCTGAGTCAAACCCAGTCAATAGACCATTAGATCATCTGCCGCTCCTAGCCCATGTACCCGGATTGGGCCAGCCCGACTCCACGGCTCCTCTGCCTGGCTATCGCTCGCTGCCCTTGTACCTGAGTCACACGTGCCTCAGATACGACAGGTCTTCATGTCTCTTATTTGACTTCCGTTGACAATCACTCATCACATATGGAGTATAAAACCCATGTACTTCAACATGGTTTCTCAATCTCCCCCTTGATGAGTGCATTGTCAACACCCTCTTCAGCACTTCTTCAGAACCTGCAAAAACATGTGGAAACACAAAAACAAAAACAAAAACAAAAGAAAATAGAAGGAAGAAAATAAAAGTTTAACCCTAATGACCAAAAGCCAAACGGAAGCAAGAAAATGGTCATTATGGTTAACCAAAAATAAAAACTCAAAAACGAGTGCGATCTCAGAACTACCAACAAGGATAACAGAGTAAAGGCAAAATACTGAAATACTCCCCCTGAAATAAATCCTAGAGAAAGCCAAAAATGTCCCATAAACTCCAAAATTTCTCCCCCTTGTTGACAATTGGACTCATCAAGTGAGACTAAATGCACTCTAAAGAGACATAAACACAAACTCCCCCTAAAATGCAGCCCCCCTCAAAATATGCCATGAATGCAAATGGGGTGCGAGTGGAGTGTAAAAAGCATGCTTCTCAGATATGATTAACTGCAATTACAACATCTAACAGGTATAGCAAAAGATATACTATCTAAGATATATGACATGATCAGTGCAACAGGTGATATCTAAAGAGAGTCATTAGCATGCATTTTTCGATTTTTGCAAACAAAAGCATCACCACATTTTCTAGTTGACAAGCAAAGTAAAGCATGAGATGCAAAAGCTAACTGATATCTACCAAGATAAGCATTGTCCATGGCAAAGTGCTTCAGCAAACTTGTCATCTTTTTAATTTTTTTCAGACTTTTTCTTTTTCCTTTTTATTTTTCATCTCTGCCAGGGGGTTATTTGCATGTCAAACCTTATGCTAACCGACCAAGTCAAGCCTAGGCCAGAACTGGACCATCAGAAGCTTAAGACATTGGTCTTGGCATACATTACACTGTCCTAGTTCATACCAAAGTGCTATGGTAAGTAGTCCAGAACAATGCAATGTGACAAAGCAAACCCACCTGGATCTTTTCTAATAATCATAAAAATGCATAAATTTTTCATTTTTCTGAATTTTTATCATTTTTATAGCACATTTTTCATGTTTAAAGCATATAGATGTCCAAGTTGCATATCTGCATCTAAGTAAGGATCTAGCTACTAGGCATGTAAAAGATAGCGAAAGCATTCAACCTACACATGCTAGTTACCAGAAGCAATGGTGATCATTTTTCAATTTTAAAGCATAAAAGTCATGCATATGACAAATATCTGATATATCATGTGAACTCAAACAGAACATGATCATCGACAAGTAATCAAAAGCATATACTCGCTAGAGTAAGTAAAGCAGATCAATCATATAACAGAAGCAAGCTCAAAATGTGATTGATGATTATGCATGATATGAACGCACACAAAAAGACTCAATAAAAAATAAAAAAGAAAGAAAAACTGACTCAAAGTATCCTAAAAAGGATACACAACACCCAAATCCCCTCGCAAACGTTCAAAAGTAGACTGATCTAGGGGTTTGGTAAAAATATCAGCCAACTGCTGATGGGTATAAACATGAACAAGATGAGGAGCCATGCTGAATAGCGTGGGCCTCATGGCTCTAGAAGTAATGAGTCATTGTCAACGATAGTCAACGAGGACTGAAGAAGAAAAGAGATCTGCTGTTTCATGGGCCGCGTGTGACTCAGGTACACGGGCAGCGAGCGACTGTCGAGCAGAGGAGGCTGCGAAGTCGGGCTGGCCCAATCCGGGTGCATGGGCCAGAAGCAGTAGAAGACCCACTGGGCTGTTGACCAGGACTGACTCAGGTACACGGGCGGTGAGCGATTGCCGGGCTGAGAGAGCTGCGGAGTCGGGCCGGCCCAATCCGGGTACCTGGTGCAAAGCTGGTGGAGGCTTTGTCAGTTTCGGCGTAAAACTGACAACCGTTGATTCTGTATCCGACTGTCCAGAAGAGTAGCTTCAGGATATGTCATCTGTTACTCTAGGCCCACAGTCAGTCAGTTGTGTCTGTAAAAATACCTAAGGGCAGTAGAGTCTTTTTCTGTATTTTTGAGTCTGTAAAAACCCTAAGGGGCTGGTAGAATTTTCCTAGTGTTGGGCTGCCTATAAATAGCACCCCAATCCCTAGGGTTTGGACTACCCTTTGTGATGAAATCAAATCCACCTTTTTGGGTCACTTTGTCTCCACTCTTCTCTCTCCTGTGTGCGCCGCCAAGGATTGTCTCTCACTGTTCTTGCATTATTTTGGCTCAAATCTGTTGGATGCATTTAATCCTTTGTCTCTGGTGAATTTATTGCTTGCATCTTGTTCGGTTTGGGAAGTTAATGCCTTGGGCACGAGCTGGTGATTTTATTTCTTGGGGAGAAGCTTCTTCTGTTACTTGTGTTCTTCACGGTGGGAGTACTAGTTCTTGCTGTTGCAAGTAGTACTACCTTGTTGTAGCTACAGTGTTCTGTAGCAGCTTTTCACCTTCTATTGCCCAGCTTTTTGATCGAAGCTGTCAGTCCCTTTTACCTTTTTCTGGGTATGACTGGCGAAGCTCGTTTCAGTGCGAAGCCCCTCAACTCCGTGAGGCAGGCTCCGATCGAACATCTTTAAAGGCTTCGCTCAGACTTCGAACCAAAATCTTTGTGTCCTGTGTTGCTAGCTTCAAAGTATTTTCTAAACGGACAGCATCGCATACTTCGATCGACAGTGCGAAGGTACTCTGGCCCTAGTTGTCATCGAAGTTTACCCTTCCACTTAGCTTCACATTGGTTTCTTGGTAGCCTGTCACCCTTCGCTTCTTTGTTCGGAGCTTGTTCTCTTCGAAGGTAAAGCTGTGGGCTTCGGACTTGTTTTTTCTGTCACGTGACAGACTTCGCTTCTTTGTTCGAAGGTTGTCTGTTTGTGTGGTGTGTTCGAAGTTTTTGAGTTCGAAGGTTCAGCTTCGGAGCTTTCGGTTCTAAGGGTGTTCAAAGTTTCGTCTTCGTAGTGTACACTTCGAAGCATGCTTCGGCACTGGTTTACTTCGCTCCGAAGCTCGTAACTTGAAGTTGTGTTCGAAGTCTTGTCTTCGAAGTGCTTACTTCGAACCAAGCTTCGGCACTGCTTTTACTTCGCTCCGAAGTACACTTCGCTTCTTACCACTCCGAACTAGGCTAGACAGTGACACCTTCGGCACTTCGGACAGACTCCGTCACCATCCTCCGAAGCGGACTTCGACGTGCGAAGGGGGCTTCGCCAAGTACCGAACAGGAGACAACTTTGGACAGTAACTTCTCTTTTTACTTTATACACACTTAGATCATGTCTTTGAGAAGTTTAGGCCTGTTATAACTTGTTCATCTGCCTAGACTGCACTGCTTCAGATTTACACTGTTTTTAATCAGTTGCTTCTAGGTTAGAAACCTTTAGACTTAGGCCTTCTGTTTATTTTCTGCTGCATAGTATTTTTGAGGTGCGTTGGGTATTGGGACCAGGCCATTGATTCGAAAGAATTTTTAAGGCGCCCATTCACCCCCCCCTCTGGTCGCTACTTTCGGTCCTACAAGTGGTATCAGAGTAAGGTTAGGTTTTTTCCATACCTTAACCGGTTCTAAACCCCAGTAGTGACTATGACGTCTCCTGGCAAGGTCCCGTCCTTGGAAGCCTATGGCTATAATTATTGGAAGACTCGCATACGAGCATATCTCATGAGCCAGGGTTCGGACATATGGGACATTTGCGTTCACAGCACGTTTGTCATTCTGCCAGTTACTGAGCAAGGTACTGCTGGTATCATTGCTCAGCATCTGAGCAACAGTAAGGCTGTGAACATTTTATTTTCTGGTTTAGGTCCCACTGAATTTGAGCGAGTGAGTCATCTCTCCACTGCGAGAGAGATCTGGGCTACCCTCAAGGCACACCATGAGGGAACAGCACAGGTCAAGGCTCGGCTCTATCAGACCTACCGGCGTGAATATGAGAATTTCACACAGAAGCCGGGTGAATCTGTTGAAGCCTTGTTTGGTCGCTTTCAGTCGATCATTAACAAGCTTCGGGACAACAAGGCTGAGGGTGCTCAGTTAGTCTCAGATCATGAGCAGGCGCTCAAGGTTCTTCATACCTTGGACCCAAAGATCTGGGAGATCAAGGTATCATCTATCGTTGAGAGTACTTCTTACGATACCTTGACCATTTCTGAGTTGTTTAGCAAGCTGAAGGCCACTGAGGTAGATATCCAGTTGAGATCAAATCTCACTGGCTCTGGATCAAAATCCCTGGCCCTTGCTACACCTTCTGTTGATCCCTCTGCTGTGAGTTGTGTTGGGTTCTCTTTGATGTCTATCACTGAGGACCAGCTTGAGTTGTTGGGAGATGATGATTTGTGTCTCTTTAACAACCGGGTGCGTCGTGTCTATGATAAAAGAATGTTCAAAAGACACAGCACAAAATCCGGATGCTTTGAATGTGGTGATCCAGGACACTTCATTGCCGACTGCCCCAAGCGCAGTGGTTACAAGAAGGGCACCGGCAGCAGCTTCCACGACTCCGGCAAGCACGAGAGCCCCTCCTTCATCAAGGGCAAGCCGAAGACTCGGTTCTTCAAGAAGGCCCTGAAGGATTACCGGCGAGAGAACAAGAAGCGCGACAAGGCCTTCTTCGTCGAGATGGAGAAGAGCTACTCCAAAAGATCCACATCCTCTTCCTCTTCATCGAGCTCAAGCGATGAGGAGATCTCCATCAAGAAGGGGAAGGACAAGGATGATCCGGCAGGCCTCTGCTTCATGGCTTTCGGAGACAAGCCGAAGAGCCGCTCATACCAGCGCCGAAGATCCCGCAAGAGCTTCTGCTCCATGGCTCTTGGGGATAGAGAAGAGAAGAGCTCCTCCGACGACTCCGACGACGACGATAGCAAGGTATCATCTTATGAGCGCGAAATTGTAGATTTACTTGAGAGCAATCGTCAGGAGTTGAAGTATCGGGAGAAACTGCTTAGGGGGGCTAAGAAAAGGATAGACGAGTTAGAAAGTGAGCTTGCCGTAGCCAACGGTAGAATAGAAAGTCTATCTTCTTCCCCTTGCTTGGGTGATAGCAGTGAGTGCCCGAAGTGTGAGGTGCTTCTGAGTGACCTGTCGACTCTGAAGTCCAGGTACACAGAAAGGGTTGATGAGAGAGACGCTTTGGCCACTGAGCTTGAAAGCGCTCAGCTGGAGCTGAAAGATGCTCAAGCCACTGTCGTCGCACCCTGTGTTGATTGCCCATCGCATCTAGCTGCCTTAGCTGAGCTGAAATCCAAGGGCAATGAGCATTTGAGTGATTTAGAGAGGTTGAGAGCTGAGCTTGCGCAGACTAGGCTAGAGCTTGAGACATTGTCAGTTCCACCCACTGTCTGTGAGAACTGCCTGTCTCTTAGAATGGAGTTAATTAAGCTAAAGGCCGGGAAGTCTGTCCAAGAAGAAAGTGAGTGTGAGACCTGCTTGTCTCAGGTGGAGGTTCTAGCTTCTTTGAGAGAGGAGCTAGCTGATTCTCAGAATGAGAACTTTTACCTCCGTTCTATCCTGAGTTGGATCAGTGCCAGAGAGCCACAGCTTGGCATGATGATCCAGCAGTTCAAGAGGCAGGATGGGTTTGGGGTAGGTTACACCTACACCAAGGCTGACTTTGAGAGTGCCATCAGCCGGGCAGTGGAGTGGAGTAAAATGACTCCAGAACAGAGATATCCCAAGACTCACTCCACTGAGTCCTCCCAGGCTTGTCAGCCCAAGGATGGAGTGATTCATGAGCAACCTAAAGCTCCACCCAAGAAACCTATCTGGGTTCCTAAACCCAAAAATATTCACACTACTCTTGACTCTCTTCCTGGACCCTCTAAACCCAAGAAGACCACACCAAACACTACCAAGCCCAAGAACCCCAAGCCTCAATCACATCCCAAGAAGCCTACCTATCATTTTGAGTATTGTCAGAGAGACGGGCATCTTGCGGAGTTTTGCTTCAGGAGGAAGCGGGTTGAGAGAGCAGAGAGGGCTCGTAGTGATCAGGTGCAGTTCTACCAGCAGGGTGGTAGACTGCGTGTTCCTCGGCGTGGGGAGAGGCTGGAGGCCAGGCCGCGTCGTGTAGGTGGTGGTAGAGGAGACGATTTTCGTACCCGTGCTCCAGTTGGTGGTGTTCGTTCCGGCAGAGTTCCAGACCGAGTTGGCTACGGGTCTGGACCTCATGGTCGTAGGGTTAGGAAGAACCATGGACCGCGCTTTGAGCCGCGTTTTGGTTCAAATTATTATGATGGTTTTCGCTTTCCATCTTTTGAGCAGATGGCTCGACACTAGTTTAGCTCTTTTGCTAAACCTGCTGCCGGACCATTTGCTCCCACTTACAGACATTGATTGTGCAGGACCGGGGACTGGAGGATGTTTGGATCATGGACTCAGGATGTTCTCGCCACATGACGGGACATCGCAGATGGTTCTCCAGTCTCACTCCCCCGAGCTCCAAAGAGTACATCACATTCGGGAACAGCGGTCAAGGGAAAGTAAGTGGCATAGGCTCAATCAACATTTCAGATCATTTCTCTTTGAAGAATGTTGCTTTGGTTAAGAACTTGAATTTTAATCTGATCTCTGTTTCGCAACTTCTTGAGGATGGTTTGGAAGTGCGTTTTAAGAAGGGCAACTCTTCTGTGGTTGTTTCTAGAGGGTCTTTGGTTTGTCAGATTTTACCTTTCGGTAAAGTTTTTCGAATTGACTTCTCTAGTTCTTTTGGCCCTTCTCGCTGTTTGATTGCTGGATCTTCTTCTGAGCTCTGGAAGTGGCATAGAAGGTTAGGTCACTTGAGTTTTGATCTGCTAGTCAGGTTAAGCTCTATGGACCTCATCCGAGGATTGCCCAAGCTTAAGATGGAGAAGGATCTAATTTGTCATCCCTGTCGTCATGGGAAAATGGTTCCCGCTTCTCACTCACCTGTGACTCAGGTGATGACTTCGTATCCAGGCGAGCTTTTGCATTTGGACACTGTAGGTCCAGCTCGGGTACGCTCAGTCGGTGGGAAGTGGTATGCACTTGTGATTGTTGACGATTTTTCTCGTTTCTCGTGGGTTTTCTTTTTGGAGTCTAAGGATGAAACTTTTCAGTTTGTCCATGACCTGATTTTGAAGCTGAAGAATGAGAACAATGGCCGGATGCGAGCAATTCGCTCCGACAACGGCTCTGAGTTCAAGAACTCTCAGTTCGTCGGCTTCTGTGGTGATCAGGGTCTGGACCATCAGTTCTCTTCTCCTTACACTCCCCCATAGAACGGCGTTGTGGAACGAAAGAACCGCACGCTAGTTGAGATGGCCAGGACGATGCTCGATGAGCACAGGACTCCTAGGCGTTTTTGGGCTGAAGCCATGAACACGGCTTGCTATCTGGCCAACCGCATTTTTCTTCGAGCTTACATTGGTAAGACTTCATATGAGTTGCGGTTTGGCAGACAGCCCAAGGTGAGCCACTTGCGAGCGTTTGGCTGCAAGTGCTTTGTGCTCAAGAAGGGAGGGCATTTGGACAAGTTTGAGTCTCGTTGCTGGGATGGTATTTTTCTTGGTTATGCATTGCATTCTCGAGGCTTCCGTGTTTGGAATCTCGAATCCCAGCTACTTGTCGAGACGTGTGAGGTTTCATTTGATGAGTCCTTGCCTTCTTTGACTCCTTCTTTTGAACTTTCTGGTGATGATGAGCTCGGAGAGTCCATCTTCGAGGAAGATGAGGATACTCCAGCTGTTGTTGAGGGTGGGCCTTCTGCATTCCCTGCAGAGCCCACACCTTCTGTGACTTCGACTGATGGTGAGGGCGGACCTCTGATCACTCCTTCCACTTCGATCGAGCCCCCTCAGTCGAGTCCAGAGGTGCCAGCTGCTGACTCCGGTGAGGTGACTTCGGATCACCAGGGAACCCGAGCAGTTCAGCGTGACCATCCCTCAGAGCTCATCATTGGTGATTTGACTGAGAGGACTTTGCGTTCTTCTGCCTCTCTTGCTGTGTTTGCTGAATCTGCATTTGTTGCATCTTTTGAGCCCAGAGACATTTCTCATGCTCTCTCTGATTCTAATTGGATTAATGCCATGCAAGAAGAGCTTGAGAATTTTGTCCGCAATCGGGTTTGGACTCTAGTTGAGCCGCCACCTGGATGCAACCCCATAGGCACCAAGTGGGTATTCAAGAACAAACAAGGTGAAGATGGGGTTGTGGTGCGCAACAAGGCTCGACTAGTTGCCCAGGGTTATTGCCAAAAGGAAGGTGTTGACTTTGAAGAAACCTTTGCTCCTGTGGCCCGTCTTGAGTCCATTCGTATTCTTCTAGCTTTTCCCGTTTCTAAAGGTTTTAAGCTTTTTCAAATGGATGTTAAGAGTGCTTTTCTGAACGGGTTTATAGAGGAGGAGGTTTATGTTAGGCAACCCCCCCGGTTTTGAGAACCCTAAGTTTCCTCGACATGTTTTTAAGTTGCACAAAGCTTTATACGGGTTGAAGCAAGCCCCTAGGGCTTGGTATGACCGGTTAAAGCAATTTTTGTTGGGGAAGGGCTTTGTGATGGGTTCTGTGGACAAAACTCTTTTCTTGCTCAGAGATGCCTCAGATTTTTTAGTTGCTCAGATTTATGTGGACGATATTATCTTTGGCGGTACTACTGATTCTCTTGTGTCCAAGTTTTCTGAGCAGATGCACAGTGAGTTTGAGATGAGCCTCATGGGTGAGCTCAAGTATTTCTTAGGGCTCCAGATCAAGCAGACCAAGGACGACACCTTCATTCACCAAGGTAAGTACACTCGTGATATGCTTAAGAAATTTGACTTTGGTGGTGAATTGAAGCCGCAGATGACCCCGATGGGCACTTCTGGGGGTTTGGACAAGGACGAGAGCGGTGTCAAGGTCAATGAGAGAGAATTTCGAGGGATGATCGGTTCGCTATTTTACTTAACGGCAACAAGACCAGACATACAGTTCGCCGTGGGACTTTGCGCGCGTTTTCAGTCTTCACCACGCGCGTCTCACCGACAGGCTGTCAAGCGTATTTTTAGGTATCTCACCTATGCGCCTGATCTTGGTCTTTATTATTCAGCATCATCATCTCTTGATTTATCTGGCTTTTCGGATGTCGACTTTGGTGGGTGCCGGTTGGATCGCAAGTCGACTTCCGGTACTTGCCAGTTTCTTGGTTCTTTCCTTGTATCTTGGTCTTCTCGAAAGCAGTCTGGAGTTGCTCTCTCGACCACAGAGGCTGAGTACGTAGCTGCTGCTAGCTGCTGCTCACAGATGGTTTGGATGATTTCCACTCTTCGAGACTTTGGGTTGCTTTTTGCTACCAGGGTTCCATTGTTTTGCGACAGCACTAGTGCTATTAGTGTAGGGAAAAACCCGTGTCTCCATTCAAAAACCAAACATATTGATGTGCGCTTTCACTTCTTGCGGGATCAATATGAGAAAGGTGTCATTGACCTTATTCATGTTGATACCCATCATCAGTTGGCTGACATTTTCACCAAACCCCTAGATCAGTCTACATTTGAGCGTTTACGAGGGGATTTGGGTGTTGTGTATCCTTTCTAGGATATTTTGCGTCAGTTTTTCTTTTTATTTACTCTTTTCTTGAGTCTTTTTGTGTGTGTTCATATCATACATATTCACAAATCACACATTTGAGCTTGCTTCTGTTATATGATTGAACTGCTTTACTTAGTCTAGCTGGTATATACTTTTGATTACTTGTCAATGATCATGCTTTGTTTCAGTTCGCTTGATATGTCTGATATCTGTCATATGCATGGCTTTTACGCTTTCAACTTGAAAAATGATCACCATTGCTTCTGGTAACTAGCATGTGTAGGCTGAGTGCTTCTGCTATCTGTTACATGCCTTGTAGCTAGGTCATCACATAGATGCAGGTATGCAACTTGGACATCTTTATGCTTTAACATGGAAAATGTGCTATAAAAATGATAAAAATCAGAAATGAATGAAAATTCCATGCCTTTTTATGCTTAAATTGAAAAGATCCAAGTGGGTTTGCTTTGTCGCATTATACTGTTCTGGACTGCTTACCATAGCACTTTGGTATGAACTAAGACAGTGTAGTGTATGCCAAGACCAATGTCTTAAGCTTCTGATGGCCCAGTTCTGGCCTAGGCTTGACTTGGTCGGTTAGCATAAGGTTTGACATGCAAATAACCCTTGGCAAAAATGACAAAGGAAAATGAAAAAGCCTGAACTTTAAAGGGATAACAAGTTTGCTGAAGCACTCTGTTTTGAACAATGCTTATCTTGGTAGATATCAGTTAGCTTCTGCATCTCATGCTTTACCTTGCTTGTTTACTAGACAATGTGGTGATGCTTTTATTTGCAAAAACTGAAAAATGCGTGCTAAATGACTTTCTTTAGATATCATCTCTTGCACTGATCATGCCATGTGTCTTAGACAGTATCTCTTTTGCTGTACCTGTTAGATACTGTATTTGTAGTCAATCATATCTGAGCAGCATGCTTTCATCACTCCACCTGCACCCCAGTTGCTTTCACTGCATATTTTGAGGGGGAGTTGCTTTTTCAGGGGGAGTCTGTCTCTTTTTGAGTGCTTGATGAGTTCACTTGTCAACAAGGGGGAGAAAATTTGGGATCAGAGTTTAAGGGGGAGTTCTTACTCTGTTGATATCCTTGTTGTTCTGAAATCGCACTCATTTTGAGCTTTTACGTTGTGGTTAACCATAATGACCGTTTCTTGCTTCTGTTTGGCTTTTGGTCATTAGGGTTAAACGTTTACCTTATTTTTCTTCTTCCTTGTTTCCTTGTGTTTTGTTTTCGTGTTTCCACATTTGGTTCACAGGTGCTGAAGAACTGAGAATTGAGGAGTGTTGACAATGCACTCATCAAGGGGGAGATTGAGGAGCCATGCTGAATAGCGTGGGCCTCATGGCTCTAGAAGTAATGAGTCATTGTCAACGATAGTCAACGAGGACTGAAGAAGAAAAGAGATCTGTTGTTTCATGGGCCGCGTGTGACTCAGGTACACGGGCAGCGAGCGACTGTCGGGCAGAGGAGGCTGCGAAGTCGGGCTGGCCCAATCCGGGTGCATGGGCCAGAAGCAGTAGAAGACCCACTGGGCTGTTGACCAGGACTGACTCGGGTACACGGGCGGTGAGCGATTGCCGGGCTGAGAGATCTGCGGAGTCGGGCCGGCCCAATACGGGTACCTGGTGCAAAGCTTGTGGAGGCTTTGTCAGTTTCGGCGTAAAACTGACAACCGTTGATTCTGTATCCGACTGTCCAGAAGAGTAGCTTCAGGATATGTCATCTGTTACTCTAGGCCCACAGTCAGTCAGTTGTGTCTGTAAAAATACCTAAGGGCAGTAGAGTCTTTTTCTGTATTTTTGAGTCTGTAAAAACCCTAAGGGGCTGGTAGAATTTTCCTAGTGTTGGGCTGCCTATAAATAGCACCCCAATCCCTAGGGTTTGGACTACCCTTTGTGCTGAAATCAAATCCACCTTTTTGGGTCACTTTGTCTCCACTCTTCTCTCTCCTGTGTGCGCCGCCAGGGATTGTCTCTCACTGTTCTTGCATTATTTTGGCTCAAATCTGTTGGATGCATTTAATCCTTTGTCTCTGGTGAATTTATTGCTTGCATCTTGTTCGGTTTGGGCAGTTAATGCCTTGGGCACGAGCTGGTGATTTTATTTCTTGGGGAGAAGCTTCTTCTGTTACTTGTGTTCTTCACGGTGGGAGTACTAGTTCTTGCTGTTGCAAGTAGTACTACCTTGCTGTAGCTACAGTGTTCTGTAGCAGCTTTTCACCTTCTATTGCCCAGCTTTTTGATCGAAGCTGTCAGTCCCTTTTACCTTTTTCTGGGTATGACTGGCGAAGCTCGTTTCAGTGCGAAGCCCCTCAACTCCGTGAGGCAGGCTCCGATCGAACATCTTTAAAGGCTTCGCTCAGACTTCGAACCAAAATCTTTGTGTCCTGTGTTGCTAGCTTCAAAGTATTTTCTAAACGGACAGCATCGCATACTTCGATCGACAGTGCGAAGGTACTCTGGCCCTAGTTGTCATCGAAGTTTACCCTTCCACTTAGCTTCACATTGGTTTCTTGGTAGCCTGTCACCCTTCGCTTCTTTGTTCGGAGCTTGTTCTCTTCGAAGGTAAAGCTGTGGGCTTCGGACTTGTTTTTTCTGTCACGTGACAGACTTCGCTTCTTTGTTCGAAGGTTGTCTGTTTGTGTGGTGTGTTCGAAGTTTTTGAGTTCGAAGGTTCAGCTTCGGAGCTTTCGGTTCTAAGGGTGTTCAAAGTTTCGTCTTCGTAGTGTACACTTCGAAGCAGGCTTCGGCACTGGTTTACTTCGCTCCGAAGCTCGTAACTTGAAGTTGTGTTCGAACTCTTGTCTTCGAAGTGCTTACTTCGAACCAAGCTTCGGCACTGCTTTTACTTCGCTCCGAAGTACACTTCGCTTCTTACCACTCCGAACTAGGCTAGACAGTGACACCTTCGGCACTTCGGACAGACTCCGTCACCATCCTCCGAAGCGGACTTCGACGTGCGAAGGGGGCTTCGCCAAGTACCGAACAGGAGACAACTTTGGACAGTAACTTCTCTTTTTACTTTATACACACTTAGATCATGTCTTTGAGAAGTTTAGGCCTGTTATAACTTGTTCATCTGCCTAGACTGCACTGCTTCAGATTTACACTGTTTTTAATCAGTTGCTTCTAGGTTAGAAACCTTTAGACTTAGGCCTTCTGTTTATTTTCTGCTGCATAGTATTTTTGAGGTGCGTTGGGTATTGGGACCAGGCCATTGATTCGAAAGAATTTTTAAGGCGCCCATTCACCCCCCCCTCTGGTCGCTACTTTCGGTCCTACACAAGATCAATGACCCCTTTCTCATATTGATCCCTCAGAAAGTGAAAGCGCGCATCAATATGTTTGGTTTTTGAATGAAGACATGGGTTTTTCCCTACACTAATTGCACTGGTGCTATCACAAAACAAAGGAACTCTGGAAGGGAAGAACAACCCAAAATCCCACAAAGTAGAAATCATCCAAACCAACTGTGAGCAGCAGCTTGTATCAGCTACATACTCAGCCTCAGTAGTAGAAAGCGCAACTCCAGATTGTTTTTGAGAAGTCCAAGAAACAAGCGAAGAACCAAGAGCTGGCAAGTACCGGAAGTCGACTTGCGATCCAGCCGGCACCCACCAAAATCAGCGTCCGAAAAACCAACTAAATCAAGAGACGATGATGCAGAATAATAAAGACCTAAATTATGAGCATAAGTAAGATACCTGAAACTACGCTTCATGGCTTGCCGGTGAGATGCGCGTGGTGAAGACTGAAAACGCGCGCACACACCCACGGCAAACTGAATGTCCGGTCTCATCGCAAGTATAGTAGCGATCCGATCATCCCTCGATACTCTCTCTCGTTTACCTTGACGCCGTTCTCGTCCTTGTCCAGACCTCCTGATGTACCTATTGGGGTCATCTGTGGCTTTAGTTCTCCACCAAAATCAAATTTCTTTAGCATGTCTCATGTGTACTTACCCTGGTGGATGAAAATGTTGTCCTTGGTCTGCTTGATCCGGAGCCCTAAAAGTACTTGAGTTCTCCCATGAGACTCATCTCAAACTCGCTATGCATCTGCTCAGAAAACTTGGACACAAGCTCATTAGTAGAACCACCAAAAATAATATCATCCACGTAAATCTGAGCAACTAATAAGTCTGAGCCATCTCTAAGCAAGAAAAGTATTTTGTCCACAGAACCCATCACAAAACCTTTCTGCAACAAAAACTGCTTTAGGTGGTCATACCAAGCCCTAGGGGCTTGCTTCAGACCGTATAAAGCCTTCTGCAACTTGAACACATGTCGAGGAAACTTAGGGTTCTCAAAACCGGGGGGGTTGCTTAACATAAACCTCCTCCTCTATATATCCGTTTAGAAAAGCACTCTTGACATCCATTTGATAAAGTTTAAAACCTTTAGAAGCAGCAAAGGCCAAAAGGATACGAATGGACTCAATATGCGCAATAGGGGCGAAGGTCTCCTCAAAATCAATACCCTCTTTCTGGCAGAAACCCTGTGCCACTAGTCGAGCTTTGTTGCGCACCACAACCCCATCTTCACCTTGTTTGTTTTTAAACACCCACTTAGTGCCTATGGTGTTGCATCCAGGTGGCAGCTCAACTAGTGTCCAAACCCAATTGCGAACAAAATTTTCAAGCTCTTCTTGCATGGCGTTTATCCATTTTGAATCAGACAGAGCATGAGAAACGTCTCTGGGCTCAAAAGTAGCAACAAAAGAAAACTCAGCAAACATAGCAAGAGAACCAACTAAAAAATGTAAGGATCTCTCAGTAAGATCACTGATGATGAGCTTTGAAGGGTGATCACGCTGAACTGCTCGGGATCCTAGGTGATCTGAAGTCACCTCACCAGAGTTAGCAACTGGCTCCTCTGGACTTGGCTGAGAGGTCATCTCACCGGAGTCAGCACCTGGCACCTTTGGACTCGGCTGAGGAGGCTCGATCGAAGTAGAAGGAGTGATCAGAGGTCCGTCCTCATCCTCAGTCGAAGTCTCAGAAGGTGTGGGGTCTACAGGCGGTGCAAAGGGACCACCCTCATCATCAGCAAGAGTGTCATCATCTTCCTCGAAGATGGACTCTCCAAGCTCATCATCTCCAGAAAGCTCAAAAGAAGGAGTCAACGAGGGCATAGACTCATCAAAAGTAACCTCACAAGTCTCGACAAGCATCTGAGAGTCTAGGTTCCAAACATGAAAGCCTCGTGAATGCAAAGCATAACCAAGAAAGACTCCATCCCAGCAACAAGACTCAAACTTGTCCAGATGCCCTCCCTTCTTTAGCACAAAGCACTTGCATCCAAAAGCTCACAAGTGACTCACCTTAGGTTGTCTACCAAACCGCAACTTATATGACGTCTTACCTAAGTAAGCTCTAACAAAAATGCAGTTGGCTAGATAGAAAGTTGTGTTCATTACTTCATCCCAAAAGTGCCTAGGTGTAACACCCCAAATTTTCAAAGTAATAAAAATATTATTTAATTCAATTTCTTGAATTTATTATTCTGAAAATACCTTTAATACCCTCCTCTCCCATTTTGAACTACAACATAGAGTTAATGACCAAACCAGGAGCTGAAATTTTTGTATAAACTTCCAAGGCCAAGATATATTTTTGAGAATTTTTACAAATTTTTATCCACCCTAGAAATGCCTCAAAGGATTTAATCTATTTTCTGCAATTATTTTAAATCAGAAAACCTTTAAAACAGTAACGGACTCCCTTCCCTCCTTTTCTCTCTCTCTCCCGGTCGGCCCATCCCACTCCCTCCCGTGCGCGCCATCTGACCGATGGATCCCACCCGTCAGTGACCCCCTCTCCCCTCGCACGCGCGCCCGACAGCCCGACCCCACCTGTCGGCGCCAACCAGCCCACTCCCTCGGCCGAGCCCGACCCCACCCGTCAGTCGCCACCCTCACTCGCTCGCGCTCGCTGGCCAGTGGCCCCCACCTGTCGAACCCATCGTCAACCTCGCGTCGCCGCCCCCAAATCACGCCGGCCGTTGACCCCCGCCTCGGATCCGCCTCGCTGGCCCCTCTCGCATTCAATTGGCGTCGGTTTAATGCACCCTGATCCCCCCTGCCCGTTTAATCGCGTTAAAGGACGCATTTAAGCCCCCGGGAACGTAGCCTCGTGCATGGTCGAGACCTCGCCGGCGAGTTAAGCCCCTCCCTCGACTTTCCTTGCATGCGAGCTCCGCCGGTGATCCTATTTAAACCCCCTGCCCGTCCGCGTTTTATCCCCCACGCCCACTCGCCGCGAGAACGAACAGAACGCCCGCAATTCACCTTTTAGCGCACTCCTATTTCGCCTCTGGCCACCGCTCGCCGTCGCCTCAGACCACCTTCGTCCATGCCCTCGCCACCATCATGACCGCAAGGATGACCCCGACCTCGGCCACCCCTCCACCGACGTCGAACCCCGCTGGAGCACCATCGCCGACGAGGAGCCCGAACCACTCTGTCGTCTACCCTCGCCGCCGACCGCGCTCCGTCGACCCCTCGCCTTGCCTAAGGTATCGTCGTGACCGCCATAGCGTCCTCTTTCCGTTTTAGGCCTTAGCTTCGACTGCCATCGCTCGCCGTGGCCTCTGGCCCGCTCGCCGTCGCCGAAGAAGACGACCGACACGAGCTGAGTACCCGTGCCATGTCGGATTCGATCGCAACCGTGCGATCGGGATCCAACGGTGACGATTAATTCCCGCGTGTGATTTAATCAGATCCGTTAGATCTCGGCGAAGGGGTACATTATAATCTCACCTATTCGTTAGGTTTAAAATCCCGCATCGCATCTGAGCCGCACGATACGTACCGGTTCAACGTTTTAATCTCAGCCATCCATGTCATTTTAACTCCCCCACCTCGCCCGTGACCGCCCGATCGCGATCCAATGGTGGATCTTGATCCGGCGCACGCGCACAGTGCGTAGGTGCACGGTGGTCTCGGCTCACCGTGGACCGACGCCCGTTTTTGGTTTAATTTAAATTCCAGAAATAGTTTTAAACTTCAAAAATTCATATCTTACACATTTTAACTCCAAAAATTATCATTCCAATTCCAGAAAATTTATAATTTTATTCTCTACATGTTAGTTCAATAAAAACAGTATGTTACTTTGGACTTTTTTAGGTTTATTTAAATGGGCATTCAAATACCCTTAGGATAAAAATGTAAAATTAATTAATTAAATTCCAGTAAAGCTTATATTTATTTATTTCCTATTAATATAAACAAACCACTAAGTTTCCTATGGACCTTTCATTTTCAATTTATTAGGGAACTTAAAAATGTGAATGATCACTTTTAAAATCCTTTTTCAAAGGACAACACTTCATTTTAATTTATTTTAAGATTATTTATAAAATGAATTTCAGAACCTTAACAACTTGGCTTATTTTTAATCAAACCAACTTAAACCTATGTGCTTATTATGTGATGTTATATTGTTTGATTGAATGTTGTGTTTATTTTATTTTACTTTATTTATATTGGAAAGACTACGACGCCGTCGAGGAGCCAGAATATTTCCCGGAAGTTCCGCCCTCACCCTTCGCTGAACAAGGCAAGTCACCAAACCAATCTTTTGAGCATATTGAACCCATGTTTTATTAAACTATCGCTAAAACACATAGGTTATACATGCATTAGTCAAATGAAACCCTTACAATATATTTATTTAGGATCCCCCGACCTTGATGTGCAACCCAAGCCATGCTATCTCGCCTAACCTCCTTGTCACCATATGATCAATGATATTAGCTAGTGTCCAATTTATTGACACGATCGCTATAGGATAAAAATGAGTCGTAGTAAAATGGTTCTACTCTATGATCCCCGTTACTTCTTATCCTTGGAATTCTGTTGGTGATGAGTTATGGTTGTGAGTGTATGCATGGTGGGTTCCGGGTGCAAGCTAGGGCATTGGTTGGTAGCACCCGGGGCACTATAAGGACCGGTCTGAGAGATCCGTTGCAATACACTTTCGTACTAACCACAAGTCTAATGGGTAAGTCCTAACTAAGGTATGGCGTGTTCCAAACCGAGGCCACCATTTGGAGATGGGTCAAGCAGCACCTGCGGGTGGCTTGTACCGACGTGGCGCAAAAGGGGGTGCGACGTTAGCCGGGATGCGGCCCGGCGCACCGGCGAAACCTAGAGCGGGTGGTTATCGCTTGGAGCATTTCATGCTGAGGTTTTGGCACGAGTTCCCGTGGTATGGGTCATCTCGTTACACTTTGGTGTTTGGGATGAATGCGTGCCTTGTGGGTACAGTAGTACATCTCTGATCAGAGTCATAAATCTTTTCGAAAAGCCGAGCCCACGGTTAAGGGCGGGTTGCGTGACATCCCACAGTTAGATTACTTTGAATATGTATGTGCATGATGGTTTGACATGTAAGGACTGTTGTGCGAGGAGGTAAAACGTACTCCTCGAGTTAGATGATGTTGTTGATGCTCATGTTTACTTTTCCGCATGATTAAATTTGACTACACTAAATGCAATAACTAAAAATGTACTTTTCCGCACTGTTAGCCATTACCCTTCCTTGTTTATTATCCTGCATTATTACTTGCATTTGCGGTGGCTTGTTGAGTACTTTTTGTACTCATACCCGTTGAACACCACAGAGGACGCCTACTATGAAGACGGTCTGGAGTAGCGACCCAGTCAAGCAAAAATCTTGAAGAAGATGTTCGTCATGCTATTTAATTTTATTACTATTTTTATTTTCAACTCTGATGTAATAATTATGGTCTGTGTACCATTAATACTATTGTATGTACGATTGTCGCATGATGAACCTCTTGTATTATTGTTTTTCTTATGAAATTCAATACTGTTCCGATTTCGGTAAATCGGGGCGCTACAAGATGGTATCAGAGCTGACTTGACTGTAGGAAGCCAAACAGACCCGCCTAGCCATTAGCTGCAGAAAATTATTTCTCGAAAACCTACTTTATAAACAGACCCGGCGAACTAAGAGTTCTTAAACTCAGAGCCGTTGTCCGAACGAATTGCTCGCATCGGACCATTGTTCTCGTTCTTCAGCTTCAAAATCAGGTCATGAACATACTGAAAAGTCTCATCCTTAGACTCTAGAAAGTAAACCCACGAAAATCGAGAAAAATCGTCAACTATCACAAGGGCGTACCACTTCCCACCGACTGAGCGTACTCGAGCTGGACCTACTGTATCCATGTGCAACAGCTCTCCTGGGTACGAAGTCATCACCTGAGTCACAGGTACGTGAGAGGCAGCAACCATTTTCTCATGACGACAGGGATGACACACTAGATCCTTCTCCATCTTAAGTTTAGGTAATCCTCGGATAAGATCCATAGAACTCAATCTGACAAGCAGATCAAAGCTCAAATGACCTAACCTTCTATGCCACTTCTAGAGCTCATAGGAGGATCCAGCCATCAAACAGCGAGAAGGGCCAGAAGAACTAGAGAAATAGATACGAAAAACCTTACCGAAAGGTAAGATACAACAAACTAAAAATCCTCCAAAATCAAGAAGTTGTGAAACAGAAATTAAATTAAAATTCAAGTTTCCAACCAAAGCAACATTCTTCAAAGAGAAATAATCAGAGATGCGAATGACCCAATACCTTGTACCTTCCCTTGACCACTGTTCCCGAAAGTGATATATTCCTTGGAGCTCAGGGGAGTGAGGCTAGAGAACCATCTGCGGTGTTCCGTCATGTGGCGAGAACATCCTGAATCCATGATCCACATGTCCTCCAGTCCTCGATCCTGCAAGATCAGTGGTCATGAGTGGGAGCAAACGATCGAACACCAGGTTTAGCAAAAGTACTAAACCAGTGTTGAGCCATCTGCTCGTAAGTAGGGAAGTAGAAGGAATCATATGAGTCTGGACCAAAACGTGGCTCAAAGCGCGGTCCTCTGTTCTGCCTAAAATCACGGCCACGAGGTCCAAAACCTTATCCATAACGATCTGGAACTTTGCTGGAATGAAAACTACCCTCCAGAGCACGATCATAAAAACCATCTCCTCTACCACCACCGACACGATGTGGCTTGGCCTCTAGCCTCTCTCTACGTCGAGGAACTCTCTGTCTACCACCCTGCTGGTAGAACTGCTCCTGCCCACCTCGAGCTCTCTTGCTCGCTCAACCCGCTTCCTCCTGAAGCAAAACTCCTCAAGATGCCCGTCTCTCTAACAAAACTCACAGTGATAGGTAGGCTTCTTGGGATGTGGTTGAGGCTTGAGATTCTTAGGCTTGGTGGTGTTGGGTGTAGCATCTTTGGTGTGAGAGGGTCCAGGTAAAGAATCAAGAGAAGTGCGGAGAGGTTTAGGCTTTGGAACCCAGATTTGCTTCTTAGGTGGAGCTTTAGGTTATTCTTGGAACACTCCATCCTTGGGCTGACTATCTTTAAAGTACTTAATGGAGTGAGTCTTGGGATATCTCTGTTCAGGAGTCATCTTACTCCACTCCACTGCTCGGCTAATAGCACTCTCAAAATCAGCCTTGGTATAGGTGTAACCTACCCCAAACCCATCCTATCTCTTGAACTGCTGGATCATCATGCCGAGTTGTGGCTCTCTGGCACTAATCCAACTCAGGATCTGACGGAGGTAAAAGTTCTCGTTCTAAACATCAGCAAGATCCTCTCTCAAGGAAGCTAACACCTCCACCTGAGACAAGTAGATCCCACACTCTTTATCAACTTCGACAGACTTCTCAGCTTTTAGCTTGATCAACTCCATTCTCATGGACAAGTAGTTCTCACAAACAATGGGTGGAACTGACAAGGTCTCAAGCTCTAGCTTAGTCTTCTCCAACTCAGCTCTCACTCCAGCTAACTCACTCAACTACTCATCACTCTTGGCTCTCAGCTCAGCTATACTAGCTAAATAGAATGGGCAGTCTACACAAGGTACGACGATAGTGACATGAGCATCTTTTAGCTCCTACTGAGCGCTTTCAAGCTCAGTGGCCATAGCGTCTCTCTCATCTACTCTCTCTGTGCGCCTGGACTTAAGAGTCGTCAGGTCACACAACAACACCTCGCAGTTAGGGCACTCACTACTGTCACCCAAGCAAGGGGAAGAAGACAGACTCTCAATCTTGCCATTCGCCATGGCAAGCTCACTCTCAAGCTCATCTATCCTCTTCTTAGCCCCTCTAAGCAGTTTCTCCTGATACTTCAACTCCTGACAGTTCTGTTCTAGTAAATTAACAACTTCTTGTTCATAGGAAGATACCTTCTCATTGTCGTCGTCGTCGGAGTCATCGGAGGAGTCCTTTTCTTTCTTATCCCCAAGATCCATTGAGTAGAAGCTCTTGTGGGATCTTTGGCTGTGACGCGAGCGACTCTTCGGCTTGTCCCCGAAGGCCATGAAACAGAGGCCCGCCGGATCGTCCCTGTCCTTCCCCTTCCTAATCATGATCTCTTCATCACTTGAACTCAAAGATGAGGAGGAAGACGAGGATTTCTTGGAGTAGCTTTTCTCCATCTCGGCGAAGAAGGCCTTGTCTCGCTTCTTGTTCTCACGCATGTAGTCCTTCAAAGCCTTTTGAAAGAATCTTGTCTTGGGCTTGCCCTTTGTGGAAGTGGAGTTGTCGTACTTGCTAGAGTCGTAGGAGTTGCCGCCGGTTCCCTTCTTGTAATTCTTCTGCTTGGGACAGTCGGCGATGAAATGACCTGGATCACCACACTCAAAACATCCGGACTTTGTGCCATGTCTTTTAACCATTCGTTTATCATAGACACGTCGCACCTGGTTGTTAAACAAACACAGATCATCATCTCCTAGAAAATCAAGTTGTTCCTCAGAGATAGACATCAATGAAAACGCAGTACAACTCAAGGCAGTAGGATCAGCAGACGGTGTCGCAAGTGCCAGAGTCTTTGAGCCAGAACCAGTGAGATTTGATCTCAACTGGATATCGACCTCCGAGGCCTTGAGCTTACTAAAAAGCTCTGCGACAGTCAAGGTATCATAGGAAGTGCTCTCAACAATAGAAGAAACCTTTATCTCCCAGATCTTAGGGTCCAAGGTATGGAGAACCTTAAGCGCCTATTCATGATCTAAGACCATCTGATCACGCTCGGCCTTGTTGACTCGAAGCTTGTTAATGATCGATTGAAAACAACCAAACAAAGCCTCAATAGTCTCACCCGGCTTCTGTGAGAAATTTTCATACTCACGCCGGTAGGTCTGATAGAGCCTAGCCTTGACCTGAGCTGTCCCCTCATGGTGTGCCTAGAGGGTAGCCCAGATCTCTCGAGCATTGGTGAGATGGCTAACACGCTCAAACTCACTAGAACCTAGACCAGAGAATAAAATGTTCACCGCTTTACTATTGTTTTGATGCTAGGCAATTACATCTGCAGCAGTACCCTCAGCAATAGGCACTATGGTGAAAGTAGGATGAACACAAATCTCCCATATGTCCGAGCTCTAGCTCATAAGATAGGCTCGCATGCGAGTCTTCCAATAAGTGTAGCCAAAAGTTTCAAGGGACGGGATTTTACCAGAAGACGTCATGATCACTACCTGGGTTTAAAACTGGTTAAGGTATGGGAAAAACCCTAACCTTGCTCTAATACCACTTGTAGGACCGAAAGTAGCGACCAGAGGGGGGTGAATGGGCGCCTAAAAATTTCTTGCTAAACTATGACATAATCCTAACACCAAATGCACCTTGATAACCAAATAACAATAGCAAGACAGATCATAGGAATTTAAAGTTATCTAGCCTAAAAATGACCAGTGTATTAAAAGAAATGATATTAAAGATAAACTTAATAAATCTACTGCAGTAAATAAAAAACTCCCAGATATTTCACGAAATATTTCTATTGTAGTCTAGAAATAAAATACTAATCAAATGAATAAAACATGGATCATTCAAAAATTAATTCAGAAATAAACTTAAAATATTGCACGTAAAAACTAGACTAAAAATATTACTACGACTAATAATAATTTTTTTTCTTTTTATATGAGCAGATTAAACAAAAATATTTAAATAAAAATTATGAGATAATTAATAAGCAGATTAAATAATAATGTCTAGCAGATAAAAATTATCTACGAAAATACTAAAACAAATTTACTGCTAATTAAAAGAGATAACTATTTATTTAATTAACTAGCTGAAAAATAGCAGATTAAAAACTACTTACCTGCATTGATGAATCCCCTGGTTACTTCGCCGCTCGTCGCATAAGCTCCGTCGGCTTGCGTGTTGTAGATGAATTGCAGACTAGCTGCTGCTGTGCTAAGCAGTCTTGTCATGGGGCCCACTGAAAAGCAAAAGCAAATCCCTTTTTTTCTCCGCTGCCGTGCACCCGCCGTGGGAAAAAGCTACCTGCCGTGACTCGCCGGCCGGCGTGCGCGCCAAAAGGCTTCCCTGCCGTGGGGCCCGCCATGGGGAAAAGGTGCATGTCGAAAGTGTTACTACTGCAGTGCTGGTTCCCTCGATTGCAGCGTTGTGCTTTGATTGGTGTGCTTCTTCACGCGTGAGGACACACACTATGGATCAAAAGCGCTTCGCATGGTCCGTCCGCTTTCTCACGAGCTAGGTCTCATGCCGCTTCGCCTCGCCGAAGGAAACAACGGCGCACGTGGCTGCGTCTGCCCCAGTGAAAACCAGAAATAAATCGGCAGGAGCATACCAGGGAGAACAGTGCTCATGCGATGATTGAAGAAAGAGTGGTGGCGGGGCTGTAGATTAATCTCCAAACAGTCCACCTATCCCTAGGGGGTAGGGTCCTATTTATAGACGACTCCTAATACATGAAAAAGACTAATTTACTCCTAGGGTAAATTACACTGACTCTAAAATAAAAACCGAAAATACTAAAATACCCTTAGAAAAATCAACTGACTCAAATAAAAATACTCTGGACTTAAAAACTAAATATTAATATCCTAAAAACAAAATAATCATAGGTTGTCAGTTTTGCGCCGAAACTGACAAAGCGACCACTGTCTTCGCACCGGGTACCCGGATTGGGCCGACCCGATCCCGCAGCTTCCTCAGATCAGCAATCGCTCACCACCCGTGTACCTGAGTCAAACCCAGTCAACATACCAGTGGATCATCTACCGCTCCTAGCCCATGTACCCGGATTGGGCCAGCCCGACTCCACGGCTCCTCTGCCCGGCTGTCGCTCGCTACCCTTGTACCTGAGTCACACGTGCCTCAGACACGACAGGTCTTCATGTCTCTTATTTTACTTCCGTTGGTAATCACTCATCACATCTGGAGTATAAAACCCATGTACTTCAACATGGTTTCTCACCCGGATATCACTGTGCTGCTCTCTACTTGAATGTCGCCCCCTCAGACACGGCCCCGTCCGTCTACTCGGCCCCGCACCACTCGACCATAGACTCGCACTAATGTTGATGGCAAAATTTGGTTGAGGCCCAAGCCCAGTAAGGACCAGGCGTGGTCAACATAAGTCCAGTCAAAGGCTGGTCAAAGAAGTCCGTCCGTTGTACGTGATCGGATATGGAGGAGCCTATAGAGATAAAGATAAGAGATAAACACAGAATCGGTTGTGATTGTAGTGGGCGGAAAGTCTCCAGAATATAAATATGTAGATTAAAAAACACACAACTATAACCACAAAACTACTCTCGACGCATCATCACCCTTGTTTATTCAAGGTTAATTCCAACAGGACTTGACACTCGGAGTTGGGCTGCATCGTTTTGATCTCCGGCGAAGAGGTGTGTCCCACCAGCCCGGTGATTATATCGACTAGATTGGTGTCGTTCAAGGCTGCATCGCTTTGATAGCTTGGAGTATACTGGTTCGGTCAGTATAATCGTTGGTTTATCTCAATGTATTAGCTACATCTAAGGCTACATCGTTACGATCTCATAGATTGATTTAGATTAGATATAGTATTTTGAGGCTTCATCGGTTAAGTCCGATAGCTTGATCTATTGTTGTGCATCGTTCATCTGAATAAAGTGTGCATGAGGTGTTGAAATACTATAAGTTATTTGTGATTTAGGAATTGTCTTAGTTAAGCCTCCTCTTGCTGATATGATGATTTGATGGTATAGACACACCTTCTGGTATACTAGATTTGGGTTGTATCGGAGTACAAGCTGGTAGATTATCTTTAATTCCATGTCATATCTCAATGGCATAAGGGATTATCAATCAGACTGATCCTACAGCACGTCGCTTGCCCGATCATTAGCCTGATCGGTGCGGGTATTGCATATCGGTCGATTGCCTGATCGGCCTGATGGCTCGACTCTTGTTTTGCGGCACCCGATGGTTTACATGTATTGTGTGCTATAGATTTTCTCGCTCGATACGTGAGACCCGATGTGTATTGTGGCCATCGGCTCGATAGCTTATGGGTATTACTACTAACATTTTTCTGTACCTTATTAGTTGTAGAGTCAAATTGATTGGCATGCCCAGAACCCCAATATTTTAGGACCTGCACTGGAGTTAAGCATATCTCTAGGCCACGCGTGTGACTGAAAACGGCATTAACACGTTTTTGGCCCAACAATCTTTTTGGTATGCCCGGTGGGACCATCTTCAAACAACTCAACTATGGCGGGCAAACTAAATAACAGTAACATCATCTTGATCACCTTGGAAAAGTTGATTGACGAGCAGAGAGCAGAGGTGCAATGGCATTCCTCGGCATGACTCAATATGGTCTTGTCCAGAGGAATCAATTTCTGAAGCCATCCTTAGTTGAGGGAGCCAACCAACAGACTAAAAGCCCCCACGTCAGTTTTCAAGAAACTATCGACAACGCGATCCACCACACCCTCATCAATCAGTTCGAGGTGTTGGTCAACACCTTGCATGGGTTGATCAAGAAGACCATTGACGATACGATAGCTCACGAGTCGGTGTAAGGTCCAACGTATTTTCCTATCAGCCAGCCACGTCTAATCAATAATCCACAGCACGTTCGGCCAACACCACCGCCACAAGGCCCGATGAGGCAAAATCTACCGAACACCTCGTTCAGTCTTGAAAGAAGCATGACAATCTAACCACCGACTCTTACGCCCCAAGGGATAGGGGGAAAAATCCGTCACAAAATGCAAATGGCCTCTAGAGGATTATGCCACCAGCCTTCGCCCGCTCCGCAGGGGCCGATCAGGGATTATAAATTGGCCCGAGCCTACAATGTGTCACTTACCTGATCATCCTGATGGCTCGACTCTTGTTTTGCAGCACCCGATGGTTTACATGTATTGTGTGTTGTAGATTTCTCTCACTCGATACATGCGACTCGATGTGTATCATGGCCATCGACTTAATAGTCGATGGGCGTTGCTACTAACATTTTTCTATAACTTATCATTTACAGGTTCAAACTAATTGGCACGCCCAGAACCCCAATAATTTAGGACCTACACTAGAGTTAAGCAGATCTCCAAGCCACACGTGTGACTGAAAATGGCATTGACACGTTTTTGGCCCAACAACTACCATGTCACCCGCCTACTCGGCCCCATGCCACTCGACCACATCCTCACATTGCCATGTTGCCTGCCCATGGCCTTACCCTGCTCCGCTCGCCAATGGCCTCACCACACGCTAGCCGCCCTTGACGTCGCGCCATTATGCCACCTGCCCATGACTCTACACTGGTCATCGTCGTACCACTAGCCCAGGACAATGCCCTGCTGCGTGTCCCTCTCAGCCCTCAACCGATGCCAGGTCGGCCCTCCACCTGGCTCCCTGCCACGTGCCATGTCACGTGTCTCGCTACACTTTGTTGTGCCACATGTGTCCGGCCCCCACCCAACACTATGTACCCGGCCCTGTCCACTCTACTGCGTTGCGTGCACCCAGAGTCGCCCACTCAACTGCATCATGTCTTGTTGCACATGAGAAAAGAAGGGATGCAAAGAGGAAGAGAGAAGAGGTAGATAGACGAAAAATAATAAGAAATAGAAAGTAAAATAAGTAAAATAACAAAGTTTTTTTTTGAAATTTAGAGATTTTCTAAGATTCCTTAATATGTTTATTATTTGATGCACTTGCGGTTCAAATTTGACATGTTTCAATTTAAATAGTAAAACACAATTAATTAACTAAAATGGCTAATAGACTTAGAAAAATACCAATTTTTTCATGGGATAAGCTACACTATTTTGATTGTAGAAAAAATTATTTTTAAACGAGGATTTAATCAATGATTTGATCTTAAACCAAACATATTCCTTCTTAAATCCAAATTTATCCTCACAAATTTTCTCGTTTTCTTAACTTCCTATGTGACAATTTTCTAAAAATATTTTTATTTTTTTATCGTAGCATATACATTGAAAGTGCATCTAGGCCCCTATTTAATTTTGGTGTATTAATGACGATATTGATTAAATGCTACTGAGCAAGTTGCTAAGATGTTTATAGAGATTTCACAAGAAAGGCAATTTCAGTTGAAATAAATTTGGAGAAAAAGCTCTGTTTGATCCAAATAGGTTCAAATGTTAAAATCATGATTGTATTCTCTATCTTGAGTCTAGGATCACTGTACTATTAAGACGGATGTGTTTAATTTTGTTCTAAAACTTTGTGTTCAAAGAAAAACTTTTTTGAAAGCTTTTTGGACAAGTTCAAACTGAGTTATGAATTTTTTAGACCGATCGAAACATTCGATTTGGATCATAACTTCCTATTTGAACTCTCTGTTTGGAATTAATTTTCCATCGAAACTTCCGATTTGAACTCTCTGTCTGAAATTAATTTTCAATTAGAACTTCCGATTTGGGATCAGAACTTCCGATTTGAACTCTTTGTCTGGAATTAAATTTTCATCAGAACTTCTGATTTAGAATCAAAACTTCCGATTTGAACTCTATCTGGAATTCAATTTCCATCAAAACTTCCGATTTGAACTCTCTGTCTGGAATTTATTTTCCATCGGAACTTTTGATATCACATCGGAACTTCAGAGGTGGCCGACCAAAAATGTCCAAACAGTCATATTTTTGGGTGCGTGGTATATAAACCCCTCCAACCACTTTGAATAGTACCCTTGGCCCGATACTGTGATCATAATGGATATGCCCAAGAAAATTTTGTGTATCAGAAGTTTCGATAGGTAGTATCGGAAGTTCCGATTATTTTCGAGACACGAGTCAGAGAGCGAGACCGACTTCGGAAGGTTCGATGGTTGGAATCGCGACATGAATCAGAAATTCTGGTTTGGAATCGGATGTTCTGATTATTTTCTGGATTTGAGTCAAAGAGAAAAATTTTCTTTAGAAGATCTGATATGGTATTATAAGTTTTGACAAGCCGAAAGTTCCGATATGGTATCAGAAGTTCTGACAAGCCGGAAGTTCTGATTTGGAATCGGGAAATTGTACTAATCAGAAGTTCCAATATGCGTATCGGAAGTTCCAAGGTGGGTGAAAATAGATTGGATCTGTTATGTGTCGTACTGAATCGAGAAACCAAAATACCCTGTCAGAAGTTCCGATCTAGGATCGGAAGTTCCAACGTGGGTAAAACAGATTGGATCTATTGCAACACAAATCGGCTGTAACTGATTTATGGGTTTCAAGATGTAGACGATCAAGGGCTCTCCGGCCTATATAAAGAGAGGAGGAGGTCTTGGAGAACAAGCTTCGGCATAGTTTAGACCTAGCCACCAAAAACTCCTCTCCTCCTTTCTTGATCTCAATAGTTGAGGTCGAGGATTTCCCGTCTCTCACGTGCAGTGCTAGCACGCTGCCATGGGAGGAACTCCATCCCTATACGTGTGGATACCGTGGAGGCGTTGCTCTAATAGCGACGCTTGTGGACTTCATCACGTGAACAACTACGTCATCTTCACCGATTGGATTGGCGAGGAATGGCCGAGACGAAATGGCGCGTCTCATGCTAGAAGGTAACTATCTATGATCTCACACGCGCATGGGTCTTGGGCTTAGGGCATAAATTTTAAATTTTCCAGCTATCGTAGCTCCCCTATTCCCCAACAAATCACTCTCTCAAAAACCTAACCCTAAAGCTCTCCTTTGCGCAAAATCTCATATCTAGAGCGATTTGTTGCGAATCGACTTGAGAATTCTTTTGAGATCTTCTTGGTATTGATAATCCACATCTTTGTGAATATTTCCATTGGTTGGTTTTGTTGCATTTATTGAAAAATATTTGAGCACAAGGATTTGACTTTGCAAAATCTTTATGCACATTTATTACTCTTGGAGATTCTTTCTCCTAGATGGTTAGGAGTCACTCCACGAGCAACCAAGGAGATTGTGGTTGCCTGGAGAAGTTTGCAAAATCTCTTGGATTTGACAAGAAACCGAAGAGAAAATCCAAGTTTAGCAAGGCTAAAATTTGGTGAGGAAAGGGTTGAAAGAGACCTAAGGACGGTCTTGGGGTAGGGACAGCGGTGCAACCACCCTAGGCCTCCGCAATCTAGGGGCCGTGTACATAGGTAGTTTAATAATTATATATGCTTTGTATTTTCCAACGTCAAATATGGGTAGTGCAGTGGAGAAGGTGTCATGTTTGAAATGAGAGATGTTAGGTTCGATCCCTAGCTCTCTCACAATTTTAGTGGCTTTCTCTTTGTTTTCACACCGAAATGTGAGTGCTTTTTTTCTTTGGGAGTACATGCTTGTGTCAATGTGTATTAGAGTCTTCACCAAACATAATATTGCTTAGAATAACTAAATTAGTTGCCTAATCCTAGTAGATATCAAGCAAAATATTATTCTATAAATAATTTGGAGATAATTATTCTTCTAAAATTGCATCATAGTATTTTTTTTCTTTTCCTTAGCTCGTTTGGTTGTTCAGACCACAACATAGTGTTTTTCTTTATTTTTTCCTGTCTGAGGTAAGCCCTATTAGTATAATGTTTATAATTTAATATTTTAATATAATAATTATCATATTATTTATTTTATTTATACTGAATTATGGTACAAATTTAATAAGTATCTAGCTAATTAGAAAATTGTTTTTACTAAATTACATATAAAATTTTGACGTGACATATCCGTAGGTAAATTCCTGAGTCCTCTATTATACCTGTATATATGTATAGTCCATCGTATATCCGTCAAACCATATTATACCTAAAGACGAAGTACGGACATTAAATGACCAAGTCACTAAACAAATAGAAGACAATCTCTTTTAATCACACGATCAAGAATCGTGACTCACACAAACAACACAATGAATAATTTCATATATATATGTATAAATTAAAGAAATTATTATATTAGTATAAGGGCCCCTAAATTTTAGTTTGTCTCGGGCCTCCAAAATCTCAGGACCGGTCCTAAAGAGACCCGGCCTATCGAGGTCCCTCAACGGAGACATATGGTTGTTGGATCCAAACTTCGGGAAATATATCGATCGTCTTGTGTGCTCTCGTGTTCATAACTTTTCTAGGATTTTAACTAAGTCGAACTTTATTTTTACCCGATCTATTTTTTGACCTAGCTTTAGAGTAACTCTTAGTGTAAAAGTAGTTCTTGATATATTTGCACACATTTATATTCAAACAATTTCTTCAGAAAACAAATTTTAATTTCATCGATTTTCATTGTTGATCGAAACCTCCGATACACCAAAAGTTCTGAAAAATTCCAACAGATCGGAATTTCCGACGTCCAATCGAAACTTCTGATCTAGGAAATCTTCATAATATTTTTTTTCCGCAAAAATTATTTATATTGCCTATTCACCCCCTCTAGGCAACTTTCATACATATCATATAATAATAGCATAACATGTCTCTTGTTTTTCAGACTTTATTTGATTTTTTTAGAATTAAAAACCATTAAGTTACATGTTGTCAATAAAGTATCATAACATAGATTTTTCAAAAATTTCTTTCATTTAGTGGGTGCGGACTACAAATGGATTTAAAAATATGAATATTATATTTATATAAATTTTGGTTCATTATTCCATACACTTGCAGTTCAGATTTGACTTATTTTAATATAAATCCTATAAACACACTTAATAAATTAAAAATAGTAAACTGACCCATAAAAATACCAAATTTGTACATGAGATAAGCTATATTGCATATTGATTGTATAAAAAGTTTCAAGTTCAAACGAAGATTTAACAATCGATTTGATTTTAAACCCAACCGTTCCTTCTTTAAATCATAATTTGACATAGGAGAATCTCCAACTTTCTTAATATCTCGCGTGACAAATTTCTCGAAACATTTTCAAGTTTTTATCATAGCATTTATGTATTATATTATAACACTAAGATATGTCTTGTGTTTTTTAGACTTCATTTGATTTTTTAAAATTAAAAAATCATTAAGCTCCACATTTTCGATCGAGTGTCGTAACCTAGATTTTTTAAAAAATTCTTTTAATTTAGTGGATAAAAACTAAAAAATTACTTAAAACATGAATATGATTTTTATATAAATTTTGGTTTATTATTTCAAGAACTTGCGGTTCAAATTTCACCTATTTCAGTTTTAATCCTAGAAATATACTTAATGAATTAAAAATTGCAAATAGACCTAGCAAATAAAATGCAAAAGTTTTAGATGGAGTAATATATGTTGTATTTTTAAAAAAACATTTGGCAAACCCTCGCTCCCACCGAGCATGCCTCCTCAAGGCCTGGAGCACAGCTTCCCTTAGTTGAGCGTGCCGCTGTAAGGCTTTAGAGTAGGGATGGCAATCGGGGTCTGACAGGGTAAAACCACGTGCCTATACTCATCACCCATAGGTTTCATATACCTATAAAATGGATTGATGGCGTTGCTAAGCATAGAAGAAGGAAGGGTGCCGCTAGGGTTGGGGGCGGGGCTGGTGTGCCGCCGGGGTGGCGGTCGACGTAGAGGATGATCGGAGGGCGTGATCATGGCGGGGACAGAGCAACACGTGGTGGCGTGTGCTAGGGAAAGCGTGGGGACATGTGGGGTATCGCCCGCATGGGTACACAATGGGGTCAGTGTGGGCTAGCGCGTGGCGTGGTTGACACAAACTTGCACACGGTGGCCCGCAATGAGGCTGGTGTGAGCCACCACACGACAGCGTGTGACGAGACTGGCATAGGCCGACGTGCGGTGGCACGCGCTGGGGATGACGAGGGAATGTCGTCGATGGGAGAGAAGAGATGGGGTGGGAGCGGCATAGGATGAAGACTGTGAAGGAAGTATGCCCAAGAAAATTCTGAAGATCGGAAGTTCCGATAGGTGTATCAGAAGTTCCGATTATTTTTGGGACCGAGTCAAAGAGCGAAACCGACTTTAGAATTTCTGATATGGTATCGGAAGTTTCGATGGTTGGATTCACGACATGAATTGGAAATTCCGATTTGGAATCGAATGTTCCGATTATTTTCTAGACTCGAGTCAGAGAGCAAAAGTTGCTTCGGATGTTCTGATATGGTATCGGAAGTTTCGATGAGTCAGAATTTACGATTTAGAATCAGGGAAAATTATACTGATCGGAAGTTCCGAGGTGGGCGAAAACAGATTGGATCTGTTACGGTATTATATTCAATTGAGAGACCAAAATACCCCGTCGGAAGTTCCGATCCAGGATCAGAAGTTCCAACGTGGGTAAAACAGATTGGATCTGTTAAAACGCAAATCAGTTGTAACCAATTTGTGGGTTTCGAGATGTGGATGACCAGGGGCTCTCAGCCCTATATAAAGAGAGGAGGAGGTCTTGAAAAGTAAGCTTATGGATAATTTAGACCTAGCCACCAAAGACTCCTTTACTCCCTTTCTTGATCTCAAAAGTGAGATCGAGGATTTCTCGTTCTCACATGTGGTGTTAGCACGCCGTCATGGGAAGTACTCCATCACTGTACTTGTGGATACTGTGGATGCGTTGCTCCAATAGCGACGCTCGTGGACTTCATCACTTGAATAAATACGTCGTCTTCACCGATTGGATTAGCGAGGAACGACCGAGACAAAGCGAGGATAGGCAAGGACACGCTTCCTCAACATCTTCTTCCGCTGCACCTAACGTGTCTTGTGCTAGAAGGTAATGATCTATGAGTTTGATCCGATTGAGAAGGAAGAAAAAGAGGGGATAGATTGAGGTTTTGTTTATATATAATTGGATAAATAAGTAAACATGTATGTGTAGTCAATATCTATACATGTACTCGTTTAACTATAAGGTATGAAATTGAGAATAAATCAACTCTATTTGAGTTTTTACCCACTGATAAACGAGTAATCGGATAAAATTGCCATCCCTACTTGAGAGCATAGTTGCCCGTGTCAAGCAGTAGAAAACAACACCTAATTATTTTTGGTAGGAAGAAACATGAAGATTGGTTGCATGTGATGTTGTTTTGGAGTTGATTCTTGCACTCGTTTGCAATGGTTGAAAATGCAATGTTGCACCAAGAAGAAACACTAACAAACTGTTACATGGGTAAATTAACATTTCACCTTTATGCCTGTATCTAACTCATCCATATATTGCACACTAAGGTAGTGTATGGTTGCTTGAACAAAATTCATCTAGGATGGTTCAGTACAACTTCGAAGAACGAGACTATTTGATTAGCTGTAATATATGAAATCATGTAGGATGAGTTGATTTAGATTCTCAGAATATTCCCTCATGATGTTGAACCATTCCATGCGGCAAATACAAGCGAACAACGTTGTCCACTTTCTGTTAACTATGATTATTATTTATGATTAGTGGTTATTAAGTATTTTTAGCTAAAAAATTATTATAATTATATGTTATTAACCATGACTAGTTATTATCATGAATCATCTCATACATCCAACCAAACAATCTACTTGTACCAGTTCATCTATGACTTTCTCATCCTAAATCAATCCATCTAGGACCATCTGTGTTGTTTTGTGTATGAAGAAACAATATACAATGGGGATACTTGCAATAAGCTTTTGTTAGGCTAAGAGGTTTTTGTGGATGAATCTCGATGATTATCTCAAAAGGCGAGAAAATAGGGCTTTTAGACAGGTTTGAGCTTCTTAGAGGATAATAATCCTACTACTGTGTGTGTAACATGAGCTTAAGGGTTGAAAATAGCCTCAAGCCTTGGAAACGTTGGGAATACGTTGAACCCTAAAAACGCCTGAAAGCGTGAAAACCTACATAAAAAGGCTCTCCTGATATCTTTATATATGAGAGAGATCAGGAGTTACAAATCATCATTAATACGCCCCACGACCTGGATAAATATGAGAATAACAATCAGTTCGTGGGTAATAAATATGAATGATAATATCCATATTAACTATACAATTATGCATCGTGGTGTTTAAGAGACAGTTTGATTCTTGATGATGACCATCCGAGTGCTTGTAGTCGGGAAAGCTTCCTAAGTGTTGGACTCGAGGAGCCTTCAGATTGCCGACTATTGGGCGATTGGATGATGTTGACCATTGACTTGTCATCTTTTAATGTTGTTTATGTTGACTCCTACACTCGATCCTTACAAATTCACTTGGGAGGTACTCCGAAATCACATTCCTTACAATCTCATACCGTTCAACTTAATTCAACAAACTAAACACTAGCTAGCTAAACAAAAAATTAGATGATCTTATCTAAGGATGGGAATCAGGTCTAATGGGTAAGGGTAGTGTATACCTATACCGTACCCATTTACCCAACGGATAAAAATTCATGATCATACCCATTACCCGCAGGCGTAGTATACCCACGGGTATACCCGTTTACTCGTGAAGCAAAACAAGTACAACCAAAGAGGAAGTAGCGGAGTGCTAGGGACGGTGCGACGACGTCGACTAGCACGGGTCGATGCGCGCCGATGCGACGAGGGCCAACGTGTGGCCCGTGGACGTCCGCACGATGGGGTCCACCATATGGAGGTGCACGCCGGCGCTGCATGGGCCAGTGTGTGGCGAGGCGTAGCAGCGTGCGTCGACATGGGGTAGAAGGCAAGTATTGTGATGACACAACTGATTGTGTTGAGGGAGAAAAGAGAGATTTGGGAGGGGGTTGGCGGCCCGTAGGGGTGGAGGGAGGAGGGAGAAGAGAGATGGAAGAGGTTAGGACTAGGGTTTGAAATTTTATTTTTATAGTAAGGATAATCGAGTAAACATGTACGTGTAATCAATACCAATACTTGTACTTATTTATATCAACTTATTTATCTATTGATATAAAATTAAGAACAGATCTAATTCTAATAGAATTTTTACCGACTAGTAATGGGACTGGATTGACATCCTAATCTCATCTATCTCTCAAACCATCGAAATATAACAACCTAATAAAAAATTAAACATTATTTGCTCCCGAGCCGAAAACGCCGCGGCCCACCACTGTCGCCGCGGAATAAAGTAAATTAAACCATCACCTGGGCCCTGGCCCAGCGCAGGCGAGCACGAAGCAGCCAGTCAGAGCCACCAACCAAGCCGAGCCAGCGCAAAACCCCTCCAAACCCTGGCGCTGGCGGCGTGGTGGCCAGTCAAGTCACCGTTCGCAGCTCCTCCTCCGCACCAAAGGGCAAAGGCCACCCTGCTCCCAAGTTCCACCAACCCACTGCCCTCCCATGATGGCTGGGCGCCTCGCCGTCCTCCGCGCCGCCACGCAGACCTTTTCCTCCTCGCACGGCAGCCGCGCCCCCGTCGCGCGATCCGGCTCCGCTTTCCTGCCGTCCTCCCTGGCGGCCCTCCCTCGCGCCAGCCTCCGCGCCGTGCCCTGTCTGCTCCCACAGGTTCGTGTCGGTTCGGTTTGGGGTGGTTGGGTTGAGCTCTGAGCTGGGATGATCTGGTTGTTGACTCCTAGGCTGACTGTGCGTGTGATCGCAGAAACCCAAGGCGACGGGACGCAGTCGGTGGGTGAGGTGCATGGCGACGGCGGCGGCGGCGGCGGATCCGGCGGAGCTG
Organism: Zizania palustris; assembly: GCA_019279435.1. Taxonomy (NCBI): domain Eukaryota; kingdom Viridiplantae; phylum Streptophyta; class Magnoliopsida; order Poales; family Poaceae; genus Zizania; species Zizania palustris. Next base: position 12,732,030 of record JAAALK010000086.1, on the reverse strand, counting down.
AAGGCCGCTCGCAAGGACATCAGGGAGCTGCTCAGGACAACCCACTGCCACCCCATCCTCGTATGATCTCGTATTCTCGTGTCCGACACGAGCTGCCCTTTGGCTGCTTTGAAACTTAACGAATTGTTATGGGAGTAAGGACCATCTGCTCGCCTTTGCGAGTGGGAATTGCACATGAGAAAAACCTCGCACGAGGACAATGATGTTGTGACTTATTGAATTTTCTCTTTGGAGCAATGCTAGAATTTAACATCATGAAATGATTTGTTGGCCAGTTTGCCGCTCAAATAGGAGTAGGACCCTGCTGTTTTCGGTTCTGATGAAAAGCAGATTATCAACCTGGATTAACTTGAAACACATATTTAAAACTCCTAAATGGTGCAATTTCTCCAAAATTCTCTATATGAAAAATACCTAAAAAAGAGGAAGACATACGCCCGCGTCGCAAAGGCGGCAGCTCTGGCGGAACCCTAGCCGCCCTAGCCACCGCCAGCCCTCCTCCTTCTCCTTGCCCTCGCCGTCGCTGGAGCTTCCGCCAGGTCCCCCACGTGGCCGCAAGGGAGGCGATGGCGGGGCTATGTTGTTTTCTGCTTTAGCGTCGGACTAGATCTGGGCAGCGATGCAGGTTCGGCTCGCGCTTGTCGGCGGCGGTTCAGATCTTCTCCGGGAGGGCTGATAGCGGTCGTGGCTGGTGTTGGCTACAAGAGGTCCGTTTTTCTAGCGGCTTGGGGTAGATTTGGAGGTGTGTGGAATAGGCTCGTTGGCGTGCGGCGACGGCACGACATTGGTTGAGCCTGATGGTGGCATGGTGACGACGGTGTTCGACAACTGCCCATCGGTGTGGAGGTGCATGAGGCGGTGTCCAGTGGCCCGATGGGCGTGACGACAAGGCGCTTTGTGCAATGGCGGCGGCCAACGGCGGGGCCTTTTCTCTGTATCCTCCTTCTGGCCTCTGAGTGTGCAGTGGTTCGTTGGAGGCTCGTCGTCGGTGAGTGGTGGATGGCGTGGCCGGTAGCCAGATCCGGTGTGTGGTGGCCAGATCTAGCGTCTGACAGTGGCGAAGCGCAGGGCTGCATGATGTGGAGGAGTGCAACAGTTTCGAGGGCACACAGAGTCTGTGCGACGCTGTGTGGTTGCAGCGCTCGCGTCGCAGAGGCGTGCGTCGCTGGTGGTGCGAAGACGAGCGATGCGATGGCACGCATGGAGGCGCTCGACAGCGTGGGGGGCACGATAGGCAGCGCTCGGTGGTGCGGCCGCGTGAGGAGGCACGCCTAGCTTCAGCCGAAGGCGACGTGGTAGCGGTCGGTGGCGGTGAGCTGAGATGACGTCCGACAACGGTGCGTTAGCTTCAGCATGTTGGCAACGGCGGCGACGTGGCGACAACGACATCCAATAGCGGCGCAGAGTCGGTGCCTGTCAGGGGCATAGTGTTGGGTGCTCGGTGGGGTTTCTTTGAAGCAGAGGCACGTGGTGTCGACACGATGGCGTGTATGGGTATCTGCGGGCAGCGACTAGCGACGTCTAGGGTGGCTGCAAAGTGAGCTATTCTATTCGGCCGCCATGAGGCACGCGCAATGGTAGGGGTCGGTGCGTGGCGGTGCGGAGACTGAGAGACGAAGCATGGCGGCGTGATGTCTAGAAGGTGGTGTTTTCTGAGGCCTGAGGTGGCGTGGCGCCCCTTGATGGCGGTTTAGGGATCGGATCCGTCTTGCGGTGACGACTGTGTGGGATTCGAGGTTGTTCGGAGTTGGCGGCGGCCAGCTCTTCTCCGATGCTGTTTCCTGATGATGTCTCGACAGTCGTTGATTGTCTCTTCTCGTTTTCCTCTCCTTCTTTAGTCGTCTTCTTTCTCAGCAGTGGGGTGCTTCCTCAGTCTAGCCGTAGTCGTCCTTGAGGCTTGTGATCTTCGTTTGGTGATGTCGTCGTCGGTAGGAGTGGTGCTAGTAGTGTCGTGCTGGCCTAGGTTGTGGTGGTAGGGTGTTGCTTATTCGGATGTTTTTATTTTCTCTTGATTACTGTTTTCAGGGCAGTATTCTTGTATTTTGTCTGCTATATCAATGTATATCTCCACACTGTCTTGTGTGGATTGCTTCGAAAAAAACCAAAAAAATCTATCAAAGCTGTTTATCAACTTTTTAGCATAAAATGTGTTCATTTGAACCCTCAAACTATTTAGTCAAAAGCCAGATCATCTACCATCTATTATCTACACTTACTTTCAAATGGCCGTTATGGATGACATTCAATTGTGTCCTAGAGAATAAATCGTGAATGGAAAAAATTAACGAGATTGCAAAGATGATCCTATCTCTTTGGGTTATGTCAACAGTTATCCATCATATGGTATGTGATCTGTTGAGCAGGTCACACATGGCACAAATGGCTTGTGAGAGTTCAGAGTTGCACACTAAAACTGTAAATTTATTAATCACATATCCCATCACAGTTTATTGTTTATGGGTCTATGGGGAATGCCTTGCAGTAGCTTTTTCCTGTGAGAATGTCAAGTGCCATGTGAATTACTTGTGTTTTTTAAGTTAGACTGGTTTCCAATTTTCCATTTGTGCATCATGTCTCATATCCACTATATTGAACTGCATGCTTATAGTTCAAAAAAAGTCCCGTATACAGATAAATATGGTTATACATGCTAGGTCTGTTTTCCATGAGATGTCATGAAGTATGCAAAAGAAATTTGATCACTATGAAGTGCCAGATAGTTCACTTAGTTATCAGTTGGTACGAAGTAATTCAAAGGGAGTTGGCCAATATAAACGCGATGTAACCATAGTAGGAGCCTCTCCTGCTGGTTATTTCAAAAAAAATATATAAATGCGATGTTGTAATGACTAATGTGTTAACAACCCAAAACACAATCAACTTAGAAAAGTAGAAATCACAGCAAGAGAACAAATGTAAATCTCGCGCAGGATCACCGATCTGCCAAGCCACCGTCCTGTTTCTTCTTTCTTCCCGTTCAAGTTTTCACACAAGCTCAGATGTTCTTATATACACCACACAGCCCACACATCTCCAGCTAATCACAGAACATAACCCATACTGGCCCACATAATCATATGTTGAGTCATTAACATCTTCCCTTCCTTAGAATCTGGCTTGTCCCCAAGCCAGGTCTCCTCATGACACATCTTCAGCTCACCATTGGTCCATTTGATAAGGATTTGAGTCACAAGTGAATTCCCTACGATAACAGAACTGAAGTCCAAAAAACGATGGATCACAAAATTCGTAAACAGGATAATGTCAACATTTATATGAGACTCAATTGCAGCTCCTGCGGTTCGACCCAATCCAGTGATCATGATGATCACCCTGTCTGGGACTCTTGCCTGCTTCACTTTCTGACCGAGAAATAGGGTAGAAACCAAATGGTGATCCAATAATTGCCACGAAACATATTCTTGTGGCTGAACAGTTGGAATATCTTTAGTTGAACCACTAGAAGAATAATCCTTCTTGAGTCATAAAACATGGGAAGCAGAGTGAATGGTGCTGTTTTCACGCAACTGTAGTTTGTAAGTGACTGAACCAATGTGGTCGGTAGTGGGGAATGGACCAGAATACTCAAACATAATTTTATGATGAGCTTGCTTAGTCACTGATGACTGCATGCCGCCAGGTGTCCTGTAAAATTCATCAAGGAGAAAAATTGAAGCCTTCTCTCGCATCAACTCATAAGCATTCCCTTTCAGATCAACAGGAAAAGAATGAATGGCTGGACTTCCTGTAGTGATTGCTTCAGGACCTAGCAACTGCCTTTTGATGCTCATCATTGCAGTTAGAGGATCACCATCACATCTCCACTTGTCTTCCTTCAGATTAGCTATAGTTGCCATGTATCCAGTCAAGCCAACAGCATAGAAACCAGGTTCGTGATTCACTATTGTACTATTAAGCACCACCAAACACAATTTTATAAAATGCCATGGTTGTTCTTCAGAATTTCCTGTACTGCCTCTAACACCATGAGTCGCCTGCAACTGAAACTTACTGAGGCTTCTGTGATTATCAACCTGAAACATTCCCTTGGTAAACTCCTCATCCTTCCTAGCTCTGATTACATGTTTGGCCTTGAAAGCGCCAAATGCCAAGCAAACATCCTCAATGAGATGATCCCCTGACTCTGCATCCACTAAACTCCTTGCCAGGAATACATAATTGACAAAGGTGGTGATATTCTTCTTTGGATCAGGATTGGATTGAGTTAGGATCCTTGACTTGTGTGTGTTGGACAAAAACCATGTCACCTCATCCCAAGCTAGGGGCAATGACCGCGGTGAGGAACCCTCCAAACTAATCATATCATTGTTGGTGTCGCCATCTCCATGGCCGATGTCATTGATTCCCTCATACAATCCCAATTGCCCATAATTCTCCTGCCTCGTGCTTGTTATGACAAGTCTTGCTGCCTCTAAGAACAGCTCTTTTGCCCTCAATACGACTCATGATCTTGTAAGCCGAGTTGATCTCATGCTTGGACATGTACCCTTGCTTCATGATCTGCTGCAGCTTGTTCCTCCCAATTGAATGGCCGGTGAGCACCACGGGTACATTCAGAGCACCATGAAGAAGAACTGTGACATCTCCAGTATCAACACAGTGGCCATGGAACACACACAACAAAACCAACCGTCCATTGTCAACCTGCTCACCCAAAGCCTTGGACATGTTCAGAATAATTTCAGCTGTCATATGAACAAAGGTCTTGAAATTAGTTTTCTGTCTCCTCTGGTATTCCTCATCAATCTCCACCTCACCAGGAGTGTGAACACCAAAATATAGTGGCTTGTAATCCCTTAAACATGCCCTAAAAGCTGCAATCTCCACCTCACCAACAGAAATAGTCCTTAGAGAGCCTGCCACAACAGTCAAGAATGGATCTGTAAAATGCTGATTAAACATCTGAGTGGAGACCTTAATGCCTGATAACCAACATCCTTGATCAGGGTGTGAGCGAAACCATTTGATCACATTCTGAAGCCTTCCCACCTGCTTGCTGATGGATGATCTAAATCTCTGGCCATAGGTGCAAATAGAAGAAGTCCATTCTCTTGTTTGCAACTGAAGGCAGAAGATGATCTTGTTCGAGCACTCACTAGGATGTAGTACGCTGCCATCTACACTGCGTGGTGGTGTGGGTGCTAGTGCCACAGCGACCCCAATAATTGCACAGACCACGGTCAGGCCTTCGAGCGAGCCCTCGTCATTACTGTCATGCTCCCCACGGGTGGCCGTGGATGTGGGACTAACTCGCGACGGTAGAGAAGTCGGCACGACTTGACGAGATTGCACGAAAGGAGGCGTATGAAGGCAGCCAGATCTTGACTGGAACGGAGGACGAACAGGTGGTGGGCGAAGCCTCCAGCGTCGCCAGGCACGACGTGGAGAACGAATGGGTGGTGGGCATGGGCGCTAGTGCCACCGAGCATGACGCTGAGGAGATAGTGTGGAGGTTGTGGGCGCCGGACGCTCGCAGGGTGTGGGACGCCGGCGGAAGACGCCATGTGGTTGGGTGGCGTTGCAACGACATGGGGTGGAGATGCATGGCCGGATCTGGACTCTCGCGCGGATCTCGCTTGATCAGGTCGTGTCATCTTTGACGGTGGCGGGGAAGTATGCAAAGGTGGTGGGATGGTGAGGCAGAGGCACTGCCTCATTGGTGGCGTTTGGGCATTTGCTCCTTGCAACTGCAGCGAAGAAAGTGGCGACGGCGATGGATACGAGGTGGCCCCGGCATTGGACGCAGAGGCAATTGTCGTTGTGGAAGAGGCGGTGCCACCGGGGATGACACTGGTGGGTAGCGAAGTAGCTGATGCGGCCGGCAAACTTGGAGGTGAATCCTCCTCACCCCCTTGATCCGGATCTGCCATCTTCCTATTCATCTTCAACAATGTGCGCTTCATCGCCAACCTCATTGCATGAAGGTCAGCTTGGTTCTTCTTCTCCAATTCATCAGCTCCGTCCATCTTCTTCAAGAGCAAATCGAGCTTCGCATTGATTCCGATCTCCCTCTCCATCAACGAAGCTCTGATACCAATTTGTTAACAACCCAAAATATAATCAACTTAGAAAAGCAGAAATCACAGCAAGAGAACAAATGTAAATCTCGCGCATGATCACCGATCCGCCGAGCCACCGTCCTGTTTCTTCTTTCTTCCTGTTCAAGTTTTCTCACAAGCTCAGATGTTCTTATATATACCACACAGCCCACACATCTCCAGCTAATCATAGAACATAACCCATACTGGCCCACATAATCATACGTTGAGTCCTTAACATAATGATACCAGAACAACATTATTAAATGCATGCTTTAGCTCATGGAACAAAGGCAGAAGTCTAGGTCGTTGATTATTTTCATGTTTTTCACCTTTATATGGTCATTGGAGATTTGGTGTTGTTGTCTTTGTAGTTAGCTATCCTGTGTCAAGTTAGGTAAGTTAAAAGCATCGATAGGGCTGTGATTTATCCAAATAATCACCATTGACTGAAATTGTACATTTGAAGTTTGCAAATAATAAATGCAATGACACCTTATGCTATTGTTTAGTTCCTTTCTAACCCTTATATGTGTGTACTCTAGTTGCCTTGTTTACTTGGTTTCTCTATATCAAAGATGGTAAGATTGTTATTATTTTGTTGCATGAAGGTTCGTCTTGGATGGCATGATTCTGGTACATATGACAAGAATATTAAAGAGTGGCCACAGAGAGGTGGAGCTAATGGAAGCTTAAGATTTGATGTTGAGTTGAAACATGGGGCCAATGCTGGTACTGTTACTTGGCTTTTCATAATTTCATTCTCTTTGATCCTTGTAAGTGTACTTTCAGCAACTAAAAGTCCTGACTTGATTATTGAAGGTCTTGTAAATGCTCTAAAGCTTATTCAACCTATCAAGGACAAATACCGAAATATCTCTTATGCGGATTTATTCCAGTTGGCAAGTGCTACAGCAATTGAGGTCTGCTACTCTGATCCACCCCCACTCCCCATTACAATAATAATAATAAGATAAATGAAGTATCTATCTAACCAGGCTGTTTTATTGTATGAACATTGTGTTGTGCCTAATGATCTTTTTGTTCTTTTACTAGGAAGCTGGTGGTCCAAAGATTCCAATGACATATGGACGGGTTGATGTCACAGGTCCTGACCAGTGTCCACCTGAGGGGAAGCTTCCGGGTTAGCAATCTCTGTTTACTGGACTTTTCAAAAACACTAACGTCTTATCAGCTTATAATTGTTTTTACATGTGAAGGATACTGTTGGCTTATCAGCTTGAAATATCAACTAAGCTTATTTATTTTTCCAAAAATTTATGGATAGTTTATTGCCACATTGAAAGGCACAAAACAGTTAATTGCATATATTTAGGAAATACTGCATTGGCATGTCACTCAATCCAGTAGAACTGATGCTTGCCAACCTTCAAATATACTTTCTTTTTTGTTGTGCAGATGCTGGCCCACGTTCACCTGCTGACCACTTGAGGGAGGTATTTTACAGGATGGGTTTTGATGACAAGGTTGTGCAAATGAGATTTGAGTTATCTAGCCATTTTCCCATTAATTACCTTTTCTGTGACTGTTGAGTTGTGTGTGTGCCCTGTGTCTGCAGGAAATTGTAGCAATATCTGGGGCACATACACTTGGAAGGTCCAGGCCTGAACGAAGTGGCTGGGGGAAACCAGAAACGAAATATACTGTATGTTATTCTTATCTTTATGTGAGGCTCAAAGAAAGAATGTGCTGTATGTTACTTTCTTCTGCAAGAACTGTGTTTTGAGCATGATCAATTCCACCCACTATTTCACTGCATTCCCATGTTCTGTCTAACATTGAATATCGTGTTATCATTTTACAATGTGGACCACCTAGCACTTCATTGAAGTTTTAGACTTTTGTGTGTCTGCTTAAAATTACCCTTATGTCTGTCATGGGTATTGGGCTAGAGTTATTGGGACAGGCCTAGCCCTATAGGAATGTGTGGTACTGTAGTGTGAACAGCACCTGTGGATACTGTAGCACGAATTAGGTATAAAGGTTATATTTAGGAATAGTATCTCTAGGGATTAGATCTTCAAGAGTCCTGTTTATATCTCTATCTTTAGAGATTATGTCAAGAAGAGTCCTATTAGGATAGCTATATGGATGTAATATAAATATGCTATCAGGCTAAACGTAATAAAGCATCCGTTTTTTTGTCAATTGGTTGGATTGGTTCCCTTCTCTTCTACCAGTGCACCTCTGCCCCGGCGAGATCCAGGGCCAAGACTGGCCATCTCTTTCAAGTATAATCTAAGGTCAAGGACTCAGAATAATTATCCTGCCCCTGACATGTCTCATGAAAGGAGCTAATTATGTTAATTTTCAGATGTGTATGTTGCTGGAATAAATCGGAGTTCTATATGCTTTAGATATTTTTTCTTGACCTTTGCTCCAATGGTTTTGGTTGAAGGGTGCATTTTTTGCTCACATATTTTCTCTATAATATCCTCTCCAAAGTGTTAGTGCTACCTCCACAGCTCCATGAAGCAACATGAGTGCTGCAAGTGCATTTATTTTTGTGGTTAGATATAATTGGACCAATCTTAAGTTTTGCCACCATTTTTTTATAACTTTGGCAGAAGAATGGCCCTGGTGCACCTGGTGGGCAATCATGGACAGCTGAATGGCTTAAGTTTGATAACAGTTATTTCAAGGTTTGTGCACCCATATTTTTCATGTTGGGTAATTTATATGATTTTGTGTGATCTGAGCCAGTAACGATACTGTAGGAGATAAAAGAGAAAAGAGATCAGGATCTTCTGGTCTTGCCTACAGATGCTGCATTATTTGAGGACCCAGCATTCAAGGTGAATGATGCTTAAACTGTGTGTTGTCAGGATCCTATGAAAGTGAAATAATTATTGAACTTACTGTCTGAGAATCCATGGCACATTCAGGCCTATGCAGAGAAATACACAGAGGACCAAGAAGCATTCTTTGAAGACTATGCAGAAGCTCATGCTAAACTGAGCAATCTGGGTGCGAAATTCAATCCTCCTGAGGTGAGTGCAATATTTTGCACTTGGTTTTCCACAACACGCAACTCTTTACCAACTGGATAATAAGTTTGTCCGACAGAACATCGCCAAGTTGGTTTTACTCCAGTGACCAGCACCAACCCTATGGTCCTTGTGTTGCAAACTGATCTGTGTGGCTATCCTTGCAGGGATTCACATTGGATGGTTAATGCGATGTGCATGGGCCAGATACCTTGAGTGGCCATCCATTCTTACAGAAAGGTTTACCCCCATCCACTTCCCAGTTTGTCTTCCACTCACTTGACACTGTGATGGGGCAAAAGATTCACTCAGTCCCTGGCTAAAAAGGATTCCAATCTGCTATATACCTTGCAGGATCAAGACAAAAAGACCGCCTAATCCAGTGTTCTCCTCCAACTTTGCATCATCGTACCACATGGAGCTTTTCCCGACTTCTTACTTTACCATACAAGATGGGGGGAATTTTCCGACTACTGTCGATTATTGGATTCGGAAACTGAGACTACGAATAAAAATAAACACTCAAGGGAGGCAGATTTGAGCCAACTTTCAGACAAAATTCGATGAGAATTGAGAAATACAAATACAATGTCAGCTCTTTGCTCTTTACGTTATGCTTTACTCGCGCTGTACTGCTGTCGTTTTTTTTTTGTATCAGCCAGATGCGCCCCGAGCACGGCGGCTACTACTGCTATTGCTACTGCAGGTAACAGCATCAGATCTGCAGCACATAAACTTCTTGACCCTACATCTGGCGAGCCGCTTCCCGTTACAGCCGGGCCACGAGTATGGTTTGCAAAACTAGGTTACTGCGAGCCGTTGGACAACGGTTTTCAGACAGACGGTAATCAATTTGATTTCTACTATTGTTGGTTTAGTTTAGTAAAATCTTAATTGATAATCACTTATTACTTAACCGTGAAAATACAACTATGGCTATGATAATTCCTATTTGGCAAGTGCTTATGGATCGTGTCTGTGAAGACACGAAGAATCTTAATTGTTTCTACAGTTTAGTTTAATAAAAATTGAATCGGCGAAACTAACCTAACCTGGCCACGAGTAAATTCGCTTTTGGATTTTGTCCGCGAGGGCACAAAGAATCTTTGGCGCAGTGAATGGCCCGACCAGCCCTGGACCCGGTCCACAGTCAACCGCGGTACGGGGCCACGCGATTGGGCGCCCACCACACAGGAGGAGAGCGGGGCTGTCTAATGGGACACCATTAAGGCCGCCGTGGACTGGATTAAGTAGGCGTGATGGGCACGTGTGCCGTGCCAACAGTGTGCCTGCCGTGCCCGTGTGAGCTGCATCAGGTCACGTGCCCGCCACGTGTGCCAGGCATCGGGAGCCCGCTTTTGTGGCACAACGAGCCAGCGCCCGAAATTACGAACTTCAAAAGAGCTCCCCCCAGCCCCACTCAGGTTCTCGCGTCCTGTACTCCTGTCACCATCCCGGTGACGGTAGTTGTGCTCACCTCCGTCTATTACCTATTTTTTCTACTTAATACGTGTACCTGTGCTCGGGAGTACTTGTAATTTGAATAAACCAGATCTTATCATGACTCTAATTTTAGAGAGACGCGAAAGTACAAGCTTGCGAGGTCGCTTCTGCAATAGGATAACTAGCACCAAATACTGTTTTTACATCGGTTCATTGTTTTGATGATTCTTACCTTATTGATTACAACTTCTGTATTTATTATCGTCTTCATCGCAACTCCTCAAGTAGATATTAATGGTATTCGTGAGGTTGTTTTTGGTTCTTTACTGTATGCGCCCTTAGATTGTTGTTGCATATTCATATTCAGCTCGTTTTGTAGCAGCTACTGTTGTTTTCTTGATTTATCCTATTGGTTAAGGAAGCTTCTACGATGGTATGCCTTTAGAAATATCTGATATTTTTAACTTTATGATTGTATTTCAAACGGAACACAACATCCTTATACATCTATTTTCACATATTAGGTGTAGCTGGTGCACAACGGTTTCCTATTCGATGTTATGCATGATTCCTTATTCCTTGGTAATCTCTATTTTAACCATAGAAACCACAGAAAATGAAATTGCCGAGATGATCCGACTTTTTATTTTTACATTTTACCTATACCGTTAGATAAATATTCCTTCTACCTAAAAAAATTTCTCAGACAAATAGCATTGTTAATAAATTACTTATTAATTTATTTGTCATAGTTTTAAAGTAATCATTTAGTTAGCTCGAACACATTAATTGCATACTGATGAACTAAAATAAAAAAATCAAATGAAATCTTTATGGGATATATTTTGAATTTAAAAAATCAAGTTTTGTGGATGGAGGGATTACCTACGGGATTGCTGCTTTATGTGTTTGCAAAATTGCACCCGTTATTTGTACATAATTACATTAGTTGTGTAGAAATAAAAAATTTCAATCAGCCTCCTCATAACTATGTGTTGATATTACTTAAAAAATACCACTATGCGTGAACAGAAACATTATATGGGTGATTAGTAAGTGAGCACATAGATATTATACGAAAAATCCCTTTTATAAGTGGGCATTTGGTTCCATGGACTAAAGTTTAGTTTGTGTCACATCAGATATTTGGAGATTAATTTAAATAATTAAACGTGAATTAATTATAAAAATAATTGTAGAATCGGATGATTATTCGCGAGACGAATTTATTAAACCTAATTAATCAATTATTAATAAATATTTATTGCAACATCACATTATCAAAATCATGACGTAATTAGACTCATTAGATTCACCTCGTAAATAATCCACCAATTATGAATGAGTTTTATAAAATAGTCAATATTTAATACTCTAAAATAACATACAAACATATGATGCGACGAGACTAAATTTTTGGTAGCTCTCAAGAGTTTACACACCTCTCTTATTATTTTCTAGACGGGTCAATTTAGTACGCTCACATTTTCTTAGATTTCTAAAGTCGTTGCCAGATTAGTTTTTTTAAAGGGGGAAATCTCCATGTTGGATCATGTTATGATTTCGGACGGCGGTAAGCACACCTCCGGTGGTCAAAACCCAAACCCCAGAAAACTTCAGAGCTTTAGACCAAAGCACGGGCACAGCCAAATCGACTAAAAAGAGGCCACGGCGACGCAGGCGGCAGGTGCCTCCGAGGAAGACGACGATCTCTCGCTGAAGCAAGTCCACGAGCTCCCTCCTCTGCGAGCTCGCGGCACCTCGTGCTCGCCTGCTCCCACTCAAACCCTAGCCGCAGTGCCGCAAGGAACCCAGGCGCCGCTCCGAGCACCGCGGCAATGTCGTCGTCGAGACCGACGCGGTCCAGCATCTCCCCATTTCGATCCCGCCGCTCGCCGGCGGCGGGGGCCGTGGCGGCCCCGCCGCCCCCGGCGAGGGCCTCGTCGGGAGGGCGCCCCTCCACACCTTCCTTCACCTCGGCGCGGCCTACCACCCCGTCGTCGTCTTCCGGCGGTCGGCCCACCACTCCCTCTGCCGCCTTCGCGCGCCCCACTACGCCTTCCTCCACGGCCTCTGGGCGTCCGACGACGCCCTCGTCAGTCTCCTCGCGCGCAGTCGGGAGGGCGCCGTCCGTCGCTGCAGTGGACGCAGCCAATGCCAAGGAGAACATCATGGTCACCGTCCGCTTCCGCCCCCTCAGGTGCGCTGCTGGTTCAATCGCTTTCTGCTATGGAGTGCGTGGGTTTATGTGTTTTGGGCGTCACAGTGTCTGTGTGTTTCATGGTATAGTCCTAGAGAGATCAACAAGGGGGACGAGATAGCGTGGTACGCGGATGGAGAAAACATGGTTCGCAACGAGTACAATCCGAGTATTGCCTATGCTTTCGGTTAGTGCTCTTCAACTCGTGATTTGCTATATAACACTGTGTAGTGGGAAATGACAATAGAAATTGTACTCCAAAAAAGGAAGCAAGCCACCTCATATGGGATTTCCTTTCAGAAATGAGGATATCATTGTGGTGATGAAAGATGACTATGTGGAATCAAGGCACACCTGAAACGACCTATGTCAATTTCAGCCGTGTGAATGTTAATTTATTCTGGTAATAGAGCATAGCTCAGGTTGAGCACTGGAAACAATGGAGAGAAGGCAATTGCAGCTTTGTAATGTCTTACTTTGGTTGGTCAAGCTCGCTATCTAGAATGCAAGATCAAGAGTATCATAGCTTAATACTTAGTACTTAGTAGAAGTAGCAGCACATGTGGACACATCAATATGCTACTGTTTTGAATATGAGGTCCTGTTCCTGCCAAGAGAAATATAGTAGTGCTAACTGATAGATGCACTGTTGTTATGATTTTGATATTTTATTTGAACAAAAGGATAATGGCACTACATTTTAAAACTATTAATATTTTCCATGTATCTGCAGTTTATTGAACCCTTTTTGGTTACATTTATTCACCTTTTCAGATAAAGTTTTTGGCCCTGCTACCACTACTCGCCATGTATATGATATTGCTGCTCAGCATGTTGTAAGTGGTGCCATGGAAGGAATCAATGGTATTTTTCAAGCCTCTTATTGAAATCATATATACTTTTAAACTGTAAGTGCAAAGTTAGGCGAATAGGAACCCACCCGTTGTTACACACCTATGATCATTTCTAGTGGAAAAAATATCAGTCTTTTTAATGCCATCTTTACTCCCACATACTCTCTCAAAGAAAATATCTCTCAAGGCTGTTGGGATCAGGAACCTAGGTAGGATTGTTTTTGTGTCAGTAGGATCGGAACATAGTTACCATGTTATGAATATAAGATTATACTAAAACATCGCCATTCTGAAGATCACAACTCATCAGATCATTATTTTCCAATTGTGATCATATACCACTTATGAATATGATGGTATGCTTGCATTTTCGTACTCTAGTATGTGTACTGACTGTACTCTATCTGAGATTTATTCAGTTCCGTAAAACTGCTCTGTTCCTTGTAGGCACTGTTTTTGCGTATGGTGTAACCAGTAGTGGGAAAACTCACACCATGCATGTAAGTCTCGGAACTGGTGTTATGCCTCTGCATTTATTGTGTTGTGCATCTAATGACATGACACTATGTTCTTATTTGTTCAGCACGAGACATCTAGTTTATCATATAGCTAGTATCCCCTTATGCTGTTTTTTATGCTTATTGCTTTAGTTTCAATTCTGAACTTCCTTTCAAGATACAATTTGATTGCTTTCATACCTTGTTACAGGGAGAGCAAAAATCACCTGGAATTATCCCTTTGGCAGTGAAGGATGTGTTCAGCATTATTCAAGATGTAATTTGTTCCTTTTTCTGAGAACAGTTTTTTTTAATTGGGCTTGCATGACGATTTTTTTGTTGAACTCAGACACCTGGACGAGAATTCCTTCTGCGAGTTTCATATCTTGAAATTTACAATGAGGTGATTTCTCCTGCCTAGTCATGTATTTGCTTGACATTGATTTGCATAGTTATGTTACCTACTTACCTCACAGAAAGTATGATCAGTATCCATTCATATAAAATCAAGTTTGCCACCCTGCTTCATATTCAATTTCATCTGGTAATGAAAATGAAATGATATAAAGCAGTTGATAGTGATAATAATATGAAATTAAAATTATGTTATTCATAACTCAGTTATGAATTTCATTGGCACTTGTTCACCCCTTTGGTTGTCTTGATCAATTTTTAGGTTATCAATGATTTACTTGATCCAACAGGACAGAATCTCAGAATTCGAGAAGATGCACAGGTACCTAGTATTTGTTGCACATGCAATATATTACTTGATCACACAACCGTACCCATTAACCCTTTATAGAGAAACAAGTTGAAATTTATTAGATTTTACTTTACTTTATTTTCTTAATATGGGTTGTTTCATATTTTCAACTCGCAGTTGTTGGTTTAATATGTCTACCACTTGATTTGGTTCCTTTTTCTCTTTTCTAGTTTGTCCTAGAAAGATAACATCCTGTCAACAAGGGTTAATTCTAGGCATTAAATCTTTCATTCTAAACCAATAATCACTGTACGTCTGTACCTTCATTTTCTGACTCTTAGTCATTCAGGGAACTTATGTGGAAGGGATTAAAGAAGAAGTTGTTTTATCACCTGCACATGCACTCTCACTAATAGCATCTGGAGAAGGTATTAGTTCTATCTATATTCTATTCTTCTATAGTACATTCTTTATCTTTCTCTCAAATTTTCATCAATTGCATCTGAGGTTTTCTTGAGTTCCACGGACATAACTACACTAATGTTTTTCTTATGATTATACAAATTCCAAACCTATACACTGCTCTCCAAGAATGCATGTGGCTATATACCTTTATTTATACGTGCGAATGTCTTGTATTTTGAGCTTTTATCATTTCCTTATCTGTTGTATACTTGTATCTTCATACATGCTGGAATTGAGTTAAAGTTGCACGCAATTTCTGATGCTTTTGCTCTCTGGCAGAGCATAGGCATGTCGGATCCAACAACTTCAACCTTGTTAGCAGTCGGAGCCACACTATATTCACATTGGTACCCCCTCTCTCTACGTGTGTGTGTGTTTCGGGTGGAGGGGCGTCCTAGATAGTGACTTCATCTTAAACTCTGCTGGTTCTCCTAATGAGACCTTTTTTATGTATATTAGATTAATATAATTTTTAGTCAGGTATTTGCTTAACTTTACACTATTACACTCCTGCAGACTATTGAGAGTAGTCCCTCTGGTGAGAATGAAAAGGAAGAAGAAGTCAAATTGTCTCAATTGGTAATATCTCTTTCCTGTGTTCTTGTAGTTCCATTCCTATTTAATCATCTCGTGTATTTTATTGTATATAGGTATTTAACATCTGATAACTTGGTTGGAATCTCTGGTGTCTTCATTCTGTTACTAGAATTTGATTGATCTTGCTGGGTCTGAGAGTTCCAAGACAGAAACAACTGGATTACGGCGCAAAGAAGGTTCATACATAAACAAAAGTCTGCTCACCCTTGGAACTGTAAGTATTAGATGATGTTTTGGAGTTCTTGTTTTATGATTAAGTATTAGATGATGTTTTGGAGTTCCTGTTTTATGATTTATGCATTTATATAAAAGATTAACTTTATAGCCCATTTCATTGACCTTTATCAGTTCTGCCAGGTATCCCATTTCATTGACCTTTACTAGTTCTGCTAGGATTAACATGCAGGGAATGACTTGTTCCACTAATAGACACGATGTGCCCCTTTTCCGTGCATGATTTCTTACCTGATTATTAGTTATATATTTTTCCTAATTCCAGTCATAGTTGTTACGGCGACGCGGCGAAGCGCGACGACCTACCACCTTCACAACTTTACAACACTTATGGCGTGCGGCGCGGTGTCGCCATAGACACATCGACGTGGCGAACAATATAGAAAAATAGCTTATAGGATTTACAAAAATATATCAATATATAAATACTAAAATACTAAATTGCAAATAACAATAGTAATATAGTATGATAAATATAGCAATACAATATCATGTTACAATATTGTCCCTTTAGATACATTATAATATAAAAAATAATTAAAATTGCAAAAATATATTTAAAATCATTTCTAATAATATAATATATTTAAAGTTTAGTAAATAATCTATTTATATATATTTGACCAAACAACCCATTTAAAGCCCACTTTTCAACCCTAACTTCTCCCACTCTCCCCTCTCTCTCTCTCTCAGCCCTCTCCAGCCGCCACATTTCTTCCCCTCCTCTTCTCTCCCCCATTCTCCTCTTCTCTCCCCCATCTTCTGCACTGATGCAGTGGCCGCCGCCGGAGGACCCTGTTGCTTGCTGTTCGCCAGATCTACCCCTGCCACCCGCACTTCGCCGGATCTAGCCCCTGCAGCGCCCTCGCCGCGCCCTCGCCACAAGTTCTTGCCGCGCCCTCGCCGCACCGGCGCACCCTCGCCACGCCATCACCACGCCCTCGCCGCGTCGTGCCCTCAGTGCACACAGTGGCAGTGGCTTCGTATGGCAGGCGCCACACAACGCCACAGTGGTGCCACGCGCCTGTGGCGCCCGCCACAGACCACCGGGTGATATGGCGGTCTGTGGTGAATTGCAAAATTCCGCCACGGCGATACAACGACGGTATGGCGACGATATGGCGATGCCATAACAACTATGATTCTAGTAGTAATGTAAGATTGCTACTATGGTTTAAAATGATGCTTCCAACTGTTAGAGAGAACACTCGCATTGGTAGGGATGACACTCAGAGTTGGGGCAATTTTCTTCTCATTCAACTCACTCAAATGCTATGCCAACCCGAATGGTTCGGGATACATATTTATGGCTAGCCATGTAGCCCAAGATGCTAGATGCTAGTCTAAGATGCTAAAGCAAAGATGCTTAGTCTAGTCTAAGATGCTAAAGCAAAGATGCTAGTCTAAGATGTTAAAACAAAGATGCTAGTCTAAGATGCTAAAGCAAAAGATGCTAAAGGTGCTAAGACTACAAACTTGTCCACACATGGACATCACACATGTCATGCAAAAACATACATACACACATAGACTTATCCTCTCAATCTCCCCCTAAGTCTTGTGTGGCGCCTTCTGGGAAATTTGAACCATCCCAATTCTGGTTTGAAGCTCCTGGAACTTGATCTGCCCAAGCGACTTGGTGAGGAAGTCGGCGAGCTGGTCCTGGGTGTTGATGTAGCTGGCCTTCACACTCCCCTCATCCAAAGAACTCCGGATGAAGTGGTATTTCACCCGGATGTGCTTGCTGCGCTCGTGGAAAACATGATTCTTTGCCAAAGCCAAAGCAGACTTGCTGTCCACCCTGAGCTCCACCACTTCGGCATCTCTACCAAGAAGATCGCCAAGCAGCCGAGCCAGCCAGAGAGCTTGAGTTGATGCAGAAGTGGCTGCGATGTACTCTACCTTGCAACTGGACATGGCCACCACCTGCTGCTTGATCGACTGCCAACTGATCAGACACTTGCCAAGGAAGAACAACGTCCCACTGGTGCTCTTGCTTGTGTCGATGTCGCCGGTGTGGTCGCTGTCGCTATACCCGATGAAATGCGCCGCACCGGGGCACCTCGAGTAGTACAAACCGTAGTCAAAGGTCCCCGCGACATAGCGTAGGATCCTCTTCACGACCTGCTGATGCTCTGTTGTCGGTCGTTGCATGAACCGACTGACGTAGCCAACTACGAACGCCAAGTCTGGCCGCGTGTGGACAAGGTAGCGAAGGCTGCCCACAATGCGCCGGTACTGCGTCGTGTCCACCTCCTCCATCGTGCTGTCGCGACTCAGCTTCAGCCTTTCCTCCATGGGAGTGTAGGCTGGGTTGCAGTCAGTGAGTCTGCCTAGCTCGACGATGTGCTTGGCGTAGGTGGTCTGGCGAAGTGAAGTGTCAGAGCTGTCCTGGTGCACCTCGATCCCCAAATAGAAGGAGAGGAGCCCTAGGTCGCTCATCTGGAAGGTGGCCTTCATCTTCGTCTTGAACGCCTCTACCTCCACCTCCTTGGTGCCGGTGATCACCAAGTCGTCAACATAGATGCCTACCAGCAGGGCATTGTCTCCCTTGCCCCGTCGGTAGATTGCAAACTCATGAGCACTTTGTTGGAACCCCATCTGCTTGAGTGTGGAGTCCAACTTGTCGTTCCAAGCTCGTGGTGCCTGTCGCAAGCTATAGAGAGCCTTGCGTAGGCGGAGAACCTTGTTCTCTTTGTTGGGGATGATGAATCTCGGCGGCTATTGAACATAGACCTCCTCCTTCAAGTCGCCGTTGAGGAAGGCAGACTTGACATCCATGTGGTAGACACGCCAACCCTCTTGGGCTGCCAGCGCAAGGAGGACACGAATGGACTCCATCCTTGCAACAGGAGCGAAGGCGTCGTTGAAGTCGTCTCCCTCCTGCTGAATGAAACCGCGTGCCACCAGCCGAGCCTTGTGCTTGACGACCACCCCGACCTCATCTTTCTTTAGCTTGAACACCCACTTAAGGGTGATGGCATGGTGGCCGACCGGAAGATCAGCCAGCTCCCATGTCTGGTTTCGCTCGACGGCGTCCATCTCCTACTGCATTGCGGTGCGCCAGGCCGCGTCTCCTTCCGCCTCAGCGAAGGAACGTGGCTCACTGTCGTCGTGCGGCAGGTGCAGTTCTGCATCGAAGTCATGCTGCGCCATCCCAGGAACGGGCTGCTCACCAAGGATGTTATCCATGGTGCGGTAACGTAGAGGCTCGCCGTCGTGGAAAGCATCGACACGGTCCCCGTCGTTTGACAATGGAGTAGTGAACTCCACTGTGCGTTGCTCATCATGGACTGAAGCTGTGGATGCCGATCCCGGAGATATGGGCGCCGGTGTAGGAGAGCGGGGTGTGGCCGGTGCAGGAGGTGGTGGAGTACTTGCCAGAGCTGATGATGTGCCAGGTGCTGGGGCAAGCGAGCTCGGTGAAGGTGAGTTGCTAGCTCCCCCTGCTCCCTCGAAGTAGACGTACTTGATGACGAAATCGCTGATCGTCGAAGTCGAGCCATCATCCGCCATCTTGCCCCACGTCCAGCCTCGCCCTTCGTTGAACACAACGTCTCGCGAGATGTGGACGCGCTGTGTCATAGAGTCGAGGATGCGGTAGGCCTTGGAGCCCTCCGCATAGCCGATGAAGACCCCTTGCGTACTCCGATCATCAAGCTTGCCGACGTGGCTGAGCTACTTGACGAATGCCAGGCAACCAAAAACTTGGAGGTGATCGACTGTCGGCTTGTGTCCGTGCCAAGCTTCATACGGCGTCTCGTCGTCAAGAGCCTTGGTGGGCGAGCGGTTGAGGAGATGGACGACAGTCATCACCGCCTCTCCCCAGTAGATCGCCGACATCCCCCTCTACTTGAGGAGGGCGCGAGCAGTGGCCACCACCGTATGGTTGCGATGCTCGACGACGCCATTCTGCTGTGGTGTGTATGGCACGGAGTAGTGGCGCTGAATCCCCTCGTCGGCGCAGTACGCCGCAAACTCAGCCGCCGTGAACTCGTCGCCGTTGTCCATGCGCAACACCCGGAGCTTGCGGCCGCACTCCTTCTCCACAGCAGCTTGATGACGCTTGATAGCATCTGCGACTGCTGCCTTGGTGTCGAGAAGCACCGCCCACATGTAGCGGGACACGTCGTCGATGAGGAGGAGGAAGTAGCGCCGGCCTCCAGGGGTAGTCGTTGTCACGGGACCGCAAAGGTCGCCGTGCACGAGCTCGAGCTTCTCCTTGGCGCGAAAGCTCGCCTGGTGAGGGAATGGGAGTCGCCGCTGCTTGGTCAGCACGCAGGTGTCGCAGAATTGCTCCACATGCTCGACACTCGGCATGCCCCGCACCATCTCCTTGATGCCGAGCTGCTTCAGGGCCTCAAAGTTGAGGTGCCCAAAGCGCTCGTGCCACCGCCAAGCGTCGTCATCGCGGCGGGTTGCAAGACACACGGGCTGCGCCACCTGCACGTGAAGGACATAGATGCGATTGCTTCCTCTATTTACCTTGGAGACAAGTTGGTGCTGATGATCCCAAATGCGCAGCACCCCATGCTCGATCTCCACGCGCGAGCCATTCTCATCCAGTTGGCCAAGGCTGATGGAGTTTCTCAGCTCGGGGATGTAGTAGACACTGGTGAGCAACCGATGCTCGCCGGTCTTGGTGGTGAAGATGACAGAGCCGACGCCCCTTATCTCCACGGCGGAGGCGTCCCCAAACTTGACGGAGCCTCGCACGCTGGAATCCAGGTTGGAGAAGTGGTCCTGCCGCCCGGTCATGTGATGGGTGGCACCGATGTCGAGGAACCAACCGTCAATCTTGTCATCATTGGACCCATTGCCGAGGAAGACGTGTGCGCGCGGTTTGTCGACGTGGAGAAGAGCGGCAACTGTCGACGCGGGAGGGGAGTGCAGCTCAATGTTCCCATGTATAAGGAACAAAGCCGGCTCCTCTTGCGCTTGCGCGCCATGTTCCTGACCGCTGCGCTTCGCCTGCCGGCAGTCCCTAGCCCATTGGCCGATCTTGCCACAGTTGTGACAAGTGTCATCACGGGTGGCCTTGCGGCCACCGTTAGCGCCGCTAGTACCGCCTGGGGGGCCTTGCACCCCCTGCGTGGCTGGCGCTTGTGGCCATTCGACGAACTTGATGCCTCCCCCTTCTTCTGCTCTCGCTAGCGAGCGAGCCACTGCTCCTCGGTGAAGAGAAGCTTGCCACCGGTGGTGGCCAGCTCTGAAGATGGCTGGGGCTCGTCGATGTCGACGACCTTGAGGCGACCTATCGCTTCTTCGATCGACATCCTGGAGAGGTCCATCAAGGACTCGATCGAGCGAGCGATCTGCTTGTATCTCCTGGGAACACAACGAAAGAGCTTCTCAACATCTCTTTCCTCGTTGATGAGGTCTTCGCCATGCTGCACCAACTTCTGCAGTAGAGAGTTGAGACGGAGAGCAAAGTCATCAACATCCTCACCTAGTTTGAAAGCCAGGTTCTCCCACTCCTTGCGTAGTGCCTGCAGCGTAGACTTGCGGGCGCGATCGCTGTCGATACACACTGCAGCGATAGTATCCCAAGCCTCCTTGGCGGTCCGCTTGCAAGCAATCAAAGACTGCATCTTCGGCGGGATTGCAGCAACGAGGGCCTCTAGCGCCTGTCGATCATCGTCGTAGTCGATGTCGTCGTATGTGACTGCCTCTCACATGTGTCGCACTTGGAGCTTCACCCTCATAATCACGGACCACTCGGTGTAGTTGGTCTTGGTGAGGGTGGGCCATCCACCACCAGCACTAGCGTCCTTGACGATGGTCTGGAAGCCGCGATGACCATGGCGCCGGTCCGGGGAAGGAGAGCCACGCTGCCTGTGAGGGTCGCGTTCGCCAGGAGCACGACCGTCGCGTGCGCATCTTCCCGGAGTGTTGTCGGCGTGTCTGGGCCCGTTTGAGCTGCCGCCGCGAGCACGGGGCTGTGTTGCTGCCCACTGCGCCACCCGCTCATCCTTCGCCCTCCTTGGTAACTCGCTCTCCAAGTCGAGGCTACCTCCCTCGGAGGCAGTGCCACTGTTGCTACCGTGGCGCAAAGCTTCGAGCTCTGCCGCCGCAACACGTGCAACCACAGCCGCCGCCGCTTCCTCTTCCGCTCTCGCTACTGCTAGTTTTGCTGCCGCCAACCTCGCCTTCCGAGCCGCCGCTGCCACAACCTCTGCTGCCACCCGGTCGCGCTCCTCCGCCACGACGACTTCGGCCTCCTGCCGACGTCGTGCGCTCGAGGTGACCGAGCGAAGAGAGTCTCCTGCGGACATTGCGCAGCGGTAGAGTGGAAGGGTCGTGGGGGTTGCTGCTGCACTGGGAGGAAGCCGCTACTATCGAGCTGCTGCTCGGAGTGTGGGTGGTGCTCGCTGAGTCGTTGATTTCCGGTGGACCGGCAAGGGAGGAAGATGAACAAGGAGATGTGTGTCTCCGTTGGAGAGTCGTAGAGGGGATTGGAAAGGTCACATAACCATACAACTCTGATACCAATTGTTAGAGAGAATACTCGCATTGGTAGGGATGACACTCAGAGTTGGGCAATTTTCTTCTCATTCAACTCACTCAAATGTCATGCCAACCCGAATGGTTGGGGATACATATTTATAGGCTAGCCATGTAGCCCAAGATGCTAGATGTTAGTCTAAGATGCTAAAGCAAAGATGCTAGTCTAAGATGCTAAAGCAAAGATGCTTAGTCTAGTCTAAGATGCTAAAGCAAAGATGCTAGTCTAAGATGCTAAAGCAAAAGATGCTAAAGGTGCTAAGACTACAAACTTGTCGACACATGGACATCATACATGTCATGCCAAAACATACATACACACATAGACTTATCCTCTCACCAACTAAGTTGCAATTGAAAAACTGCTGCAATGTCAAACTGAGCATTGGTTCAATATAACTAGCTTTCAGGTAATAATACGAAATAGTTGCATTTTTGCTCATTTACTACTTAGTTTTTCTTCATGTACTAAATTATCATTGGAATTTTCTTGCAGGTGATTGCTAAACTTACAGATGGTAAGGCTACTCATATTCCTTATAGAGATTCAAAGCTCACACGCTTACTTCAGTCTTCTCTTAGTGGGCATGGGCGCATTTCTGTAAGTGAATCTTTTGTATGCTTGATGAAGTTTTGAAATATATATCTTCTGTCAAAAACAGTTCCCACATTTGTGTGGGACTGCAAACATATAGAAACATATGTTGCAACATTCTGAATTTATCTCTGTCGCAGCTTATTTGCACAGTTACACCTGCTTCCAGCAATAGTGAAGAGACACATAATACATTAAAATTTGCCCACAGGAGCAAGCATGTCGAAATTAAAGCTTCTCAAAATAAGGTAAGAATGGATCTATCGTAGAGGTGCTTAGTTTCTTATTACTGATATTTCTGGATTTTCTTTTCAGATAATCGATGAAAAGTCCTTGATAAAGAAGTATCAAAAGGAGATTACCTGCTTGAAAGAAGAGCTGCAGCAATTAAGGCGTGGTATGATGGGAAATGGGTATATACTTCCAACAGACAAGGAGGACCTTGTCAACTTAAAACTTCAGGTTTGCTTTTTACATCTTTGTCATCATGCAACAAATAAGTCAACTTTTTGTCAATTATTCTGTTTCTGCATTGCATGCATATTATATCTCTTGCTTCTGCCTTACATGCTTATATACAATATTGTGCTGGATAGTATCCTGGGACTGGGAGATTTAATTCATCCTTATCCCTTTGGACATAGTTAGTTGTCTTGTTTCCTTGTTGGCCATAGTTCCATCCAAAATAATGAACTTTTTACTTGCTATTCTTTGTATGTGATAGCTTGAGGCTGGTCAAGTCAAACTGCAGTCAAGGTTAGAAGAGGAAGAAGAAGCAAAAGCGGCATTGATGAGTAGAATTCAGAGGTTAACAAAACTGATATTGGTATCAACCAAAAGTTCTATATCCTCAAATGTTTCAGGAAAGGCTAATCTTCGTCGACGGCATTCATTTGGGGAAGACGAGGTTTGTAAATCCAGGCTATCTTTTCTTCTTTGTTTGACTGCATTATATTGTTCTATTAATTCATCCTAGAACAATATCTTAGAAGAATTTTGCAAGTTGCAAACAAAAAGAGGAGTTACAAACTTATAATAGAAGTTGTTCTAGAAACTGAAAATAAACAGTGAAATGTGGAAAACATGATAGATCCTCTTTGCTAATTGTCTTGCTTTGGTAATTAAATTCCTGTTTGATTGCAGCTTTCACTCAAGACTATAATATGTGGCACTAGGAGGCCACTATGTGATTATGCAATTTGTCACTTAATGCAACTTACTCTTTATACATATAGAGAGCTCTTTTGGGCATTTTTAGCTGAGTGGTGTTGTGGTACATCCTAACAACCTAAATTCCTAAAAAAGTACTTAATGTCATCATACGGGAGGATTGTTGTAAGAATACAGAACAAATATGGGCACAAAAGTACTAAGTACTGAACATGCAGAAAGTATCAAACCAGATGAAGCAATAAACTGTTGTATACTTGTATGTGCAACAAGAACTGACCTATTCTTTCACATTATATGTCACGTGCATCAAAGTTTTTGGAAAACATGGCCGAATTGGCCCCTAGCATCGTCGGCGTGGTAGCCTCCGCGCCAGCAAGGTAGGGCTCTAACCCGGTCTAATCTAAGCTAGTTCTTTCTTGACTTCCTAATTACAAACTATGGACTTGTCACGGGTGTTGGGCCAACCCAGTCCTGACAAAGGAACAGTACCACGCGGATACTGTAGCATGAACAGTGCCACGGGTTACTGTGCCACGAATTAGGTATATGGGTTATAGCCGGATTGGTTCCCTTCCCCTCTACCAGCGCATCCCCGTGCCGGCAAGGTCTGGAGCCAAGGCTGGCGATCTCTTTCTAATACAATCTTAGGTTTAGGGCACGAAATTATCTTTTTGCCTGTGACAAGACCTTTTTATATAGGACCAAAACCCTAGCCCATGACATCTACACCCCTCTTTTTTTGAGTAGCTCACCCTCGAGCTGCCGGACGAGATTAAACCTAATTCGACACTTATTACGAATACGACTCAAGCCTTTTATATCTCGGCTTGAAGTGGACCCTATCTCGGCTTGAAGTGGCCTTGCTCGTTCGCACCTGGCATCTCCCTTGCCGTAAAAAAGTAGCTCATCCTCAAGCTGGATAGTAGGATATCACTACTAGAACTAGTCACGGGGGACCCATGATGTGGGTGGCACACCTTGATCTGCTCGGCCTTGCCGTTTCTGGTTCAGTGCGCAATCCTCCTGGACCTTCTCAAGATTAGAGACTTGCAGTGTCTGTACCTTATCTGATGGACTGTCGAGCACCTTGACGCCCTCATCTGTTGCAGAAGATGGTGATGCCGTGGATGGGGATGAACCCAATAAATCTGAAAATTGCAGTGGTGGCTTTGGTGAATCGGCAACATATGAGGCGAAATCATTGGCATGGCTGGACAGGGGCAGCTAGGCAAGAGCTGGCAAAGGGATGGTAGCTGTGAGTTGGTTGTATGCCCGGGCGATGTTGATGGCTCTCTCTCGGGATTTTGGGTTCCAAAGCTCGACATGTCTTCAATGGTTCTTGCAAGGCAAGGGTAAATGAACGAACCTACCGTCGCTCGGTGAGCGAGTCATCCCGGCAGGCAAGCCGTAAGAATTGTTTGCAGAAGTCGTTGATGGAGCCGAAACGTGTTAGGCTGGCGGGCTGTCTTGTGGGTTGTTGCGGTCTGGCGGTGGTCGGTGGTGTTGTTCATAGGGCGGCAGACCGGTGTGGAGGTGTGGTGTCTTGTACTGGGGCTGGTCGTCGGGAAAGGGCGGCGTTCGGTGGTAGGGTGGGCTACCATGGTGTGAAGTCCCGGCTGGCATTACCTTGCTGGGGTCTCGATCCAGTCTGCGATGAACTTCCTCCCGAAGTGTATTCAAGTCGCGATGGAGGTCTAGCATGCCTTGGAGAAGTTTCTTAATGAGGTCTTGATCCGGCGGTGGTGTCGCGGTTGATTCGTCTAATGCCATCGCTGGTGGGCAGCAACAGCGCCGGCATAACCGTGGCTAACGGAGGGCGAGGGTGCGCTGACCCTTGCCCCCCGGTGCCGTGATGGCTGCGCGGTAGATTGGCTCTGATACCAAGTTGGTATCAGAGCGAAGGGCGTAACCATGGCTGACGGGAGGATGAGGGGTCGTTGGCCCTCGACCCCCTGGCGTCGTGACGGTTGCATGGTAGATTGGGCAGTGAGAGTGCCCAAGGAAAGTGGTCTCTGATACCAATTTGTCACGTGCATCAAAGTTTCTGGAAAATATTGCTGAATTGACCTCTAGCCTCAACGGCGCGGTAGCCTCCGTGCTGGCAAGATAGGGCTCTAATCCGGTCTAATCTAATCTATTTCTTTCTTGACTAATTCTTTTCTTAACTTCCTAATTACAAACTATGGACATTTTTATATAGGGTAGATGTCCCCTTGTTCTAGGACTCTTAAAGAAATATGACTCTTAACCCTAAACCTAATAGAGTCCTGATTTGCTGTGGTACTGTTCATGCGGGCTGTTTGTGCTAGGCCCAAAACCCTAGCCCATGACATTATATTTAGCTGACATGGTTAGGCATCAAACTGAACATAATTTGAAAATTCTCTACATGTGATGAGAACAGATATTTAGCTCTAGAATGGTTAAATATTAAACTGATTTGGAACGTGGAAAGTTGCTCTTCACTGTAAGAGAATGATTCTGTGTTTATTGATTATGCAAAAGGGGGTACAGGGGTTACATTTATAGAGGGGAATTAAGCTATAACAGAATGTCTAGCTGTAACAGAAAACAGTGTCCAACTGTATAGAAACAGAAAACTACCAGCTGGACATGTTCTAGCACCATCTAGAAGAGTCCAGTCCTATCTAGAATATGACTGTCTAACACGCCCCTGCAGTCAGAACGGGGTGAGAACAGACGTTGAGACTGGACCGGAACTCATTGAAGATAGATGTAGGTAGCCCTTTGGTGAAGATATCAGCAAATTGTGATGTAGTGGGAACATGAAGTACACGGACATCACCAAGAGAAACACGCTCCCGAACAAAGTGGAGATCTATCTCGACATGTTTGGTGCGTTGATGCTGAACAGGATTGGATGACATGTAGATGGCACTGACGTTGTCACAATATACCAAGGTGGTTTTGGACAACGGATTGTGCAGCTCAGTCAAAAGTTGGCGGAGCCAAGTGGCTTAAGCAACCGCATTGGCAACAGCCCGGTATTCAGCCTCAGCACTGGAACGGGAGACGGTGAGCTGTTGCTTGGAAGACCATGAGACCAAGTTGTCTCCCAAGAAGACGGCATAATCAGAAGTCGATCGACGAGTATCCGGGCAACCAACCCAATCAGCATCAGAATAAACCACCAAATTGGATTGAGAGCATGGTCGTAGAAATAAGCCCATATCCAGAGTGCCACGGACATAGCGCAGAATGCGTTTTAGTGCAGTAAGATGAGGATCTCTAGGATCATGCATATGAAGACAGACTTGTTGCACTGCATAAGAAATGTCCGGCCTGGTGAAGGTGAGATATTGAAGAGCCCCGACAATACTGCGAAAGTCAGTAGGATCTGAGATAGGAGCACCATCAGATGAGAGCTTCGGGCTGAGGTCAACGGGTGTGGAGCAAGGCTTGCAGTCTGACATACCAGCCCGCTCGAGAATATCAAGCATATATTGCCTTTGAGACAAAAAGAGACCACGCTCTTTGTGTTGAACAAGCATCCCCAGAAATTGTGAAGAATCCCAAGATCCTTCAGAGGAAATTCCTGCTGAAGTGCACAAATAGTGCGACGAAGCAAGGCAGGTGAGGAGGCTGTCAACACAATATCATCAACATAGAGAAGCAGATAAACCATCTCTGTGCCATGATGATAAATGAACAGAGAAGTATCTGTTTTGGCCGTAACAAAGCCGAGCTGATGAAGATGAGAGGCAAAACGACTATGCCAAGCTCGAGGTGCCTGCTTAAGACCATAAAGTGATCTATTGAGCCGACACACATAATCAGGATGAGAAGAATCTTCAAATCCTGAAGGCTGAACACAATAAACGGTCTCAGATAATGTTCCATGAAGAAAAACATTATCAACATCCAGCTGATGAATGGGTCATGAGCGTGAAAGTGCTAGAGATAGAACAGTCCTAACAGTTGCTGGCTTGACAACAGGACTGAATGTCTCGGAAAAATCCACTCCAGGCCGCTGTGAAAAACCGCGAAGAACCCAACAGGCTTTGTACCTCTCAAAGGACCCATCAACTTTGAACTTATGTTTGAAAACCCATTTGCCTGTGACAACATTGGAGTGTGTCGGTCGAGGGAGAAGATCCCAAGTGTGATTGGCAAGTAAGGCTGAATACTCGGCCTCCATAGCAGTACACCAGTTTGGGTCTGTAAGAGCAGCTCGATAAGTCCTTGGGATTGGAGAAAGTGGTGATGTAGTGAGTAACACTGCTGACGAAATCCTTCCTTCCCTCTGGTAGTCATAGCATGTTGATTGACCACGGGAGGAATGGGAACAGCACCAACAGGAATATCACGAACCACTGTTGGCATCAACTCTCCAGGAGATCGAACTGCCACTGAGACAGGCCGCCGAGTGTAAACAACTCCAAAGCGACGATCGGCAGGCAAGGGCCCAAATGCTGCTGTACGTGAAGGGGTGGCCGATCCATCAGGAGTCGCACGTGGCAGTGCGGTCGGAGTAGAGGAACCATCAAAAACCGTATGTGGGAGTGTGGTCGGCTCAGCGGGATCAGATGGCACGGCTGGAGGTCCTGCAAAAAAATGTGATGGTGCAAAAGGAACCATCACAGGGTCAGGTGCAGTATCCAAAAAATCAAAATCTGTCGGAGTGGGAGGAGATGAATCCTCGGAGAAAGGGAATGAGGACTCATCAAAGACCACGTGGCGAGAGATGATGATTTGATTGGAAGGACGGGCAAGACAAAGATATCCCTTATGATGAAGGGAGTAGCCAAGGAAAACACACAAAGTAGAACGAGGAGCTAGTTTGTGTGTAGTAGTAGCAGAAAGATTTGGGTAATACTTGCAACCAAACACACGGAGATGTGTGTAGGAAGGCAGTGTCCCAAATAAAGAAAGATGAGGGGTGGAAAAATTCAGAGTTTTGGTGGGAAGAATGTTGAGAAGATAGGTAGCAGTACCCAAAGCTGTGGCCCAGAAGGTGGGAGGAATACTAGCCTGAAACAGTAGGGAGCGAACGACATTATTAATAGTGTGAATAATGCATTCATCTTTACCGTTCTGAGGAGAGGTATAGGGGCATGACATACGAAGATGTACGCCATGTGACAGAAAAAATGATCGAGTAGTGGAGTTATCAAACTCACGACCATTATCACACTGTATCCCCTGTATTGTGACTCCGAATTGAGTGCGAACATGGGCAAAGAAATGAGACAAAGTGGAGAAAGTTTTCGACTTCTGGCGAAGTGGAAATGTCCAAAGGTAGTGTGAGCAATCATCAAGAATAACCAAATAATACTTGTGTCCTGAAACACTGGTAACAGTAGAAGTCCAAAGATCACAATGTATTAATTGGAAATTATGACTCGCTCGGGATGAGGAGGAATGAAAAGGTAACCGAGTATGATGACTCAGTTGACAAACATGACAAATAGTATTTGAATCTCTACGACAAGAAAGACCAACAGAATGAGACAACTTTGCAAGAACTTCAGATCCGGGATGACCAAGACGCTAGTGCCAAGTGGAGGAGGAAGTAGCTGCATGGAAGGTGGAGGCGGAGAGCTGCAACGGGTAAAGAGGTCCGGAGCTGTCACACCTGACGATCTCTCTCCGAGATGGAAGAGCCTTCACAGAGCAGCCAAAAGGGTCAAATTCCACAGAACAATTATTGTCGGAAGTAAACTGACGCACTGAAATAAGATTCTTAATAAGGTTCGGAGAAACAAGAACATTATTAAGATGAAGATTATGAGGCAAGTGAGTGGCGCCAGTAGAAGTGACGGGCAGTAAATGACCGTTCCTGACAATAATATGCGAAGGAAAAGGGGAGGAAGATGTGGAATGAAGTATACCAGCATTAGAAGTCATGTTGTGAGTGGCACCGGTATCAAAATACCATTCTGATTGTGAAGGCTGGTGAAGAGACATGGTCTGAAAATTTGAGGCAAGGACATTCTGATCCCAACCAGAATGTGGCCCAGCAGTAGGAGGCCCAGAAACAGTACTGGGTGGAATATTTCACGGTCCAGCCCACTGACCAGCCCAAGTATTGTTTGGTCTAGCAAAGAAAGATTGAGGTGGCCCAGTTGGCCCAGCCGAAGGACCCCGTGGCCCAGGCCACATCTGAATGGACCCAGTCCATGGGTTAAACATACTGGGCCAAGAGGCGCCTGGTCTTGGGCCGGCAGATCCAGCAGGAGAAAAAGGTTTAGGGGAACCCTGGCCTCCTCCCCTGAAGCCTCCTGCGCCTCCCCCGAAGCCTCCTGCGCCCCCAACAGGACCGCCGCCGCCGCTAGGGTTCCCGCCCCCGTTTCCACCGCCGCCGCCGCGCTTGCCACCACGGCGCCCCCGTTTGCCAGATCCAGCAGGCGCCAGTTGAGGAGGCTTTGGTGGTGGAGCGGAAGGTGTGGTAGCCGGTCCTCCAGTGGCTGCAGTGAGCGCCACAGCAGGAGCAGTGGTCTTAGCCATGGTCAGTTCTTCGAGCTGTAGATCATCCCGGACTTGGAGAAAGCTGGGAAGGGGAGTGCTACGGCGAAGATGAAGACCGAGGGTAGTAAACCGTTCGTTGAGGCCACGGATGATGTTGAGGACGAGGGTGCGGTCGGAAATGGGCTCGCCGAGGTCACGGAGGTCCTCTGCCATCCGTTTGTAGCGCCGACAGTACTCAGAGACCGAGAGGTCACCCTGAGAAAAGGAGCGGAACTCCTGGTCGGCGAAGAGAGCACGAGTAGTGCGATTGCCAAGGAACTGCGACTCTATTGCGAGCCAAGTGGCTCTAGCAGTAGCGTTGCGGTCAGAAATGGCATCGGCGAGATCATCCGAGATGCTGCCAAGGAGCCAAGTCCTCACAACACAATCCATGCGAACCCAATCCGGAGAATGAGGCATGGCTGTATTGGAGAGAAGATGGTCCTGCAGGGAGAACTTGCCGACAGTGAGGAGAAGAGACTCATGCCATCGAGCAAAGAAAACAGAATTGATGTCAAGGACAAGTGGCACGAGGGTGCGAATATTGTGAACTGCAACTGCCTGGGCATGCAGATTGAGCAACGCAGCGGCCTCGTGATGGAGAAGAGCAGAAATCAGAGGAGGATCTTCGGCGGAAGTGGTGGTAGCAGCAGCAGCCGAAGAGGGCGCGATCGCCGAGCGTGCATGAGCAGCACGGGCAAGGGCAGCCTGGAGACGCGCTTCAACAGCATCTCGGTCCTGCTGAGCAAGAGCAGCGTCATGCTCAGCTTGCTGGAGACGCGCTAGAGCAGTAGCAGGGGAGTTGGGTGGAGAGCCATCGACAACAGTAGCGCCGGGATCGGTGGTGGCGTCTGTTGCCATGGAGCAGCAGCACTAGGAATGGTGCGCTTAGCAGCAGAAGAAGAACCTAAACTACTGATACCATGTAAGAGAATGATTCTGTGTTTATTGATTATGCAAAAGGGGGTACATGGGTTACATTTATAGAGGGGAATTAAGCTATAACAGAATGTCTAGCTGTAACAGAAAACAGTGTCCAGCTGTATAGAAACAGAAAACTACCAGCTGGACATGTTCTAGCACCATCTAGAAGAGTCCAGTCCTATCTAGAATATGACTGTCTAACATTCACTACAGTCAGCAATTTTTCATCTGTACAATATCGTTGTGTTGGTTCTGCAGCAAAATGAAGCACTAGCTTGCACAATTTGGCTTACCTTTGTATACCACCATATGAGCATACCTGTTGTTTATTCTGTATTAAATTGCAGCTTGCTTATTTGCCTGATCGGAAGCGGGAGTACTCCATAGAGGATGATGATCTTAGTCTTGATTCAGAGTTTTCAATTGAAGGAAAGCTTGATTCAAACAATCCTGATGAGTCAATTAGGTTTGATAGAAGAAATCGCAAGCGTGGAATGCTTGGGTGGTTCAAACTAAAGGTGATTTTTGCTATGAATTATGGATAGAATGAAGAGAGAGAGTTTACATTGCTTTGTCTGTGTGTTAATTTCTATCACCTGTTCTCTGTTTTCATCTGGCAAGGGATCGCAAATGCAGACAATTATGCATCCATGGTTTTTAAAAGGGAGATTATAGATGTCTCTATTGCAATTTATTGGACCAGTCTATTATAAAATGTGATTGTTTCTTATATGCTCTCTCCACTAGCATTTGATTAATTACCTATGGCTTGCTTATAGATGCGAGTTCTATATGCAGATCCTTAATTTAAGGTTAAATATTTGTGCATGGTAGGTTTAGTATTCTGACTTCGTGGAAAATCCAGTTGCATGTTATGCATGTAGGGAAATTCATATTATTTTGATCTTTTGTTAAAGGATTTGTGGTATCATTTATTTGATATATGTTGTCCTTCACAGACACTTGGTTAGTACATCGAAAAACACTCACCATTGGTTGGGTGCTGCTAATTGCATTACTTGTACTGATCATAGAGCTTGATGAGCTACCATGAATTTTTTCACTTAGAGTTTTTTGTCTAGAGAAATTTGTTTGAATTAATATCTAATTTTGTAACTTACGCAGAAGTCAGATCAATTATCAGGACTATCACCTAGTGTGGACAATGAGAGCACTGCTAGTGGGTCACCTTCCTTCTCTAGATTATCACAACAAAAAAACTTGCTGTTTGACCTGAAGGATGATCGAAGGAAATCTGTGACTAGGAAAACAGATGACCCAGCACTTACTGATTCTTTTCTAGAGAGGACTCAAGCAGGTGATTTATTTAGCGCTGCATCCAGAGCACGACAGCATCTGCCGGTGAGTCAGGTTTCTAACTTGTACACTTTCAGGAGCTTCATCTCTTCATATTCCACTTCGCTCCCCACATCCATAGTTTATTCAATCCCATCCCTCAAGCATCGCATTAGTTGGAGCAAACAATATTATGGACTATGATGGGAAATAGGGAATATTCATGTAAAACTGAAACTTAGCTGGAGGATAGTGTCTTTTTTTTGGGGGGTGGGGGGTGGGGGGTGGGGGGTGGGGTGGGGGGTGGGGTGCTATACACTAGTCTTCTAGCCAGCTGCTCTCAAGGGCAATGTCTTTTGTGTTCCACATTAAACTATTAAAGTAAGATGCAGAAAATGGATTTGGGTCTGATACTGGGATAGAATTCTGATTCCATGTAGTGTATAGCTGGTTCTGAATTGCAATTGCCTTTGTGTTCCTTGTATCACTACCTCAGGCCAGCATGTGATTCATTGATTCCGACACTGACTGACATGCTAATGTATAGAGTGGAACAACTATCGTGGATCAAATAGATCTTCTTCAAGAACAGGTCAAAATGTTGGCTGGGGAAGTTGCACTTTGTACAAGCTCACTCAAAAGGCTGTCAGAGCAAGCAGCGAACAACCCTGATGATTCACAGATTCAGGTAAATTATATAATAATCCTTTGAGCTGCTGAGCATATTTTTGTAATCAACTAATCATATTCCTTATCCTGCTCAGTCAGCCTCACTTTTAGTACATTCTGAAAGGCACTTACCTGGGAGTTTTTCCTTTATCCCCTTTCTGCAGGAGCAAATCGAAAAGTTGAAAACTGAAATTAACGAAAAGAAATCCTATATACATGTGCTAGAGCAGCGTATGGCACAATCATTGGAAACTACAGACGACCCAGCAATTAGGACTGAAATGTCCCAGGTAATATTTGACAAATGACTACCAATGATAAACTGGGAGGTCTATCTTACACTAGCTGGCATCAACTTCCTACAGTTTGTTTTTTTTGGCATATTGTAGTTATGTTTTGGTGTTCCTTAGTCCTACTTTTATTTTCCTTAGTCATTTTTCCCTCTATTCTGTGTGCTGCTGACATGCTAGAATATTTTGGCTTTTGATTGCTATTTTCTGTCAATGATCTGAATATTCTGTGCGGTCTGATGTTCTCACAGACCTTTTCAAAGTTGAGCACACAGTTGAGCGGGAAGACTTTTGAGTTGGAGGTTTGCTCAAGTGAACTTGTTAGCTAGTGGTTATTTCGTATATGATGTCTGTACTTGACTAATTATCATTCTGTTTTTGTCTGGGTGGTTTGTCTAGATCATGTCTGCAGATAATAGAATTCTTCAGGACCAGCTACAAGGAAAGGTGAGCTGAGGGTGAGATTTTTTTGCTAATCATTGTTCAACATATCAATTTGATTTCATTTTTTTCGTACTCAAAACAGGTATCAGAAAATGCAGAACTTAAAGAAACAGTTTCACAGCTGAGGCAAGAGGTTGATAATTTGTTAAAGGCTGCCAAAAGTGAGGATAATGTGGCTAGTATGCACTCAACCGAGCCATCAACTACAAGCAGCAATCCTAGGGATGATGTCTCAAGTCATGCAAACATGCCGTCCAGAACAACTGAAGAACATAACGAATTGCCATTGAAATCTCAAGTGTTCATACAGGTAAAAACCATATGCCCCTAAATTCATCAACAACAATTTAATCTTTCTGCATCCATCTTTGATTACCTGTCACCTCAAAAGCAAAAATCGGTGCTGCAGGCTGCAGAAATAGAGAATTTGAAGCTAGACAAGTTGAGGTTGGCAGAAGAAAAGGATGGACTAGAAATTCACAGTCAAAAGCTGGCTGAAGAATCATCATATGCTAAAGAATTGGCAGCTGCTGCTGCAGTTGAACTAAAGAACTTAGCAGAAGAAGTTACCAGGCTTTCTTATGAAAATGCAAAGCTGAAGACAGACTTAGCTGCAGCAAAAGAGGTAACCAGAAACAGTATCCACAATGACAAAAAACGTCGTGATCAGGAGAATGAATTTTTTGTAGAGGAGTTACAGAAAGAGTTGGTTGCTAGCTGTCAGAGGGAGGCTGTTTTAGAGGACGCATTGTCCCAAAAGGCCCAAAGAGAGAGTGAGCTTCTAAAGATAATTGATGACACAAAATGCCGTGAGCATGATTTGGAAAATGAACTGGCAAGCATGTGGATGCTTATTGCGAAGTTAAATAAAGAAAGCTGTCAAGAAAATTTGTTGGAATTCAAAGCAAAGCAAAACGGATTTCATTCATTGACTGACACCGGCAGGATGACGAGTGAAATGGAAGCCTCAGATAATAAGAACTTGGATGGCGTCAATACTTTTGAAGAAGCAAAAGCTGCATACAATTTTCAAAGAGGGCGCTGCAAAGAGTTGGAAAGCGTCGTGTCCAGAATGAAGGTACCCAATTTTTTTCACCCTTCAAGTAATTATTTCCACTGCAAACTGGATAGCTCTGATTAAATCTCAGTGCCCCAAAGTTTCTTTTTGTTAGCTACTTAGCTTACTACTGCACAGAAAATGAGGAGAAATGCTAAAACTTAGCCATTGTATTATCTTTTCCAGGGTGAGGATCTAAAAGGCTTAGATGTCAAAGTCCTGGAAGAGTTACAAAATTTTCATGTAGAAGCACTGTCAAAGATTTGCCAAGAAAAGGTATGGTATCTATTCCCACCATCCACGTCACACTGTTTTTCCTTGCCTGTCCAGCGTCCTGCTAACCGCCAGCGGCCCCGTTCGAACCGACTG
The DNA here is from genome assembly GCA_019279435.1 of Zizania palustris. Taxonomy (NCBI): domain Eukaryota; kingdom Viridiplantae; phylum Streptophyta; class Magnoliopsida; order Poales; family Poaceae; genus Zizania; species Zizania palustris. The sequence goes on along the minus strand of JAAALK010000086.1, from coordinate 12,696,178 downwards.
AAAAGCGGACTAGCTCATTAATTAAGTATTAAATATTATAAAGTTAATAAATAGTTTCGAAAAAATTGTTTAAGCAGTGCAGTTCTTGAAAGTGTGGCACTAATAATCCACATTCCCATCGATGCTTCACAGATGGCAAATCAGGCGCTATAGCAGGGCGAGATGGCTGCTTTCATCTGAGGTGTCACACTTTTGCAGATGCCCTCCTGTTCATAAGCTGATGTTGATCCATGCACACAATGCCGCTGTAGGCGAAGCAACATTGACGATTCCATTTTGCGTCTGCTGCAACACCGGAAAGCCGCTATTGAGGCGGAATGTGGTTCTAAAGTTCTGACCAGCCCTGGTGTTATTCTGCAGGATTGCTGGCCCCTTGTACAGTTGACTGGAGGACCGGTAAGATCGTAGCACAGTGGCCGTATTTACGTAGGGACTAGGGACGATTGACGCCGAAGGCGTTGGCATTCCCCTCTAGAGACAGCCGATGAACGGATGCGACCGTAGTTTTCGCGTACTACTTGTCTACTTGTCAGTTGTTTGGTTAGACTCTCCTGCGATGAGGTGATTTCTGATTTGATATACCTAAATTTAGTATTTTATGCATGTCATATATATTCTTTTCTTAATGAAAATATAATTATATGAGATATTATTTTCGAGATTTTATTGTGATGAATATAATGGTATAGTTGAATCACAAATTGGATAAATGGTTTAGGGTTTGGGAGATCTTTGCAAAGGATGGAAGACCTCTAGTTTCTGATCTCAAATAAAGAAATGGAAACTCATCTAAACTTGGACATCATTTAACAATATTTCTCTATCTCTAGGTGCCTCCCATCCATGCATAAATATGGAGACCCAGACGCTAGCATAATGTGCGATGGATTTGAGCGGTTAGGCCGGGAGTGTTGTGCATAAATAACGGAACACCAGCACTAGCCAACGCCAACGCAGCAAGGAGTGTCGTTGGATCCCAACCTGATGCCGGTGTAGAAGGCGGTGGAGTCATGCCAGCGGCGAACGCTTGCTAAGGCGAGGTGCCAGGACAACACCGGCAGCGGTCGTACGTAGGGATGAAAACAGATTGAAATGAGTACTATCATATCCTTTTCTGTATTTTTTTATGGAAACAAATACGAATATCCCGGAAATGGATATGAAAACGGATGGCACCGGAAACGAATACGGACCGAATAAGGAGCGGATACGAATACGGATCCGACAATCTATCAGAAATTAAAAACTCCTTAATATATGAAAAAATATGACAAACCAATAAATATATTCAATTTACACACATATTAGTAAATGATAAATACATATAATAAATTAAAAACAAATTTTATGTCAATTGTAATGAATGTATATTATTTATTTTGACCAAATAATTACGTATTAATTTGATTTAATTTGTTCAATATTTTATGAATATAATATACTTTAAAGTTTTTATATAATATGAAAAGCAAAAGATAATATTTTATATAATGTAGTAAAACAGTAAAAACAGAAACTTTCCGTTTTTGTTATGCGGAATATTCCGTTTCCATATCCGTTTTTTCGAAAATCACTGTTCCGTTTCCGCTTAAAAAATTATGTTTCCGTTTCCGCTCCGAGAAATTCCGTATCTGTTTCCGCATAACCCTCTCCGTTTCCGTTTTTTCCCGGAACGGACGGAAAGTTTTCGCTCCGTTTTCATCCCTAGTCGTACGCCAGGGCATCGGCCATGCCTGCACCATGCTAGTTCATGTGTTGAAGTTTGCAGACCATGGAGGACCGTGTCATGCTGTTGAAGGGGACGCCGGCAGGAGCTAGAGCCGGAGGGCCGCCACGTCCTGCACCGTCGTTGTAGTAGCCGCGGGCACGACGACGCTTGCCACGGGTGTTGCTAGAGCCGCCTGAAGCCCCTGATCCGTTGGACGAACCGGAACTGCCGAAGTTGCCGGAGCCTCCGAATGTGTCGGACCCGCTTGGGTTGCTAAAGCTGCTTGATCCGCCCGGGTGACCGCCTGGCCGTAGCTTGCCGAGAATGACAGGTGGTCAGCAGGCTCGATGAGTCACTAGCTTATAAAGGTGAGGGTCGTAGAGTTAGGGTACGTTTGGAACCACGTGGTTCTAAATTCTTCTGATCCTGATTACCTGATAAAGTGATTTTATGGTGAATCGGAATTAGTTGGAAAATCGTTTGACTGGATGATTAGATTGTAAGAGAGTTCGTTGGTATGAAATGACTAGTTTACCCTTAACCCCACAAATTATTGAATTATGTAATTTCAAACATATAGAAACAACTTGTTCACAAATAATCATCTAAAAATATAATATAATAAATTATGTGAATTATATATAGGCGTGCATTGCAAATATATGTAACAAATGTGTTATCCTCTAAATTGTGATATAGTTGATGCTAAATCATCATGAAACTTATCCATATTTATATTATTTACATGTGATGTAGATACATATGATGCATTTGAAGAAGGTGCATATCTCTTGCTAGGGATAGTTGGCACATAATCTGAGTCCTCATTACACCTACAAAAATGAATATCAGATGCATTATTTTCACGAATAAAGTTATGGAGACACATGGTTGCAGTCACAATCATCTTTTGCTTGTCCATCGGATATGTCGGCATCTTATTAAGAATTCTCCAATTCATCTTCCACACTGCAAAGGTGCGCTCAACGACATTACTAGACTTGAGTACAAATAATTAAAAAAGTTCTTTTTCACCTGTAGGAGGGTCACCTCTCCTCCAATCAGGGACATGATATCTCTGTCTTTTATATGCATGGTGCTAAATAACCTGGTCTATTGGGATAACCAGCATCGACAACATAATATTTTTCTACAACATGCAAGCACATAGTTAATCCTAATATTCTAAGTTTCAAATTAAAAGATAAAAATGTAACAAATGCATGGTTACCTAATGGCGGGTGTGGAAATGTCCTTATATCTGCCTCCAAAGCATGGTACAATATCATAGTGTCATACATAGACACTGGTTGTCCAATTGATGCATATGTAAAATGCATATCAAAGTCAATAACTGCCATCACATTTTGGGTGGGATTTCTAGATCTATTAATATATCTAACATAATCTTTAGGAGGTGGCGTTGTTAAAATATGTGTACCATTAATAGCTCCAATATAGTTCTTAAAATGTGGCCACATTCTTGTGTTACCACTGATTCTTATCCTAGTGTGCACAGTAGAGAAGTTCCTATCCTTAGGATGTATGTAGTCCTTGGCCATATTGACTAGACATTTCAAAAATTCATCGAACTTCCTACTAATTGTTTCCTCTAAATGCTTGAACGTGTTTTGAATTGAAGAGTTTGATCTTTTTTTACCACAAATAGAAAGAAAGATAGCTAATGATTCCATAGAGTTCATATGCTTTAATGATTTCAACCCGTACTCACATACAAGTAAGTCGTGTAACATATAAAAAAGTCTTTCATTCATTCTTAACATTTTGTGGATCTCTCCTAGTGTATTCAAAGTTTCTTTCAACCAAGCAAATCATGTAAGTTGTGATGTCCTTGGCTGATTCTTGTCAAGATAAGTAGAAGTACATAGCAGCAATGCAAGATGCAACAACTATGTTACCGATATTTTCTTCTGAACTCGCATAATCTTTAAATAAAACTTGTTATCATCAGCTATATCATTGTTAGAATTACTATCTCTTTTATCTTCACTAGACGTCATCTGAACAACACGTGACGACAAGAATTAGCAGTACACAACATAGAACAAATTGAAATTAAAACAAAATAATATTGAATTGCATATCAAGTTCGGAACAAAATATAGTACTGCATACGGAAATTTTAAAAGGTACAATCTAAGGGTAATATTTTTCTTTATTCATGGTAAGCCATTGAAACCTTTCTTTTGTTATCTCCAAAGTCATAAACATCTCTCTTTCAGACCTCATGGTTAAAATTTCAGAAGCAACGAAAAATTGTTTTATTTCAGGTAAAGCACCATATTCTCTTACTAATGTCATAACTGCTTTGAATGAACATTCCGAGTTATCTTGCTTTCTTGCTAATGCATCACAAGAAGCATTTGTTTTCTCATTTGTGTCAATAATTTTGTCTAAATATTCATTGAACCATTCCTTCCCACTTAGCTTAGACCTTTTCCCCTTCTCCCTCTCAACAGAACGTGCTCTTTTCCTTTTCACACTTGGAGGTTGCACTTCTTCACAATCTGAATCTTCATCATCTCCTTCATTGTCGCCTTCACCACCTTCATCAGGCCGAATATTATTAGCAGGTAGGATCCCAGATGATGCATCCTAATGGTCATTGCCACTATTCCTAAGGTCTTCAAACAATCTTCATTTTAAAGCCTCCGATGTTCAAACTTAGAACACCTGGGAGTGTCTTGAAATAGACAAATTTAAACATTAAGACAACAAAATATACAATAATATGTAATACAGTGTAAAAAAAGTTAGGACAATTACCTTTTTTTAGTTTCTTCCACCTTTCATCATCACAGGTAACAGTACCCTTTGCTTCATCCCATCCTAATCATGTTTTCTTTAACAAGGCCTTCCATGCAGTATATTCTCACTTCAATTTATCCCATCTATTCTTAAATTGTAATTTTGTATAACTTATACATGTCCTCTCTTTAAATTTAGCAATCACATTGTCATACCCTATTTTGTTCAAATGGATACTTGAACGGTTTTCAATTGTCACTTGTTCAACAAAAGTATCACAAACAATCTTAGTTCTCTCATCAGACCATTCACCACCACATTTGCATTACTCTATATCAACTCCGACATCCAGAACAACAAAACTCATTTACAACTTAATAATCTTCTTAGCTTTTCAAAAAAATGAATTTACACGCTTCATTCAAATCAGATCAGTATTGGTCACAAACAATTTGAATTTACATATAATGGACATTGCACACATTTGAATTTGCAACGGAAGTAAACTGGACAAGACAATGAAATAAAGGACTTGACGAACAATGAATCTTGGAGTGTTTGTGACATCAATCACATTGTTCAATTTAATTATTCTGATTTGATGAATAGTGATGAATAGAGGATCATACAGTTGTATAAGATGCACGGTTTAATTATAGTTCTCATTATAAGTTGTAGACATTGCTTGCTCAGATAAAGCTTGCACCTCACCTCTTTGCCCATGCAGGGATGCAATATGTCTAATATAGTTTTATTTTAATTTTTCCATGATATTTACAGTTGGTTTTATTTTAGGAACAAAACCAACAGCTTGAATTCAGCAACAATCTATAGGTGAGAAACCTATGAATTGTGTATGTGCTCAACATTACTTTGGCAGTTGGCTTGTTGATATTTTTATGATAATTGAACATGAATACTTTCTGAGCAAAATTAAGCATGATTCCCCCCCCCCAAGAAAAATCTACCTTTGCTATGAAAGGAAACTAGTTGTCCGAAGTGTTTCCATTGTGATCTATTCTACTGGAAGCAACATGACCAAATGTAGGCATGATAGTCATCTACGATGTACGTGCCTTCCTTCCTTCTTACTATTATTCAGAGAAGAAAATGGGCAGATTGAAGAGAAATAGAATTACGTATATACCTTGCCGTTAGGGAGGGGCAGACGACGATGGGGTGTTGGTGGAACAATACTCAGTGGGAGGGACGATGGAGCAGGCCTTAGCAGGAGGGGCGACAAAGCGGGCCTCGACGGGAACGGCGGTGAAGTGGGCCTCGGTAGGAGGGGCAGTAGAGGGGGACTCGACGGGATAGGCGGCAGAGGAGGAATCGACCGGAGGGGTGGTGGAGTAGGACTTAGTTAGAGGGGTGGCAGTCTAGGCAGCAGGGAGGAGTTCCGAGATTGCACGTGCTAGGGCATTGGAGAGAGAGATCCAGGTCTAGGGTATGGGGTATATCGATGGCGAGCGGGTAAATATTATCAAACTCTATGGTATTTAGCAAACTAGTCTATGGGATTCACCGGAGAATCTGGTATTTCATAGATTCATCTCCCCTTCACAAAAATAAGAATTGATTATAGTTGATTCATGTCTGAATTTGAGGGGAAAAATATTTGGTACGAATTCTTCTGATTCAGTAGAGAATCAGGTAGGAGAATCCCTACCAAACGAGCCCTTAGTGAATGAGATCGAGTAGTGTTGGGGGAATAAGTTTTCCCTTAACAGGGGCCAAATGACGTCAGCCTTCGTAGGACTCCGGCCCGAAGCATGACACTGTCGAAGCAGATTCCTCCCCACCGAAGTTGTTTCAAAGCATCTTTCAGCCAAAGCCTCCAGGCTCCCTTCGAAGTTTTCAAAAGCCAGGTCTCCAAGCTTCCTTCGGAGCTCTCTTCGGAGTTAACCTCCGAGTTCTCTTCGGAGTTAGCCTCCGGGCTCTCTTCGGAGTTAACCTTAGGGCTTCTTTCGGAGTTCCCCAGAGCCGGTCTCCGGACCCTCTCCAGTCAATTCGAAGCTAAGTCTCCGAGAGCCCAGTTCAGAGTTCAATTCGGAGCATGCTTCGAAGCCCACTTCAGAGTGTCCTTCGAAGCCTTCAATTCGGAGCATGCTTCGAAGCCCACTTCAGAGATCCGGCTTCTACTTCAAACCAGGAAAATATCTGTACTTCACTACAGTGTAGAGCCATACCGGGGGCCCCTCTACCCCTAGTATGTCGTTTAGCTATTCAGAAGAGACGTTTATCTAACACATCTGTAAAGCTGTAAAGCACTTTGTACAGTAGAATAGACTTTTTTCCCTTCTTGCCCCTACGAAGCCTATGACTTGTTGAGGGCATTTAGGTTTTTTCCTTTGGCCTGCGTGCCTATAAAAGCAGGGCCAAGCCCTTGTAATAGGGAGGAGGATCCTCTGGATTCATTAGATTCAACCGAGGCAAACTATGTCAAATCCACCACAAAACTGGTCGTAGGGCTATTATCCCTTTGGGGAGGTCCGAACCAGTATAAATATTTTCTCCTTTAGAGAGAACCCTTCGAGGTTCATTTTATACACCGTATACACACAAAACCTGTGCTGTAGCTAACACAATTGCTACAACAGTTGGTGTCATCCGTGGGGAACCTAGTCCTAAAAGCTAAGTTCTTTGCCACTTTCTGCATTTCGAAGTGTGCTTGAGAGGGTTGCTTTGAAGTTTTCTTGCTTCGCGCAGCCTCCGGCAAGGGGCTTTAGGTGCAGTTCGAAGGCCTTCTTCGCCTTCCATCATTCTTCGCCCTTTTGAGTTCACCCTCTGGCAAGGGGCTCCGCTTCGCACGCCGAAGGCCTTCAAAGCCCTAGGGGCTACGAGGCAAGCCTTTCACCCGCTTTACAAGGTATGTACACTGTCCGAAGCCCCACTTCGATGTACAAATTTACAATTCAACAAAAAATTGAAGCCTTGCTTCGCCTTAAAATCGAAGCCTTGCTTCACTTTTAAAGCAAAACTTTGCTCCATTTTATTAAAAGTCGAAGCCTTGCTTCGCATTTTGAAGCTGAAGTCTTGCTTCGCGTTTTAAAATCGAAACCTTGCTTCCTTTTCATTTAAAACCAAAGCTCTGTTGTGTCCTTATCAAGATCCGAAGCCAACAACTTCATTCTTTTAAGAATCGAGGTTACAACTTTGTATTGTTAAGGACCAAAGCATGACTTCGAAGAATATTTGAAACCGGAGCACCCCTCCGAAGGCTACACAGCGCCTCTGGGCCCGTAGTAGTGGGCTAAAGGACTCCGGGCCACTGGCCCGATGCGTCCAAAGACTCCAGGTCATCGACCTGATGCATCCGGGATCCGAAGGCCACCGGCTTGATGCATCCCAGAATCCCGAGATTTGTTCACGGTATTCAGAGTCGAAGGTGGCTCAGAGCGAAGGTAGCTCACAATCACAGGTTCGGTGAATCCACACAAAATATTCATTCTCATTACAGAATCAAGCTCAGAAGCCTTTCTTCACTATCTAAACACGCTCTGAAGCCTTGCTTCGCGTGTCAAAATCTAATCTAAGATTTAAGCATACCGAAGTCATGCTTCGCCTAAAATCTAAATGCAGTTCGGAGCCCTACTCGTGCATATTTACTATCCAAAACCAAGCATGCTGAATCCATGCTTCGCTTAATTTGAGTACGCTGAAGCCTTGCTTCGCTTCAAGTTAAAGCGTTCGAAGACTAAAAAAGGCCTTCGCTTGACGTAATATAAGCGTCCAAGTCTGGGCCACAGGCGGCGTCGTGTCGAAGGTAGATAAGTCTAAGGCTTCGTCGCCTGTTAAGGTCGTACCTCCTCGCCACTTAAGTCTACTTCGAAACAGCTTAAGTCTGGCGAAGAGGAAGAACTCCGAAGAGGCTCCGTCTTCACGGTAGCCAGCAGCTCTTGGGCTACTTCAGAAATGGCTTCGCCCTTAGGACCTCTCGGAAGCTTGAACCGAGGAGGGCCTTCGGACCTAGCTACTTCGAGAACCACCCAAAGCTGGTGAAGCTCTTCAAAGTCCTCAAGTACTTAGAGATCAACATTCGAAGGCTGAGCCTGGGCAGGTATAAAGTACCCTCGCATTTATATTAATAAACTGATGAGTTTTTACAAAGCCTACTGCTAAGAGTTACAAGGAGCCTAAGGAGATCTACACCTTCGGAGGCGGAGGCGTCGACGTCGAAGGATGAGCTAGCGAGGCTTGTGCCCTGGCTCGGCGAAGGCGGAGGGCCTTTTGGAGGCCGAGGACTGCTTCGCAGCCTTGGACCTTCCAAGGCTCTTGAAGGCGGCGCCACGCTCCGCAGACGCCCGAAGGAGGCGCCACAAAGTGCTGACCTCTGAAGGCCACCGGAGTCGCCGAGGTCGTTGCCTTGAGGTGGTTGCACCCCGAGTCATGAAGCATCTGCAGCACCCCTTGACCTGCCACTCGACCGGCCATCAGAGCGAAGCCCTTCAGGGACACCTCCGCCGTCGCAGCCATAGTCTTCAGGAACTCGATGCGATCCCCGATCGGGTCCCGAAGGCTGAAGTCCGGAACCTGGCACTTAGTCCCTATTTGCTCAAGGACTGAGGTCAAGCTCGAAGTGGCTTCGTCGACATAGTGAACAACAAAGTCCTCCAGGCAATGGCCATCTTGGCGAAGTTTTGTGTTCTCCGCCGCCAACTCTACTCTGGCCTCCTCTGAAGCTCGAATCTCTGCCCGAAGATGGATCTCTGGCGTTATCCTCCCCTCGCAAACCTTTCGGACAGACTCCTCCGTTGAGGCCGAAGCCCTCATCTCCAAAGTCTACTCGAACTTGTCCGACGGTGACCGAAGGTCCCTCGGCCCCAACCGCCTCGTTGCAGGCTTCGCCACCACTGCCACCGCCGCCTACACCTAGGCAGAGCTCAAACTCGCGCCTAGGGCCAAAGCCTTCTTCGATGCAACATTCTTCGGCATTTTGTGGGGCTTCGATGCGAAGGGCGCTAAAGCTTGTGAAGCTAGCTCCGCACGAAGCTAGAGGTGAAGAGAAGAGAGCGAAGGATGCTAGGAGTTGAGAAAGAAGCAAATGAGAAGCATGCCGAAGCCGTATGCGGTAAACCCCTTTTTTATAGGCGGTAAAAATCCCGACGGTTCCTGTGCCGAAGTCACTGATAGGTGGGCCTTAAGCAAAGTTGAAGCAAACCGGTGCACTGTAACGGTTAGTTTTGTAGTCGTTGCGGAGCTGTTTGGTCTCCCCGAGGTAACCCTGTCAGTCGAGGCAGGCAATTATTGCATGCGCAAGTCGAAGCCCCCTTCGGTCCAAGCTCCGAAGGCCTGTCTTCTCTGAAGTTGCATTTTTATTGTCATTTGTCCAGAGGCGCATGCACCCCTTCATTCTAAAGGGCTGCGGGCGAGGGGCTACTGTTGGGGGAATAAGTTTTCCCTTAACAGGGGCCAAATGACGTCAGCCTCCGTAGGACTCCGGCCCGGATCCTGACACTATCGAAGCAGATTCCTCCCCACCGAAGTTGTTTCAAAGCATCTTTCAGCCGAAGCCTCTAGGATCCCTTCGAAGTTTTCAAAAGCCAGGTCTCCAAGCTTCCTTCGGAGCTCTCTTCGGAGTTAACCTCCGAGTTCTCTTCGGAGTTAGCCTCCGGGCTCTCTTCGGAGTTAACCTCCGGGCTTCTTTCGGAGTTCCCCAAAGACGGTCTTCGGACCCTCTCCAGTCAATTCGAAGCTAAGTCTCCGAGAGCCCAGTTCGGAGTTCAATTCAGAGCATGCGTCGAAGCCCACTTCGGAGTGTCCTTCGAAGCCTTCATCGCAGTCTCCGCCCAAAGAGCTCCGACTGCTACTTCAAACCAGGAAAATATTTGTATTTCGCTACAGTGTAGAGCCATGCCTGGGGCCCCTCTGCCCCTAGTATGTCGTTTAGCTATTCAGAAGAGATGTTTATCTGACACGTCTGTAAAGCTGTAAAGCACTTTGTACAGTAGAATAGACTTTTTTCCCTTCTTGCCCCTACGAAGCCTATGACTTGTTGAGGGCATTTAGGTCTTTTACTTTGGCCTGCGTGCCTATAAAAGCAGGGCCAAGCCCTTGTAATAGGGAGGAGGATCCTTTGGATTCATTAGATTCAACCGAGGCAAACTATGTCAAATCCACCACAAAACTGGACGTAGGGCTATTATCCCTTTGGGGAGGTCCGAACCAGTATAAATCTTTTCTCCTTCAGAAAGAACCCTTCGAGGTTCATTTTATACACCGTATACACACAAAATTTGTGTTGTAGCTAACACAATTGTTACAACAAGTAGATAAAAAAGTGTGTGGATGTTGTTTTGATGTGATTGTAGTAATTGATTGATGGAACTTAGTGTCAAGTCCGCGAAGCATGTTTAGAACCTGTGATGATTTCGGCACATGCTGACCAACGTCACATAGTGCATCAGAGAGAAGTTTTAGTTTGGCACAATACTCGGTTATGATAAGATCATCTTGGTTGAGGCTTCAATATTCCACTTTGAGATAAACTGCTCGGTGAGGTTGATGATCACGAAATAGATCGGTGGTAATGGCCCAGATGGAGTTTGTGTGTGCACTGTGTGTGCAAAAAATCTCAAGAATGTCATGAGAAATTGTATTGTACAGATAGTTAGCCACGCAATGATCGATGATTTGTCATTCAGGGTCCTAGTGTTGAGCGGCAGTAGGTGGTGCGAAAAGGTGGTGTTGAAGGCCAAAATTTCCAACAACAGAATCAAAGAAACACTTCCACTTTAGATAATTAGGGTTAGCAGTGTCAAGAACGGTGGGGATGTGGGATTTTATGTTGATAGTTTGGAGGGAGGAAGCAGAAAGGGTAGTTGGATATACAACAGTGACGATAGAATGGAGAAGACAACCCGTGCGCACTACGGGAATACAGTAATTTGCCGAGTGCCTAGGGCACTCGGCGAAGCTCACAATGCACTCGGCAAAGGCTTCGCCGAGTGCCACACTCGGCGAACCCCACTCGGCGATAGCTGTGTCGGCGACGTGAGGGTTCGCCGAGTGTTTTTTATCGGGCACTCGGCGAAGTCTTTGCCGAGTGCAATATAGACTTCGCCGAGTGCCACGTATAGCACTCGGCAAACTTAGCTGGTTGACGGCCGGGGTGGCCGTTAATGGGGCTTCGCCGAGTGCCTCACGTGGCACTCGGCGAAGGGGGTGTGCCGAGTGCCACGGGGGCACTCGGCGAAGGGGGCTCGGGCGGGGGGGGGGGGGGGCACGTGGCACGTGGGCTTGGCACTCGGCGAAGGGGGTGTGCCGAGTGCCACGTGGGGCACTCGGCGAAGGGGGCTCGGGGGGGGGCACGTGGCACAGGGTGGCTTTGCCGAGTGCCCCCGTGGCACTCGGCATACCCCCTTCGCCGAGTGCCACGTGGAGGCACTCGGCAAAGCCTTCCCAGAGTGCACAGAAACGTGCCATGTGGCACGTTTCTGTGCACTGTAGGTGGCTTTGCCGAGTGTAACACTCGGCAAAATGTTTTTAATTTTTTTTTTCATTTATTTCCTGCATATTTCATCCAAAAAACACATTCAATCACAAAATGCATCACAAATTCACATTTATTCACAAAATTTGCCCAAAAATTCACATTGAATCACAGATATTCACAGAAATCACATACACATCACTCAAATCACATTTACATCACAAAATTCATGATCACATCACAAATTCACGATCACATCACAAATTCACGTTCACGTCACAAATACAAGTTCAAATTGATACAAAAGTTAAGTTCGCGTTAACGGTGACAAGTTCAAGTTAATTAACAATTTCATCACGGCAACTCACACCACACCTCACAAATTATCATTACCGCTATGACCAGTGTGTGGAGATGGCTGCGTGTTTGATCCTGCTGCCGATGGATGAAACTGAAAAAAAAGAAAAATAGTTAGAACAATTGTATATAACTAAAACGATAATAACAATATTAGAAACTCGAATATGCTGGTAGGTCATGTAGAGAGTACATATACCAGACATGCATCCTGAAGTTTGTCTTTGTACATCGATCATATGTCAACACACCGTCTTCCCACGCATGGACCAAATCATCCATCAAAGGCTCCATATACACACTCATATTTTTCCCCGGGTATTCAGGCCCTGGAATTATCAAGGACAAGAAAATATTCTGTCGTTGAAAGATGACGCCGGGAGGAAGGTTGAGGGGAATAACAAACATTGGCCAACAACTGTATGCGGCAGCCGTCATACCATATGGATTGAACCCATCTGTTGCTATAGCAATTCGTACATTACGTGGCTCTAAAGATTTCTCGGGATGGAGCTGATCAAATTTTTTCCACGCTTCTCCATCTGATGGATGACCTAGCTTGTCTGGGTTGTAACGAATCCCATTTTTATGCCATGTCATCTGTTTAGCAGATTCCTCGGTCATGTACAGCCGTTGGATCCTCGGTACAAAGGGAAGGTACCGAAGGATCTTCACGGGAATTGAGAGTTGTTTCTTCGCACCATCATCGGAGTCTACCTCCAGATACCTAGAGGATTTGCATTTCACGCAGCAGGTTGCGTCTGCGTATTGTTTTCTGAATAAAATGCATCCGTTGGGACAAGCATGTATTTGCTCATAAGGCATCTTAAGTGCACGGAGGACTTTCTTAGACTCGTACATGCTCTTCGGAAGATTGTGACCTTCTGGAAGAAGGCTACCAACAACCGTCAGCATAACATCGAAGCATTCTCGACTCAAGCTAAACTGCGACTTGATGGCCAATAGCCGTGCGATGGCATCCAGTTGAGAAACCTTAGTGTGACCGTGAAGAGGTTGCTTTGACGCGGACAACATGTCATAAAACGCTTTTGCCGTTGGCTCCGACACTTCCTCTTCACATGCTTCGTCAAAATGCGCATCTTCAAAGTCATCTAGCATAAATCCAACCCCTCCCTCATCATCGTCCATGCGATGTCGCAACACCTCCTCTCTAGGACGTTGGGACTCACCATGATACGTCCAACGGGTATAATTTGGCATAAACCCATATTTGCATAGGTGTTTACCCATAGCATCCTTTGTTTGTCGACGCTTATTCTCGCACCGACTACATGGACACCAGGTCTTGTCACGTACATTCTGTCTACCAAATGCTGTCTCTAAGAATACTTCAGTGTTCTTGATCCAATCCATGGTCACCTCGGCCTGACTAGGGCGACCCGTGTACATCCACTCACGATGATCCATCTTGTACTAAACTAGGAAACAACACCCGTGTTTAGGGGTTAGTGAGAAATGAGATGAATATAACAGTCTAATAGGTAAGATAGGTCCTAATCCCACCAGACAATGCGTAGATTGAGCTCGTATTCACGCTCCGTTCCGATCCAACCCAAAATTTCGGCAGCACCTCCCCGCTGCTCTCCAAACGCACGTCTGGGCAACATGCCAAGAGGATGTGCGTTCGGAGAACAACAGGGAGGTGCTGTCGAAACCCTGGGTCGAATCAGAACGGAGCATGAAAACGAGCTCAATCTACGCATCCTCCAGCTGTCCAAACGTGGACAGTTCGAAACAGTTACGGCGACAGATATGCAAACACATGCATATTCCAAACCGTAACTCTTCCGAACGGGAGACGCCTAGGTTACGTGACAATAACCAAAAAAATAAATTTTTGACAACATCTTGTCTCTAATACATAGCAAATCTGCATCAATAGGACGGCACGATGGCTGTCACCCACATACACACATCACGACGTCATGGCCGACATCCACAGACACATATATATATCACGGCACGATGGCCGGCATCCACATACACAAGATATTAATCAACATAACCATTAAAACATAACAAGAATTACAATGATTATATTAAAATTTCTAAAACATGTATAAGCATTTATTTATATTAATCTTCTTGACATGCATGTAAATAAAATTGTAATATTATTTACGAGGAAGGGATGTTGAAAGCAAACAAAACATGTGACGTTGTATTAGACAATAAAAAACATGTACAAAGCATATTAATCATTCATGTTCAAGCAAAATATTAATCCTAGGTTCTAAGGTTACCGGTAGGGTTTGATGCGAGATGAGGACGATGAAGCCGAAAAGATGACGGTGACGCCGGTAAGAGAGCGCTAACCAAATTAGATCTATCTAAAAATAATTAAAAAAATTAGTTATAAGATAAAGTAATTAAACAATGTGAGAAGCTACACTAAACAACATAAAATTTTAAAATATCAAAGACTATACTAAATAATTCAACACATGAGACACTAACTCTAAGTTCAAATATATATATGCAATATAATGCATGTCTCAAATAGTATAGATGCATTTACTATTTTGCATTTACTATTTGAGATCTAATTTGTATATATTTATACGTATTTATATTTTAAAAAAATGAGATATACATGTATACCTATGCGAGGGGTAGGGAGGCAGCCGGTGCCGGGGGCGGCGGAGCGGGTGACCGGGGGAGGTGGGGCCGGCTAGGTTGGCCGGCTGCTCGGTTGCGGCCAGGGGCGGCGGGGCCGACGGGGCCGGCGGCCGGGGGCGGCGCTGGGGCCGGCGGCCGGGGGCAACGGGGGAGGGAGCTAGGCGACAGGGGCTGGGCGGCCGGCGACGGGGGCGCAGGGGGGCTGCCGGCGGCGGGGGAGCAGGGGGGCGGGCGGGAGCAGGCGGCGGCGGGGGAGCAAGCGGCGGTGGGGGGGCTGCTGGGGAGCGGGGCGCAGATCTGGGCGTTATTGCGCCCAGATCTGTGCGGGCCTTTTTTTAGCAGCAGTTCAAGGTTTGCCGAGTGCCAAATTGGGAGGCACTCGGCAAACGGGTATTTTTTTAAAAACCCTTTGCCGAGTGCCATTAGGGAGGCACTCGACAAATATTTTTTTAATTTTTTTAAAAAAAACTAAAATAGAAAAAAAGATAGTAAAAAATCCCATAATTTGGCATTATATAATATACAGTTATTTTTACTCCTAAAAATTTTCTTAGTTCAAATAAACAAATTTAATGCACTTGTAGTTCAAATTTGTGATCTTTTAATTAAATTCTATAAAAAAGTTCAATTAACTAAAAATAGCAAGCTAGTACTAAAAAATACCAAATTTGGACATGGTATAAGATAGATTGGGATTTATTAGTATAAAAAGTTTTAACGACAAACAAAGATTTGAATATCGATTTGCTTCTAAACCTAGCTCATTCCATCCATAAACACATTTTACCTTCTCCTCGATTCTCTAGTTTCCAAACGTCGTACATGAAAACTTTGTCGAAACATTATGAAATTTTTATCACAGTATATATGTATGATACAATGACACCATGTCAAGTATCATATTTTTTAGGCATCAATTTAATTTTATAGAATTAAGAAACCATTAAGCTCCATGTTGCCGCCCGAGCGTCGTAAATTACGTTTTAAATATTTAGATATATTTAGTTGTAAAAGATTAAAAATAGAATCATGAACAAAAATATGATTTTTCTACAATTTTTGAGTCATTATTTCATGTACATGCAGTTGTAATTTGACCCACTTGGAAGAAATCCTAGAAATAGGATTAATTTATTAAAAATAGCAATCCCACTCATAAAAGTATGAAAATTTTTCATGGATTAACATATGTTGAATTATGACTGTAAAAAAAATTCAAGTTCAAAACATGTTTTAAATGTGATATAGAGTCAAAATATGTTTTCACATGAAATAATGGGATCATCATACTTTGTCGAGTGCATTTATATCTGGCACTCGGCAAAAGTGATTTTTTTGGTCTTTGCCGAGTGCCATTCCTGTTTGCACTCGGCAAAGATTTTTTATACTGTTTTTTTTAAAAAAACTAAAATAGAATAAAGACAGTAAAAAATCCCATAATTTGGAATTATATAATATACACTAATATTTCATCCTAGAAAATTTCTAGGTTCAAATAATCAAATATAAGGCACTTGTAGTTTAATTTTGGGATCTTTTACTTAAAATCCTATAAACAACTTTTTTAACCAAAAATAGCATACTAACTCTAAAAATTGCCAATTTTAGACATGGTATAATATAAATTGAGTTTTAAGTAGTATAAAAAGTTTTAAGTTCAAACAAATATTTGAATATCGATTTGCTTCTAAACCTAACTCATTTCATCCCTAAACTCCTAAACCTTCTCGAATGTTGTCCAATTTCTAAAGGTCATACTTGAAAACTTTGTCGAAACATTATGAATTTTTTACCATATTATATATGTATGATATAATGACACCATGTCAACTGTCATAATTTTTAGGCATCAATTACATTTTCTATAATTAAAAAACCATTAACCTGCATATTGTCGGTCGAGTGTCGTAAATTAGATTTTAAATATTTAGTTATATTTAGTTGTAAAAGATTACAAATGTAATCATGAACACAAATATGATTTTTTTCATATTTTTGAGTCATTATTTCATGTACATTTAGTTGAAATTTGACCCACTTGGAAGTAAATCCTAGAAACATGATTAATTTATTAAAAATAGCAAACCCACTCAGAAAAATATGAAACTTTTCCATGGCCTAACTTAGGTTGCATTATGAGTGTAAAAAAAATTCAACTTCAAAACATGTTTAAAATGTGATGTAGGCTTAAATTGTGATCTCACATAAAATAATGAACAGAGTCATTTTGCCGAGTGTTTTCACATATGGCACTCGGCAAATAGAAGGGTTTGCCGAGTGTCCGTTAGTAGCACTCGGCAAACCCTACTCTCTCACCCTACCGTTAAAACGACGTCAGAAAAATTGGTGCCATGGCATTTTCCCACTTGTTTGCCGAGTGTCTCAGCCGTGACACTCGGCAAAGTGTCGTTTTTGCCGTGTGTATAAGGTTTGCCGAGTGTATATTATGGTACACTCGGCAAACTAGAGTTTGCCGAGTGCCCGAGGGAATGCACTCGGCAAAGCCGCGGGCACTCGGTAAACATAGAGTTTCCGGTAGTGGCGATTGATACTATGTATAATTGCATGACTCAACAGATTGCATTGAACATATTGTAGTAATATTTATAGAAGCAGCTAGAACATGAGCATGCAATGTGCATAGTAGGCAAGACGCAATACACATCGTGGCTACAGTGCACTACGTGCAGTAGTGGAACTATGTCGTCAACATAGGCGGACCATTTGGTCATCTGTAGTGTTTGGTTGGTTGTATCAACTTGAATCTGTAAAGAATAATTCACATGGATGGGATAGTTCTAGATTAGAGATGGCAATTGTATATGATTACTCGTTTACTCATGGACAAAACCATATTTGAATCGAGTATGTTCCTCATATCATATCCAATGGGTAAATGAGTATGAGTATGGGTATTAACTACACATACCCGTTTATCCCAAATATAAAAATCATTCTCAAATCCTAGCCCCGCTCCATTTCTCCACAGATTCCCAAATATAAATGAGTACGAGTATGGGTATTAACTATACAAACCCATTTATCTGCCACCCTCACAGATTCCGCGTCGCCACTCACACGCCATTTACCCGCTTATCCCAAGTATTAAAACTTTGGAAACAATTGTTTAGCCTCGTCAAATCTATTTGAAGTGCACGATTTTCAATAGCCTTATGAAAACCATCCAATGTCTCAACTTCCTGCTCATGGTAGAGGTAACATAAGAACAGGTTTAAGCGTGAAGTATATTTATTCATAGTGTTAAAATTAGAAAAGCTCTATGCCATGAATTGAACGAGTCCATTCAACTATTCATAGTGAGGATAGGCAAGGACACGCTTCCTCAATATCTTCTTTCGCTGCACCGAGCACGTATTGTGCTAGAAGGTACCGATCTATGATCTCACATGTGCATGCTTCTTGGGTTTTGGGGTGAATTTTTGAAATTTCCAGCTAGCGTAGCTTCCCATTTCCCTAATAGTGGTATCAGATCCTACATGCGTAGTGTTCGATATAGATCCCTCATGTATGGAGATTGTAGCGCTCGGATTTAATAAAACCTAGACTTTATTGAAATTCCATAGAAAATCAATAATCACATGTTCATCACACGACGACGCACATACGTCAAACATTCGTGGCTCGTAGACCACATTATTACACAAAGATTAAAAAGAAACTATGAAAATAATAGACTCGATGAACATCT
Source organism: Zizania palustris (assembly GCA_019279435.1). NCBI lineage: Eukaryota > Viridiplantae > Streptophyta > Magnoliopsida > Poales > Poaceae > Zizania > Zizania palustris. The sequence goes on along the minus strand of JAAALK010000086.1, from coordinate 12,677,563 downwards.
TCTCTAGGGTCGCTTCCTTGACTAGGTTGCTACTCCAGACCATCCTCATCGTAGTACGCCTCTGAAGTAATTTTCAAAAGGGTGAATACAAACGTACTCAACAAGCCACCGAGAAAATGCAATAATAATGCAAGGTAATAACAAAGGGAGGTAATGAGTTAAAGTGTGGAAAAATACATTTTTATCTTGCGGCCTTTAATGTGAGTCAGGTTTATTCATACAAAATATTTAAATCATGAATGATGCAACATCTTCTAACTCGAGGAGTTCAGTCAGCCCTCCTCGCTCAATAGTCCATACATGCCCAATCAATCATGCAACACTTCTCAAACATAGACTAATTGTGGAATGTCACTCCACTCTCCCTTGACTGTGGGCTCGACTTTTTCAAAAGATTTAACTCTAATCAGAGGTGTACCACTGTACCCACAAGGCACTCATTCCCGCACACCGCAGTGTGTCAAATGACCCAAGTCACAGGAACTTATGCCGAAACTGTTAGCATGAACCGCTCCAACTCAATGACACACACTATAGGTTTCGCCGGCGTGCCGGTGCACCGGACCAACGTCGCGACCCCTTTTGTGCCACATGGCCCAAGTCACTCGCAGGTGCTGCTTGCCCCTCTCCACATAGTGCCTCGGGTTGGAACGACCCATACCTCTAGTTAAGACTTACTGACTAGACTTGTGGTTGGGACGGAAGTGCTTTGCGATGAATCTCGCAGACCGGTCCTTATAGTGCCCGGGGTGCGACTAACCAATGCCCTCGCTTGCACCCGGAACCCACCAGGATAACTTATCAAACCAATTCCAAGACCAACAGAATACCAGGGGTGAGAGACATAGGGGATCATATATCAGAATCCAAGTACCTACGACTCGTTTTTAAGCATATAGTAGTTGCGTCGATACATTGGACACTTCTAATATTAATAAGTATACTGGTGACAAGGAATTCAGGCTCGATAGCATGGCTTGGGTTTGCACATCAAGGTCGAGGATTTGATACTTATAATGTAGGGTTATCCATTTGACTAATGCAAATATAACCTACGAGTTTTAGCGATATTTAATTGAAACTGGGCTCAATATGCTCAAAATGGGGTTGGTGACTTGCCTTGTTCAGCAAAGGTGGCAGGAGCAACTTTAGGAACATACTTCTGCTCCTCTACTACGTCGTAATATTCTCGATGCGTAAAACGAGAAATAACATCCAATTAAAACAATACAAAATCACAATACAAGCATATGGATTTTATTGGGCAAACTTGAAGATAATAAAAATATAAAGCTTCTAAAATTAAAATGGAATTTTTTAGAGTTAATCTAATGAAGTTAGGATTTTTTGAAAGTAATAAATGATTTCTTCAATTTTATTTTAATCCTAATTAAATAATGTCAAATGTCCAGAATAAACATATAAATTTTATTGCATAAACATGAAGAAAATAAAAAGATAAATTTTCTGAAATTTGAATGGTCAGATTTGGAGTTAATTTGAGCAAGTTATGAATTTGTGAAGTTTAAATCATTTTCTGGAATTTATTTAAATCTTAAACCAGCCTTCGGTCCACGGTAAACCGAGTCCACCGTGAACCCACGCACTGTGCTGTGTATCGTATGGATTTGAGCTGTTGGATCGAAATCCGGCGGTCGCAGTACTTGCGGGATCCTTAAGTGAAGATCAACGGCTGTGATTAAAACGTGGCGAACCGGTATCGATCTACGACCTAGATCTCGGTGGGATATTAAATAACGATGGACGACCGAGATCACTCGATACCACTTCGCTCGGATGGATGGCCAAGATTAAACCTCTGAACGTTATGATCCTAGCCATCCGATTGAGATCGTGTGGATAGGATTGCATCCGACATGACACAGTCTAAGTATTGTGTTGGTCGTCTTCTCCGGCGACGGACGAGCATGGCGAGGGGGCTAGCGGCGGCGACAGTGGCTCTAAGCCCATTCCAAGTACAAAAACGCGATGAGGATAAGGAGGGGATTATGTTGGTACCATCGGTGAGGCTCAGGGTTGACTGGACGAGGACGGCGACGTGCGAGGCGACGGTGATCCTTCAGGTCCTTGACGGTGACGGGGTTCCGGCGGCGATGGGCTCGAGCGAAGTAGTGGCCGAGGTCGAGGAGGCGATGTGGGTTACTCCGATGGCGTCGGCGAGGCGAGGGGAGTACTCCGATGACGATGAGCGGTGGCTGGAGGCAGGACATAGGGGCGACGCTAAAACGGCAATGCGAGCTCATGCTTCTAGCTAGGAGTGGCAATTGAGCGGTGTGAGGGAGACAGTGTGCTCTGAGGCTCCTTTTATAGTGCTCCGGTGAGGGTGAGAGGGTCGGGCGACGAGTAATCGGGGGGATTAAACCCTATTTAATGCCGGTGAGCTTAACTCGGGCAATTACCGCGCTGTGATGCTCAACGGCGAGGGAATCCGAGGGGGATTTACTGCGAAGGTTATGGGGGTTAATTCCCGGGTGATTAATTTGAGTTTGGGAGCACGGCGGTGGTGATCGGGCAACACAACGACTAATGGGGGATTGGTCCCAATCTTCCGCTAGGTAAGGATAACTTGGATTGGTGGAGAATCTCGACGTTGACGATCCAAGGCTCCGGTTCGGCGGATCAAAACCTTGCAATCGCTACACCACCGTCTCCGTTGGTTATCAACCACGCAGGGCGCGATTGACCTCGCCACGAAGGCTAGTTCCTGCAAGCGAACCCAAGAACACAAGCAAGAACAGGAAGAACACAAGTCAAAAGCCAAATCACAGATGAACTACGATGAGGAGAGGTTTCACAAACGCTGATGCAGCAGCCAATCGGTCCGGTGCAGGAGCGGGATCTAAACACACAAGTGTAGATGCAAACAAAGCAAAACCTAACCCTAATGGCAGCTGGCATGAGTATATAAGGCGTGGGCAGCCTGTAGGAGGCGCACACGACTCGGACTATGGGCCAACACGGTCTCCAACTCAGTACAAGGTCCAACTCGGCCCAATTCTGTCATGCAGGACTGTTTCAGTAACACAGGACGACTCGAGATTCCAAATGAGGCGAAACCAACGCCAAAAGATCCGTCTTCTCCTTAGCTTTCCAAAAAGTCCAAGAACGCACCAATCGAACTTCGTATGAGGAAGTTATACCCATTTTGGTGCATGGTGGTTGATGTAGTCCGAACCAACGAATTCTTGACTTCAAATCATCCGTGCGACTCCGTCTTCAACTCCAACTCTCCTATTCCATCTCCCATGTTCCTAAGCAACAAAATATCACTAGTATTCAGTAGCATCCCATCCAAACAAATATTAACATAGTTGCTAAGGAAAGAATTAACCTCATGGTTCAAGCGACGGGCACGGGCGCGCGTGATTGGTCCCTGTAATTGAATTGTAGGTTGATGGTGCATGTGTGTATCATGGCGGTGCATGTGTGTATCATGTTGGTGCATGTGTGTATCATGGTGGTGCATGTGTGTATCATGTGAAGTGATGTCCTCATCAACGGCGGCCGGGTATCTCAGGATCCTGAGGTTGACGAAGCATCTGACAGATGGGGCCCGCTGGTCAGTGAGCAATTGTACGAAGCATACTGATCGGAAGTTCTAATGGCGGATCAGAAGTTCCGATACTGATCAGATATTCCAATTTAGAATAATGATTTGATACAGAGAGCAATTGTTGCTACTAGGAATTCTGATACTGATCGGAAGTTCCGATGCTAGATCGGAAGTTCTGACCCACCTAATTTTGAAATTCCGAGCCTATTGAGCTGGGTTTTTTAGATCCAGATTTCAGTTACTTGTAGATTCTTCGCCTAACTTTGTTTTGCAGAAAATGTTGTGACTGGCATGGCCTTGGATAAATGTGATGTATAAGATGCATGCAATGAATGTAAATTAAATATGGCATGTGTGTCATGGTTATTTATAGCCCAAGGCTGATGTAAATTAAATGTGGCTTGCATGTCATTTCTATGGTGCTTCAGTCCATTTAACTAGTATAGGCTATGCGAGATAGACTAGTACACTTAATAGAGGCCAGGAGCACACACTCAATGATGGGATCCATGGAGATGGAGATCGCCATGTGAAGAGGGCAATGCTATGTCATAGTTAATATGATTGCCTGTGATGCTTTCTTACGTTCTTGTTATACTATTCTTGCATGTTTCGTGAGTTCTAGGGACATTACCTTGCTAGAATAGTTTTCCCTCAGAAAGTTAAGTATTGAATCTCTTTCCAATAGCTGCACCCACCAAGGATCTCGATCATCGATAGTGGGTCTGCTAAAGCAGGGTGCTATATTTTATCTTGACTAGTTGGGGCGGAAGTCGGACTTCTACACGCATAGTATTGGTTTGCTTAACGAGGCTATCAAAATGGTTTTGGGCCTTGGAGCATAGAGTTGGCATAGAGCATTGGATGCTTCTCCAACGACAAGAGTCACATACGATGTGATTAGCAAAACGTTGATTACCTATGTCACCTAGCTTCTAGCAGTGATGTCAAATCTCACTAGGAGTTAGAATGAATATGGATCTTGTGCCACTATTAGTCATTAGAGGGAAAGTGACTGTTTTAAAATAGTGGAACATCTTTTATTGTATAAAATATAAACATTACATAATTATGGGACACCAAGGCATTTTTGAAAGCCAAGCTCAAGCTAAGAGGTATGGTACCTCAGTGTCCTTGTTTGCCTGCAAAACTGGTCAATGGTTCAAGAATTGCAAATTAGACTTGGAAGAAGTTTGGAAGAATAAGGGAAGTAGAACTTCCGCTTCTACTTCAAGTATAAATGTTATTGAAATAAATCTTGCTACTAGTCTAAATGATTCATGGGTATTTGATACCGGGTCGATGATTCATACTTGCAAATCATTGCAAGGACTGAGTAGGTCAAGAAAGTGTGCAGTAGGTGAACTGAATATTCGTATTGGCAATGGTGCAAAGGTTGTGGCATTGGTCGTTGGCATTTATTCTTTTTCACTACCCTCATAATTAGTTCTGGAATTGAATAATTGTTATTATGTTCCAACATTGGGCAGAAACATTATCTCTTCTTCTTGTTTGGAGGAAGAAGGTTATGAGTTCATGATAAAGAACAAATGTTGTTCGATATTCTCGAATGGTATGCTCTATGGTATTTGTCTATTGGTGAATGGATTATACATTCTAAGTCTCGATGATGCACATGTTTATAACATTAGTACTAAGGGGGTGTTTGGATATAGGGGCTAAATTTTAGCCTCCATCACATCCAACGTTTAGATACTATTTTGGAGTATTAAATGTAGACTATTTACAAAACCCATTCATAATCGGTGGATTATTCACGAGACGAATCTAATAAGCCTAATTATGCCATGATTTGACAATGTGATGCTACAGTAAACATTTGCTAATTATGGATTAATTAGGCTTAATAAATTTGTCTCGTGAATTATCCTCTGATTCTATAATTATTTTTATAATTAGTTCATGTTTAGTCCTTCAAATTGATGTCCAAACATCTGATGTGACACGGGCTAAAATTTAGCCCCCTGATCCAAACACCCCCTAAGAAACAACGAATCAATGATTTGAATCCTACCTACATCTAGCATTGTCGTTTGGGTCATATAAATGAGAAGTGCGTGCAAAAGCTCCATAGTGATGGACTTTTGGAATCATTTGATTTTGAATCATATGACACATGCGAGTCTTGCTTACTTGGAAAAATGAAAAAGACGTCTTTCATTGGACAGAGTGAGAGGGCGAGTGAGCTATTGGCCATAATATATACTGATGTGTGTAGTCCAATAAATCATACGACTAGGAATGGCTTTCAGTACTTTATCACTTTTACCAACGACTTTATTAGATATGGTTGTGTCTACTTGATGAGGCATAAGTGGGAGTCCTTCGAAAAGTTCAAGGAGTTTCAAAATGAAGTACAAAATTATATGGGCAAGACAATTAAATTTCTACGGTCTGATCGTGGAGGTGAATATTTGAGCCATGAGTTTAGTGATCATCTGAAGAAGTGTGGAATTGTTCCATAACTGACTCCACCCGGCACACCCTAATGGAATGGAGTGTCTGAGCAGAGGAACCGTACCTTGTTGGACATGGTTCGGTCAATGATGAGTCATGCTGATCTTGCATTATCCTTTTGGTTACTCGCTCTAGAAACCACCGCTTTCACGATAAATAGAGTTTTATCTAAGTTAGTAGAGAATACGCCATATGAGATGTGGTCTAGGAGGCGTCCCAGTTTGTCTTTTCTAAAGATTTGGGGTTGTGAGACGTAGGTCAAACGTTTGACGTCTGACAAGCTCACTCCTAGGTCTCACAAGTGCTTCTTTGTGGGGTATCCTAGGGAAACCAATGGATGCTATTTCTATAATAGAGAAGAAGGCAAAGTGTTTATCGCTCGGAATGGTGTATTTCTTGAGAAAGAGTTTCTCTCAAAATGAGTTAGTGGGAGAACAGTGCATCTCGAAGAGGTTCGAGAGCCACTATAAAGTGTTCCAGATCCCACTGAACCACAACAGGATGCACAAGGTGTTGCAAAGCCTGTTGTAGAGACATCAGCCCCATGAAAGTCTGGGAGGGTGAGTCACACACTAGAGCGGTACATGTGTTTTGACTACTGGGCAGCACGACGTGTTGTTGTTGGACAACGACAAGCCCAAGACCTATGTGGAAGCAGTGATGGGACCAAACTCTGAGAAATGGCTTGGATCCATTGGATCCAAGTTGGAGTCCATGCGAGAAAACCAAGTTTGGAACTTGGTTGATCCACCTGATGGTGTAAAAACTATTGAGTGTAAATGGATCTTCAAGAAAAAGATAGACATTGATGGAAATGTTCACATCTATAAGGCACGATTGGTGGTGAAAGGTTTTAGACATATCAAGGTGTTGATTATGACGAAACGTTTTCGCCTGTCGCTATGCTTAAGTCTATTCGGATCATCCTAGCAATTTCCGCATTTTATGAATATGAGATATGGCAAATGGATATCAAGATAGCTTTCCTGAATGGAAACCTAAGTGAGGATGTGTACATGACACAACCTTAAGGTCTTGACGATCCGGAAAATACTAGGAAAGTTTGTTAGTTGCAGAAGTCCATTTATGGACTGAAGCAAGTTTCTCGGAGTTGGAATCTTCACTTTGTTGAGGTAGTCAAAGGGTTTGGCTTCATAAAGAACGAAGAAGAGCCTTATGTTTACAAGAAGGCTAGTGGGAACTCACTTGTGTTTTTGGTCTTGTATGTGGATGACATATTATTGATCGGAAATGTCATTCCTTTATTGAATGTTGTCAAGACTTCACTAAAAAATAGTTTTTTGATGAAAGATCATGGAGAGGCAGCATACATTTTGGGCATAAAGATCTATCGAGATAGATCAAAGCGCCTAATTAGATTAAGCTAGAGTATGTACATTGACAAAGTTTTGAAACGGTTCAAAATGGAGAACTCCAAGAATGGATTTCTGCCAATGTCACATGGTATTTCTCTTAGTAAGACTCAGTGTGCTGCGACACCTGATAAGCTAGAGAAGATGAGTGTGATCCCGTATGCCTCTACAATTGGATCCATCATGTATGCCATGTTGTGTACACGCCCATATTGTGGCGCCCCGATTTACCAAAATCGGGACATTATTGAATTTCCATAGAAAAAAAATAATAACAAGAGGTTCATCATGCGACATCGTACATACGGGCAATCATTCGTGGTTCGCAGACCACATTATTACACAAGTGTAAAATTAAAAGAAACTATGAAAATAAACTGCATGACGAACGTCTTCTTCAGGATCTTTCTTCTTGACTGGGTCGCTACTCCAGACCATCCTCATAGTAGACATCCTCTGAATTGTTTGTCCAACGGGTATGAGTACAAAAAGTACTCAACAAGCCACCGCAAATGCAAGTAATAATGCAAGGTAATAACAATGGAAGGATAATGGCTAAAAGTGCGGAAAAGTACATTTTCAGTTATTGCATTGAGTGTAATCAAATTTTATCATGCGAAAATATAAACATGAACATCAATAGCACCATCTAACTCGAGGAGTATGTTTTACCTCCTCGCACAACAGTCCTTACATGTCAACCAACATGCACATACATATCCAAAGTAATCTAACTGTGGGATGTCACGCAACCCGCCCTTGACCGTGGGCTCGGCTTTTCGAAAAGATTTAAGACTCTGATCAGAGATGTACTACTGTACCCACAAAACACGCACTCATCCCAAACGAGATGACCCATACCACGGGAACTCGTGCCAAAACCTCAGCATGAAATGCTCCAAGCGATAACCACCCGCTCTAGGTTTCGCCGGCGCGCCGGGCCGCATCCCGGCTAACGTCGCACCCCTTTTGCCCCACATTGGTACAAGCCACCCGCAGGTGCTGCTTGACCCATCTCCAAATGGTGGCCTCGTTTTGAAACACTCCATACCTTAGTTAGGACTTACCCATTAGACTTGTGGTTAGTACGGAAGTGTATTGCAACGGATCCCTCAGACCGGTCCTTATAGTGCCCCGGGTGCTACCGACCAATGCCCTAGCTTGCACCCAGAACCCACCATGCATACACTCACAACCATAACTCATCACCGACAGAATTCCAAGGATAAGAAGTAACGGGGATCATATAGTAGAACCATCTTGCTACGACTCATTTTTATCCTATAGCGATCGTGTCAATACATTGGACACTAGCTAATATCATTGATCATATGGTGACAAGGAGGTTAGGCGAGATAGCATGGCTTGGGTTGCACATCAAGGTCGGGGATCATAAATAAATATATTGTAAGGGTTTCATTTGACTAATGCATGTATAACCTATGTGTTTTAGCGATAGTTTAATAAAACATGGGTTCAATATGCTCAAAAATTTGGTTTGGTGACTTGCCTTGTTCATCGAATGGGGAGGGAGGAACTTCGGGATAGTACTCCGGCTCCTCGGTGGTGTCGTAGTCTTCTCGTTATAAATAAAGTAAATTAAAATAATTACAACTTTCAATTTAAACAATGCAAGACTACACAATAAGGACATAGGTTTAAATTGGTTTAATTTAGGGAAACCAAGTTATTAAGTTTCTGAAATTTATTTCATAAATAATTGAAATGAACTATAGGGAAATATGGTCATTATAAAGGGGTTAATTTTTTCTGTGCCATTACAATTTTTACGGTTTGCCAATATGCCATTGGTGTGTCACTGATAGATGGGGGCCACCACAGTCACTGACAGTGGCATATAGGAAATTTCTAAAAATTATAATGGCATGCGAGTAATTTTCCCTTATAAAAGGGATTTTTAATTGTGAATAGCCTTATTTTAAGTCTTCTAATCAATTTGAAATAAAAGGTGCATGGGCAATTTAGTGGTTTCCATTATATGAACAGAAAGAAAATGAATATAAACTTCAATGGAATTTAAATAATTTGAGTTAAATAATTTGAGTTTACATTTTTACCCTAAGGGTATTTAAATGCCTATTTAAATCAATGTGAAAAAGTCTAAAGTAACATATTGTTTTTATTGAACTAATGTGTAGAGAATAATATTGTGAATTTTCTGAAATTGAAATGGCAATGTTTAGAGTTCAAATGCGCCAGATATGAATTTTACAAGTTTAAAAGCATTTCTAGAATTTATTTTCAAATTTAAACCGCCTCGGGTCCACGGTGAGCCAGGCCCACGGTGAACCCGCGCACTGTGCGCGTACGTCGGATCGATCTGGACCGTTGGATCCAGATCCAACGCGCGAGGGCGAGGAGGGACGTTTAAGTCGACGTGGACGGTTGAGATTAAAACATCGAACCAGTACGCATCGTGCGGCTCAGATGTGATGCGGGATTTTAAATCTAGCGAACGGCTCAGATTAGAACGTACCCCTTCGCTCAGATCTAATGGCGCAGATTAAACCACACATGGGATTTAACCGGTACCGTTAGATCCATATCGCACGGCCAGAATCAAATCCGACACGGCACGGGTACTCGACCCGTGTCGGTCGTCTTCTCCGGCGACGGCGAGCGGGCTAGGGGCCACTGCGAGCGATGGCGGTCGCGTCTAAGGCCTAAAATGGAAAGAGGGCGACTAGGGGGTCATGATGGTACCCTTGCGGTGACGAATGGTCGACGGGGCGAGGCCGGCGACGAGCGGAGGCGATGGAGGCGTTCGGGTCCTTGGCGGCGACGGCGATCCGGCGGGGTTCATCGACGACGGAGTGGTGGCCGGGGTCGGTGAGGTTCTTGCGGTCACAGCGGTGCGGTCGGCGAGGATGGAGGGGGACTTCGGCGACGACGAGCGAAGGCTGCAGGACGGGCGGCGGTGTTGTGCTAAAAATCGAAGGGATGGCGTTCTGTTTGGTTTGAACGCAATTGGACGCGTGGACCGAACGCGGCGGTGGTGAGGGGTTTAAATGGGGTCATCGGCGAGGGATACCGGGCGACGAATACAAGGAAAGGGGAGGGGAGGTCTTCAATGGCGCCGGTGAGGCTCGGCCATGCACGCGAGCGCTGATCCCGTGGCTTAATGGCGTGGGTTAACGGGGGGAAACAGACGGGAGAACGTGGGGGATTCAATGTCGATGAGTAATTAAGGAGAGGGGGCCGACGAGAGCGAATCCGAGGTGGGGCTAGGGTTTCGGCCTGCGAGGGGGGATTTGGGGGCGGATCTCGCGGGGATGATGGATCCGATAGGTGGGGGCCACCTGCCAGTGAGCGCGAGCGAGTGAGGGAGGCGGCTGACAGGTGGGGCCGTGGTGTCGGGCGCGCGCGCGAGGGAAGGCGACCGACGCCGACAGGTGGGGTCGGGCTGTCAGCCAGAGGCGGGCGAGGGTGACGGGCTGGGCCGGCCGGGAGAGAGAGAAAGGTAGGAGGGAGGCCCAATACTGTTTCAACACATTTCTGAATAAAAATAATTCCAGGAAATAGATTAAAATCTTAGGGCTACTTCCAAGCTTGGTAAAAATTTATAAAAATTCTCAAAAATATATTTTGGCCTTGGGAGTTTATGCAAAAATTTTCAGCTCCTGGTTTGGTCATTAACTCTATGTTGTAGTTCAAAAATGGTAGAGAGGGTATTTAAAGGTATTTCCCAAATTAATAAATTCAAGAAATTGAATTAAATAATATTTTTATTTCTTTGAAAATTTGGGGTGTTACAAACCTATCCCCCTTACAAAGAATCTCGTCCTCGAGATTGGAACGTTACTCGAATAACTCGGGGTATTGGGCTTTCAGTTCGTTTTCTTTATCCCACGTAGCTTCTTCGGCGGGGTGGTTGTCCCACTGAACCTTGCAGAAGCAAACTACACGACTCCTGGTTACTCTTTCCTTGGTTTCCAAGATCTTGATGGGTTTCTCGATGTAAGTCAAGTCATCTTGGACGTTGAGCTGTTGAAGATTGGCTCGCTCGGCGGGCACACGATGGCACTTCTTCAACTGGGAGACATGGAACACATCATGAACTCCTGCCAAGGATGGAGGCACTTCAAGTTGATATGCCACTTCTCCCTGCCGTCGGAGGATCTGAAAAGGTCCGACGTAGCGGGGTGCTAGCTTGCCTTTCATGTTGAACCTTTGAGTGCCACGGAGGGGAGTGACTCGGAGATAGACATAATCGCCCTCCTCAAAGGTTAGGTCTCTTCGACGGTTATCGGCATAGCTCTTCTGTCGGGACTGGGCTATCTTTAACCGGTCCCTTATGATCTTGACCTTTTCTTCGGCTTCTCTTAATATATCTGTCCCAAACAGTTGTGATTCTCCGGTTTGATCCCAGAGCAATGGCGTTCTGCACTTACGTCCATAGAGTGCTTCGAACGGGGACATTTGCAGGCTGGCTTGATAGCTGTTGTTATAGGAAAACTCCGCATATGGCAAGTTCTTGTCCCACATTCCGCCAAAGTCTAGAGCGCAAGCTCTAAGCATATCTTCCAATATCTGGTTGACCCTTTCGGTTTGACCGTCGGTCTGTGGATGATAGGCGGTGCTAAAGTTCAGCCGGGTGCCGAGTTCCTCTTGGAGGTTCTTCCAAAACTTGGAGGTAAACTGACTCCCACGGTCAGATACAATCTTCCTAGGAACTCTGTGAAGGCACACGATCCGGGTCATATACAATTCAGCCAACTTGGCGACAGTGTAAGTCGTCTTGACCGGGATGAAGTGAGCTACCTTGGTGAGTCGGTCGACGATCACCCAGATAGAATCGTGACCAGCTTGGGTCCTAGGCAGTCCCGTGATGAAGTCCATTCCTATCTCTTCCCACTTCCATTCAGGGACCTTGAGAGGTTGCAGAAGTCCGGCAGGTCTTTGATGCTCAGCCTTGACTCGCCGACATGTGTCGCACTTGGCCACATACTCGGCTATTTCTCTTTTCATGCTGACCCACCAATACTTTTCCTTCAGGTCTTGATACATCTTCGTACTCCTGGGATGGATGGAGTATAGAGTATCGTGGGCTTCTTGAAGAATGAGGGTCTTCAACTTAGGCTTGTCGGGTACGCAAATCCGGTTACCGAACCAGATGGTACCATGCTCGTCCTTGGAGAATCCGAGGGCTTTACCCTTCCTCATGTTCTGCTGGATCTACAAGATGTCCGGGTCTTCCTTCTGCTTTTCTCGGATCTAGTCTATCAAGATAGGCCTAGACTCCAAGGCAGCGAGGTACGCTCGGGTGGTGATCCCTAAGTTCAGCCTTTCCATCTCCTTGTAAAGCAAAGGAGCCTGGTCCTGGATCATGATGGCGTTGCAGTACCCTTTTCGACTAAGGGCATCTGCCACCACATTTGCCTTGCCTGGATGATAATGGATGCCCAAGTCGTAATCTTTAATCAGCTCCAACCATCTCCTCTGTCTGAGGTTTAGATCTGGCTGGGTGAATATATACTTGAGGCTCTTGTGGTCGGTGAAGACCTCACACCGATTCCCCACAAGGTAATGTCTCCATATCTTCAAGGAATGAACCACGGCTGCTAACTCCAGGTCGTGGGAAGGGTAGTTCAGCTCATGCAGTCTCAGTTGTCGGGAGGCGTAGGATATCACCTTCCCTTCTTGCATTAAGACGCATCCCAATCCTTGACGAGAGGCATCACAGTAGACGTGGAAGTCCTTCCGGATGTCTGGCAGAGTCAGAATAGGGGCTGACACGAGCTTCTTCTTGAGGGTCTAGAAGCTTTCTTCGCAGTCTGGGGTCCATTCGAATTTTACTTCCTTCTGCAATAGCCTGGTCATAGGTTTGGCGATCTTTGAAAAATTCTCGATGAACCGGCGGTAGTATCCGGCCAATCCGAGAAAACTCCGGATCTCGGTCACGGTCGTGGGCTGCAGCCAGTTGGTTACTGCTTCCACGGTGGTTGGGTCCACTGCTATTCCTCCGGCAGATATAACATGACCGAGGAATTTTACCTCAGACGACCAAAACTCGCACTTGCTGTATTTGGCGTACAATTGCTGCTCCCTTAGCTTTCCGAGGGTCAGACGGAGGTGGGTTTCATGTTCTTCCTTGGTCTTGGAGTAAACGAGGATATCGTCGATGAATACCATGATGAACTTATCCAAGAACTCCATGAATACATTGTTCATCATGTTCATGAAAAAGGTTGGGGCATTCGTGAGTCCGAACGACATCACAGTATACTCGTAGAGTCCATATCGGGAGGTGAAGGCAGTCTTGGGGATGTCTTCTTCCCTAATCCTCAATTGGTGGTAACCTGAACTGAGGTCGATCTTGGAAAATACCGAGGATCCTTTCAGTTGATCGAACAAGTCGTCGATCCGAGGCAATGGGTACTTGTTCTTGATGGTTACGTCGTTCAAGGCTCTATAGTCCACGCACATCCTCTTGGTCTTGTCCTTCTTCATGGCAAATATGACCGGTGCACCCCAGGGTGAGGTACTCGGTCGGATGTACCCTTTCTGCTCTAGATCTTCGATATTGCTCTTGACTTCGGCTAGTTCGTTGGCGGCCATCCGGTATGGGCGCTTGGAGATTGGAGTGGTCCCGGGGACAAGTTTGATTCTGAATTCGATGTCCCGTTTGGGAGGCATTCCTGGTAGGTCTTCAGGGAAGACGTCCATGAACTCCTTGACTATGGGTACTTCTTCAAGAGCTATCGAGTGGAGGGACGCTTCGAGTGGTTTGCGACTGGTCATCCGAAAGGTGACGGCTGCGCTTTCAGGGTTGGTCACCGTGACGGACTTGTTCGCACAGTCGATCACTCCCTTGTGCTTCATCAACCAATCCATCCCTAGGATGAGGTCGAGTCTGGTTCATTTTATGAGGGCTGGCTCGGCCCGGAATAATACTCCTTGGATCTCTATCTGAACCTTAGGGCTGTATAAGCGGGCTAAGGTTCTATTGCCGGGAGTGGCAATCACCATGGGGACGGATAGAGGGAGTGCATCCAATTCATTGATTTTCACGAAATCTTCCGAGATGAAAGTGTGTGTTGCTCCGGAGTCAAATAAAATCATAGCTGGTACGGAATTTACGGTAAACGTACCGAGTACGACTTCGGGAGCCTCCTGAGCTTCTTCCGCGTTGATGTGGTTGACGCGGGCACGAACCGCCTGGTTGGGTGCCACGCCTTGGGGCTGCTTGGGGTGGGGACACTGGTGCGAGTAGTGCCCTTCCTTGCGGCAGTTGAAGCAGACAACCGGCCTCCCTTGGCGATCCTTCAAGATCGGGGCCTTGGCGGCTGGCGTCGGCTGAGCAGCCGGAGCTGGTGGAGCGGGGCGAGGATGCCCGGCGTTGGATCCACCGGCGGCGTGAGGTGGCCTGTAGGCGGGCCGAGGATGGTAGGCGGGTGCTGGTGGCGGAGGGACAAAGCGGGGCCTCTGAGAGTTCGCCTGCTGATGTTTGAAGGCGATCATCTTCCTCTTCTTGAAGTCCAACCTGTTCTGTTCAGTCTCTTGGATGAGCGCTTTATTGACTAGCCGCTGGAAGTCGGCGTAGTCAGTGGCGACGAGCTGGATGGACAGATCATCCTTAAGTCCCCGAAGGAACTTGGCCTGGCGGAGGGCATCGGTGCGCACTTCTTCCGGTGCGTAGCGGGCGAGGCGGTTGAACTCATGGAGGTACTCCATGACGGTCCGACTACCTTGCTGCAGGTCGCGGAACTCCTGCTGTTTCACCGCGATGACTCCGGCGGGGACGTGGGCGGCACGGAAGGTGATGGTGAACTCCGCACAGGTCACCACGTGGTCCTCAGGCTGGGACTCACGGTAGTTGTCCCACCATTCGGCGGCGGGACCCTGGAGCTGGTGAGTGGCGAAGGCCACTCGCTCCCGGTCGGTGCAGGGGAGGAGATCAAGTTTCTTCCCGATGGTGCGGAGCCAATCTCCAGCCTCCATGGGGTTGGTGGTGCTCGAGAAAATTGGGGGACGCACACGTAGGAACTCCGAGAGTTGTGGAGCGGGTGCGGGTGCCGGTGCGCGAGGGGCAGTTTCCCCATTCTGCAGACGGTCCAACTGAGCTTGTTGGTGCTACATCTGAGTGAGGAGGGCGGTGATCAGATGGTTCTGATTCGCCATCATTTCCGCCAAGGTAGGGTGGTTGGCGGAGGGTGACCCAGACTGACGCGGGCCCGTTGCACCCCAGTTGGGTACAACACCCTCGGGCACATCACGGCTTCCTCCTTCTCCGTTGTTGGAACCGGTGTTCTGGTGGTCGGCCATTTTCTGAATATACGATGTTATAAGGTAAAAATGATGAAATGTTAATACAATTAAAAATAGCTCATAAGGCTCATACATATATACCAAGTGGTAGAAATTGTTCATTACAACCAAGTTTTTATTCTACTCACGACACACTCGTCGTGGGTAGCACCACATACAAAATTCTGCTTTTAAAATAGCGACTCCTAACGCTTAATCGCCACTGGAGGCGGTCTCCGTGCTCTCGGAACCACGGGTACGCGGCTCCTGAGGGACGATGGGCTCGAGAAAGTTCTCGATGATGGGGTCAGAGACGAGGCTGGGGCGTGGTGCAAGGGCGCTGGTGGATGGTCCGGCGGTGGAGGGGTGTGGCGGGATCCGCTTGGGGCGAGGGGCAGGCTCACGGATGGGCTTTCTCTTCCTCGGGATGAGGGGAACCATCTCTGCAATGTCCTTCTGCAGCTGCATAATCTTGCGCTGCAACTCGCCGTTCTGTTGGATCAAGCTCTTCGTCTCCTGACGAAGAAACTCAACCGCCTCATGATGCTCCTCGGCGTCCATCACGGCCTCGGTATGGAGATCGTCCATGGCCTGAAGAAGACGCATCTGCCGGGCCATGACCGAATCACGATCGGAGTGAACTCCGATGTAGATATTACGGTGGGCGCCGGGAGTGCGCTTCGCACAAGCCGGAAAGGACGAGTTCTGAAGACGATCATCGTAGATCATCCTCAGCTCCATAAGAGCTTAGAGGGCGACGCGTTGGCACGCGACGTCGAAGGTCGGGCCCCCATGTGCTGCCGTGAAGAACGGCAGGTGCTCGCCGAACCATGGATGGTGAGGGAGACATCACATGGCCCCGCGAACTCTTCCATGTACACCCCATGAAACTCAGGCTCGAAGAAGAACCCAGGAAGGTGACCATCATGCGGAGCTCCCTGACGAAGCCCTCGAAGTGGCGGCAGAAGCTGTACACTTGGTAGACTGGCATCTACAAAACAACAAGTTGAAGAAAAATGAGGGGAGGAACAAAGTTTATAAAGTAGGTTTTCGAGAAATAATTTTCTGCATCCATAGTCTAGGCCGGTCCGTTT